>OX376373.1:173090762-173513262 GCA_947369275.1 Nemotelus nigrinus
GTCGTCGCTATTCTTCGCGAGTTTAATCGAAATCTCCCAGACAACTTATTTTGCATTGAGCAAGACATATGTGACTCTGGCGATTTTTATCAGCCACACAATGCAATGATCATAAATCAAGGAACAGATTATGGCGACGATGATGACAATCTGCAGTATATGTTCTACCACTGCTGCTGTGCTGGCTGTTCCTTCTTATCTGCATTAGAACTTTACAGAGTGCATTCGATTTCGCACGACTTTTCAAGATGTTAGACATAGTGAATTAAATGGCAAGCCAAAATGCGTAGCCTCAAAGAGTGCGACACATAAATAAATTGACTGTGGGTGAAAAGGTGACTCTTCTTTTTTCGCGTTACTTCTGCATCGCGATAAAACTGTCCTGAATATGTCATTATTTCATTGTACGTTAGTTTCCATTTTTCATCATTATGTGGCATCCTCAATAAAAAGATAATCAAGAAACTTCGAGATTGGTGGAATGATAGGAAGGTAGGTAGGTTGTGATGACGATGCATTCTCATATGTGACGTGAATGCCGAGTACAAATAATTACCCGTACACGAAACCACAAAAGCTGATGTTGTTTTTTTTTATCTTTTATGTGAAGTATGTCATATATTTTAGATTAGAAGCCTAGCATTTCGAGTAGAATATCAACCATTACCATTTCAAATTATGCTTGAAACAATAGCCTTTAAATGAAAATAATTTAAAGCTCACCAGGCAAGCCATTCTAGAGACGTGGCAACAGGTGTTTTCAATAAAATCAGATAGCGCCCAGCGTGGGAGAACTCCTCAAGAAAAACGAAATTCGAAAAAAGTTATTTTTGTAAATTACTATCTGGACCCGAACTCTTGAGACATGGTTGATTTTTGATTATTTAAAAAAACAATTTTTCAATCTGCACTTTCGGTAGATGCGCATCGAATCCTTGTGCTTGTCTTGCTGCTGCAAAATAGTTACATTTCGCAAATGAGACGATAGTCTTGAATAATTTTGTATGATGGCGTGAAAAGTCAATCTCATGTTATTTGATTTATATCCAAACGGAAAAAGATGCTTTTATTACAAGTAGAAGTGATCCCAATTTAAGTAAATTGATGGACAAAATCAATCTCATTATGCACATCAAATCTTTTTCTTTTATTTCCACAATCAAAGTGAGACCCTTTAAAAATATTTCCCCAAGATCAAATTAAGCCAAAATATACAGTAGTTGTATATGGATATGTAGATATGTTTTCGCTTTTTGCCTACTTTCCAGCATAACAAACCAACACCTCCGCTTCATCTCCCAACAACCTATAAAGATTCAGCTTTTGTTTCGCTTTGATTAAAACTCTCCATAATATTGTTTACGCCAACAGTCCTAAAAACTTAGTTTGAACCATCCCCATCAGTTCTTGTCATCTTCAAGATGAAGACAATACGCGACTTATGGTCTCTGCGTTCATGCCTTCGTTGCGATTTGCATAATGGACGTAAATTATGTCACTGGTAACAAGCAATTGACATAAATTTCCCATATTCCAGACAAAAGCAGCTTCTCAAGTACCTACACAGTAGGCCTGACAACGTTCTGCGTGTAGGGTTGGACCGAGTCTACCTATTGTCTGGGCTGGATTGTGAATTCGATGATGCAACTGCACGCCAAACATTGAACAGATGGTAAGCCGAAACCTCCTCGACTTATTTAAGACGAGGATGATGACAATATAAATGGAGGCATAGTCAGGATCTTCTTCGAAAAACAAAATCGACACATAATAGATTTCTTACAGAAAGTAATTAAGCAAACTGTGATTTCTAGATAAAAAACGGTATCATGTCAAGGAGCTTTTGTTAGTGAGCTGATTTGAAAGGCCCGATTCCAAATATCCTAAATTAAAATTGAATGAAGAGAATTTGTCACTAAAATTTCGTGATGCCTCCAAACGGTTGAAGATATACATTGAAGTCTATATAGGTACGTATTTGAATAAGGTAAATGCGTAGAATAAGTTGATTTACTAATGGTGCCGGAACAATTCGTTTAGTTAGAGAATAAATTGAAAATAGGGTTGATATCCATTTATGGAAAAATGTTGTTTCTAAAATCCGGGAAGCTAGCTACTCCAAAGCACACTGGCATTGAAAGTAATATACGTTGGTGCAGCAGACTCAAAACGTTAATATTACAATGATAATGTGAAATTTACCATCCACCAAGTAACGTCGTAGCTCTGGAAATTCATTATGATAAATGCTATTTCGACTGTATTTTGATTTTTCCATTTTAAATTCATATACCGCAATTTACGAAAATAGACCATTGTGTTTGGACTCGCTGACCAATGGTTTCTAAATAATTCGATTTCATCAGGACCAGTCTTAGACACCAAAAGTATTACCCAACTAGTACTAGAATTTTCTTAACAATAACTCACTCTTTGATTCGATTACTTATTTGATATTATACTTTGAAATTTAATGGTAAAGCATCGACTTTCGCGAAAACACAAATAGCGTGTTGAATAAAATGTCAAAAGTCCCCATCGATCCGAGTGCAGCGTTACTTTTTATACGGGGTCAAAGGTCACCAAAAGTGACCTTTCGTAAATATCTCAGTAACGGTCACGTCTTCGGGGAAACAATGTATTAGAAAATGTCCACCAAAAATACTCTGTAAGTTTTTCTTGTAACCACAACCGTTTTTGAGATACATTGATCTAAACATTTGCTACTAACAGCACCCTCTTTCTCAACGGCATGTTGATATTATTCGATTTTGACTACGACTTAGAATGTTTGTGTGTTTATTTTTCTATGTTTAAGAGGCGCAAAAAAACATGTGAACAAACTTATCTACCACACTCCAGGGCAGATGGAAAAGTTTAGTCCAAAAAGTTCCCACCACCCCCCGCCGCGCTTTGCCATAAAACGTGTAGGGACATCTGCTCGCTACTCTCTTCTCGGAAGTAAACTGTATTGCTGCATCATATATGGGATATTCCACGAAAGAGCAGGACAAAACAACAACATTGCAGGTGAAAATAGGTTTTGTAACAAATCATGGCCCTAGGAGTATGAAAAAGCAAGATAATATCATGCCATAATTCTGTAAACGCTCATTCTTGACATTTTAGGAGCTCAACCCGCTGCAGACTATCCCCGCATAATCAGTTTTTTACCAATCCTGTGATGACTGCATAGCGCCAAAGGAACATGGCACGTCTCGAAACCAATTTGCACCTGAAATTACATGACCTTGCCCTAATCGTTCATGGGATAAGACGGTATGGAAAAAAAACTAAAAAAACCGGGTGTTTCGGGGTGGTTCGTTTGCGGTGGTAGGCAGGCTGTGGGTAGGGTGTGGGTGTAGGGCTGATCCTACGATGTCAAGAATAGGCAATTAACAGGATAAAAAGTGATCTTATCTTGTTTAACAGTGAGTAGCCTAGTGGGTAGAGCACTGGCTTCTTGCGTGTGGGGTCGCTGGTTCGAATCCAGGTTCGGACGAGGGTCCGCGCACCAAGCTTTGAGTTCACCTAGCTCTGATTAGGTACCTGATTTAAATCAGGGGTAAAGTGAGTCGTGGAATTAATCACTCCACACTCGTATCCACAATGATTAAAAAAATTGTAATGAAGCTCTCTACCAGCTTCAACCCCTAGACCCGTACGAGAGTTGTCGTGGGATTGCTTTACTTTAAAGAGAAGGCAACGAGCTCATTTTTGAAGATTTGGGATGGAAGCTCCGGGATATTATTTTATGGAAGGGGGGGGGGGGGGGGTTATAACTTTTCGGAGCGCATTTTTCCATCTATCCTGGATTGTGGTAGATAAGTTTGTTTACATGTGTTTTTTTCCATGCGCCTCTTAGACATAGAAAAACAAACTCAAAAACATTCCAAGTCGTAATCAAAATCGGATAATATCAACATGCCGTTGAGAAAGAGGATGCTGTTAGTAGCAAATGTTTAAATCAATATATCTCAAAAACAGTTATGGTTACAAGAAAAAGCTATAAAATCTTTTTTGTAGCAAATTTTTTTAAGCTACAAACTCGTCATACATTGTTTTTTTGAAGACGTGACCGTTACTGAGATATTTAGGAAAGGCCACTTTTGGTGACTTTTAACCCCGTATAAAAAGTAACGTAGCACTCGGATCGACGGGGACTTTCGACAATTTGATCAACACGCCAGTACCAAAGTTCCCACCAAAATTCAGCTTTCCCCTAATTTTTCCGAAGCACCATGTTAAATTTCCCCGGACTATAACTTCACTCAAACAAGTCTGCCCCCATTCAAATATTCTTCTATCTAAACTCATTATTCGCATCCACACTCTCTCCCTCTTCAAACCAGACATATAAGATTTTCAGACTCAATTCCAGTACGTCATAAAACGTATCCCCGAAAAAATATCAGACAAAAGATCAAAGCCATTCAGAATGCATCACACTATAATGGAGAGCTAGCTAGCTGGCTAGCTGGCTGGCTACTAAACATCACCCACGTACTTTCACCATATTGTATTCAATTTCCATTATTTCGTGATTGTGCTTGATAAAATTGTCGTCGTTGATATCGAAACGAAATAAAGCCAACACGTCATTGATTACTATTCCTTTCAGGTTTATTATATAAACATTATAATGCTAGCATTTTTGGAGTTCGACAGAGCAACACAATCATCCAATTTCACCTCAATTACCATATTTTGCTAACATATCATTGTTTTTTCTTTCTTGGCGAGGGTTGAGATGTTCCTCGTTCTTGGCATAAAAAAACATCATCGTCGTCGTCTTCGATTCGGGAAAGCTGAACGGGACAGGGCCCCCGGTTTTTGGTTACTTCAAATGTTTGCCATACGCGCACTATTACGTATATACGGAGTAGAGTGCACGCCTTACACGTAGTACATATCTATAGACGTTGTAACATAAAAGCTGCCGCAGGCGAAATCTAATAAAATACAAGATGTAGGCGAGGCCATTGTATTTGCCTTTGCTTGCTTAGCTTATTGCATTATTTGTCTTTACGATGCTCCCGAAGCCTGTAATATTCTCGAGCTAGAAGAATGAATTGGAAACTAATCCTTGTGCCTGTCATAATTTGCCTCTGTGTAGCGATAAACAGCTGGCATAAGTTTTTGGGGTTTATGTGGCTGAAGTGTTACTTTAATTTTGGGTCGGCTAGAATTTTGCGGTAGGAGTAAAGTATTAAGGACCGTAAGGACTGACACTTAAAGAAGTATATAGTATCTATTCGAAAGCACTTTTGGATATTGGGTCTTATACCTACTTAAATTGTTGGTATATTAAACTATCCATTTATTTTCACATAATTAACTCTAATTGCAAATTTTGCAGGACTTGGTAAGTGTGTAGCCCTGGTTCGAATCAAGATCTATATGGACAGTATAACGTCAGTCTATTGGTGCCATTTCCACTGTGAAACAGCTTATGGCTGGAAAGAGTCTTTAGGTCTGTTCCCGTACTTGAATCCATTATAATATATTAAAATAGATTCGCAGCAAGTCGTTTTCGTACTTTTGCTGCAAGCCAAATTTTGCAGCAAAAAGAAGCCAGCTGCCAAATTCTGTTACTGCTGCAGTTTGCTGAAGTACGCGAACAGACCTTTTATTTTGACTTCGCATTCGTTAAGTATACTTGTTCCCACAAATCGGTTTGATTTTTCAGTAAATGATTGTTTGAATAATTAAATCCATTCCCTAAAAAATTAAAGCTAAATTTTGTAAAATCCCATATTACTCAAACATAATAAAATCCTTAAAAAAAAGACACTTGCCAAATATGCGTTTATTTGCCTGTATATTATCCAAAAGTTAATCCTAAACGATATAGGCGAACAGCATCATACTGCCTGATATTTTAGGCCGTAAAAAAAAACAAATTGAAAAGCTGTAGCATGTCCTAAAAATCTTTTTTTTTCCTTGTAGATGGCAAAAAAAATCGTCAAAAGATGCAACGGGCTAACAAACCACGGGTTATGTAAGATTTTCACGCACTTAAAAAAGTCAATTTATAGGCCACGAATCCGATTTTGCCTTATTTCCACCCGGTCGTGCTTGCTCACTTATTGGTGCCCACTTACTTCAGAATTTACCACTGCTTATGGATGGGTAAGACTACCCTCCTCTAGCATTGTGCGCAGTAATTTCTCAGCATATGCTGAACTTTGAGCTGTATTCCGCACAGACGTTTTTGCTGCATTTCGTTTCGTCGAATACATTACTATTAACTCACAAAGGAAATATGTCAATATTTTTTGGAATATCTTTCTAAAATTGAATATCTCTATCGCATTATCACCTTTAACATTCTTCTATATTTATATCAAATTCAATTAATCTATCCCGAAAAATATGAGGCTGATTGCGCATGCTGGCTTATTAAGTACATCTTTCTACCTACAGACTTTACTGGTTTCTTATCATTTATTTATTTATTTATTTGGTGCGTATTCAATACAACCGGCAAACTGCCCAATTACAGATTGGATACAATGAAAAAAATAAAATAACAAGAGCTAAATAATAATATATAAATATAAATATTACAAGAAATACTTAAAGCATAAAATAATAAAGTAAAACTAAGTAGAGTAAAAAAGAAAAGAAAGAATCTATTATAGACAAGAATAGAAAATTAAATTAATTGATTAGAATCAAAAATTTTACTTCGAACCATATTTTTGAAAATGGCAATAGATTGTGGGAGGAAGAGGACCAAGTTGAAGACCATTGCGAGTGCGTAAGAGTTGCAAAACGGGAGTGTAGAAGAAAGTGTCAGTACGAGCATACGGTACTTCAAATAGAATGGAGGACATGATTGGCCTTACGGATTGAAATTGAATGAAAGTTATTTTACTTTCAGGAGGAAACACTTTAAAGCGATGAAAGGTGTTGCAATGGGAAATCCTTTATCCCCACTTATGAGTGAGATATTTATGGACAGACTGGAGAAGAAACTTTATGAAGAAGGTTCTCTTCCTCGGGTTTGGTTGAGATATGTAGACGACATTCTACCTATCGTCAAAAGAGATGTTTTGAGAGAAAGTAGTTGAACCAAGCACATAAGGACATCAAATTTTCAATGGAAATCGAAAAGAATGAGAGACTACCCTTCTTGTATTTAATCGTCATAAGAAAAGAAGGTTTTCTTTTATTTAACATCTACCGGAAGCCCACACACAGAGGATAACACCATCCACGTTTGATCATTGGCATTTCCAAAAAATGGCGCCCTTTAATTCGATGATTCACTCGCTATTAACAGTGCCCATGGATCAGGAAAGTTTTAACTCAGAAGTTAAATATATTAAAGATACGGCGAGAAAAAATGGATTTGTTGAGAGGTATAGAATAGTATAGAATACAGCGTGATCTTTTAACGACGCTCTTTACGCAGGAAAAACAAAAAACAAGCATAAGAGTTCCAATTATTTTTTCTTCAATATTCAAAAAAGTTCGGGAACTTCTTGAACGCTTTGATATTAAAGCAGTTCCAACCAGTAAAGCAAAAAAATTAGGTACTATACTTTGTCACGTGAAAGACAAGAACAATGTGGAGTTTATAAAATTACCTGCCCAGAATGCGACAAAATATACATCGGTCAAACGAAACGGTTAGTTGGTGATGGACTAACGGAACATAAACGAGAAGCAGCTTCAGCGAGCAAAAGGAATACAACATTAGTACGATTAGCAATGACGAAGCACATCTTGGAGGAGGATCACAACATAACTTGGGACAACGTAGAGGTGATTAAGGAGGTACTCCAGGTATGAAAACTGGATGCGTACGAAAGCCTGAACATATGGAAAACCCCAATGAATAGAAGACTAAACACAGACCAAGGAAACTGTGCATCATCATTGTTCAGGTTCATTTGAACATTCATTTGATAGTAAGGTGGAAAATTTAATTAATATAGATCGTTAAATGTACTTAAGTAAAGTAATTAATAGACAATTAGCTGGTAATTAGTATAAGTCAATACTTTAAAAGCAAGCTCTATAAATAACATGCCTAAGTTAGATTAAGATTAGACGGATAGACACTGGAGAAGAGGGCAGATTACCCTCGAAATATCGATATTTGTCACAAAAATAAATATATCTAGCTTCGAAAGGAAAAATCGGGTTTTCTATAGAAATACTTTTTTCACAAGCTAGGAAAAAATTGGTACACATTTAAAACAATTTATAAAAATGTATTCAAAAAATAAAAAAATAAAAAATTGATGTAGATACAAGCCGGCGAAGTGAAAGCTAAAAAAAATTTGTCTCATGGTTGACATGATACCAACCTTTCTGGTGGTCTGTAAAAATTCTGTAAAAAAAGAATATAGAATTCGTCTGACGTAGGCAATTCGAAAAAACTTTTTTTTTTCACAAAATGGCGACCATGTTAAAAAAAAAAAAAGTTGTTTTTTGCCTCATTTTTTCAGCTTTGGGAATTTTAAAAAAAAGTTGCAAATATCCCCTCGTCAGACCACGTCTAATAGTATTAAGAGGGTTTGTGCAAAATTTCACGTAAATTGGTCCATTACAACTAGAGATATCATGTCAACCATATCGAAAAAAGTATTTTCGATAAAAACGCGTTTAAAACTTGGAGTCTCGTTTTGGGCAGTCTGAGTCGTTTAATGGTATGTTATACTTCGATTTTTAATCAGAGATGCCCGTGTTCCTTCTTCAACTTCAAAAGCGAGATTTTCGGGAGCTCTTTCAGCCATACGAGCAGTTCGAACTTCTTGAGAAGCTCGGCGCGGCTAATTCGTTGTTGATCGCGTTTGTTGGTTTAGTTGGCGTATCACAAAAATAAATGTAGCTCCAAAAATAACTAGAATTTCGAAAATACTTCTAAAAGCTTATTTTTAATGGTCTAAACTTTGAAAATATGCAAACAAAAAAATAGATTTGATCAAATTTCTAGACCAGAATACCCAAATTTCTAGACCAGAATAGAAAAGAAGAGATTCATTATAGGGTAAATATGGCAGACTATATTTAAAAAGTAAAGTATATTTAAACCTGCGCTGAACTGATTCATCAGCGTGAGAGAGGTATTTGAAAAGAGGACACTACACTTGACTGCAGTATTCGAGTACACAATGGACTAGGGTAATAAACAGGTGGACACAAGTAGAAACACTAAATAATTACGTCATAAAAAGCAGGCTAAACTCATTTCCTTTTCAGTCAGTTTTATTTCAAATGAGTTCTTAACTAACTTCTGAATTTGAAGTTTTGTGAAAATAGCTTTGTTTAATTTAATAACGTCATTGTTTGTATTAAGTATTTATCCCAAGACACTTGAAAGTCACAAATACTGCTTGATTAAAATTCCTGCCAAGTTTAAATAAGTGTTTTTTTTTTCAAAATATTATATATATATATATATATATATATATATATATATATATATATATATATATATATATATATATATATATATATATATATATATATATATATATATATATATATATATATATATTTATATATATCAGCACAAAGATTAAGGAAGATAATCTCTGGAGTGGAGGATCCGATAGAGCTTTTCGGGGGACATACATAGATGCATATAAAAAGAAGGTGCATGATTTGTTAAAATGAAGATATCTTTAATCTTTTGGCGGTGGCAGCCATTTTAGGGAATTTTCAGGTACTCCTAAATTTCTATGGAGAGTACATTTTTGTTAAAAGCAAGTATTGGAAATGAAAACTTATTATGTTTTATGCTTGATCATGATAAAGAATTGGAAAATTTGGCTCCTGTGTGGGCACTGAAAAAATAAAAGTAGGTTAAGGATTGTTTTTCAAATTTTTTTTGTCGTAACTTGTGACAGAAACATTGAATCATCGTAGAACTTGCAGAGCGTATTTGTGTTGGCTAATGCTAGAGTTACAATCAATGCAACACAACATTCTTGCGCAGCAAAACGAGTTTGAACACATGAGGACGTATGAGAGCAGTTACAATGATGCAGCACAGCTTTGTTGCGCAGCAAAACTCGCTGAAACCTCAAACTTGGCATGGCAACAAAATTTTTGAAAATATCCAATTCCATCTGTTCCTATGAGCGTCCGGGAAATGGGAAATATCATATGCAAATGAAAATCAGAATTTGTTTTTTGTCTCATTTTTCAATTTCGTTCCTATAGCCAGTGATAGATGACGGCAAATGTTGTGTTGCATTGCTTGTAACTTCAGCATAAGATTATATAAGCATTCAAAACTGTGCAGATAACGCTATAGCTACGGCTGGTACGTGAAAAAATCTTTCAAATCATCCACCCTCCAGAAAAATTTTTGCTTTTTGATAAAAAGGGATTACAAGGGGATTTGACAAAAGCGATTACAGACATGACTTTTATTAGTGTATATTTTTCACAAGTTATACCAGAAAACTGCACTAGTTCGGTCAACGAAAGTTTTATGATTGCCAAGAAATCACCCCACCACCAAATTACCTTTATTTTCAGTACACAAATTTTTCTGTGCACGAGAACTGACAACCGGATATTCCGATCACTATAAAATTTGCAGGATATGGTGGTATTAAATAGCACCAGATCTGATAGAAGTGATTTTGACATGTAGGCAACTCTGTGGCAGTGGTGCTATTTTGAAAATTCGCTGCGAAAAAACTGCTTTTTAGCCTATAACTTCCGATTCAGCCAACAAATTTTAAAGAAAGTCACACAGTACCTGAAACTTATTTTAGGCCACATTCCAGTCATGAAATCAAAACGAAATTCATGTAGTAAATGGACCTTATTGTAAGCCAAATGTTAGGAATTTCGTAGAAAAAGTATAAAGGGGCTGCCAGATATGACTATTTTTGTAATTTTTTGGCATTTCTTTACTAAGCGATGTTGTCATTAAATTTTGAAATGGGAATGATCCTGCAATGACAATTACCAGCAAATATCAACGTTTCGAAAATTCGAAAAGTTTCGAAGATAGTAACCCTAAAATTCTTTTCCCCTCTTTTAAAATCCTGCGCAGTCATTCAATCGAAACAAATTTCACAGGGTGGGTTTAACTTAACGTGAAGCAAATTTGATATAATTTTGGCTGTGCTCCTAACACAGGGTTTCCAGTACCAGATATTTTCGCAAATATTGCACCAGCAGATGCATCCATTATATATTCATATGCAAAGCATTTACAATCAAAATAAAAAACCAATGTTTTGAACAGTTTTGAACATTTTTCGGATGGCAGCCTCAAACGTCGATGAATTCCTCGAATGAAAACGAAATTCAAGGGATTGGCTGATTTTAGCATGAGCTTGCTATGGTAGGCTTATTACTGCTTAGCCGGAAAAGTGTTGCCAGCACTAAACATTTTCGTCATTTCTGCTATAGTCGAGAAATGGTTTTTGTTGCTTTGGGTAAGAAATGGTTGATATGATACTACAAAAAAGTGAATTTCGTCTTTCCACATTTTTTGATCACTCAAAGACAATTTCTTCGAAAATCAGTTTTCTAGCAGTTCTGATACACTAGAAATTTTTTTAAATTTAACCTTTTTTTTCGCTTAAATTTTTTGTTGCTACCTATAATTAATTTAAATCACACGAAAATCAAGTCTGATAAAATGGACATCGTACACTGCAAGTGAATTTTATAAATAATTTTTATTTTCATTATGGACTTAAGGAACAAATTTTGCAATGCCATTTTTCATGGCTACTTCGTACATCCAAATGGAACTTTTTGCAGTCATCGAATCAAATCCTCAATTAAGTATCTGTCCGTTAATTGGCTTCAAGTTCTCGTATTTTCCTAAATCAAGATAAATATATCTATACGTTGATCAAACTGAAATACACATACATATGCACATTGTTTGTACAAGTACACCATACGACCACCCTTTCGCAACAGATATCTAACATCAACAGTAGCCTAAATTGTATATTAGTTTTCCGGGTAAAATAGTTGTTTCTTCTATGATAAGTTTATTAACAAGGGTGACTTCTAATCGACCGTACACTGAACAAACGACCAATCTACAGATTTTGGGCTATTAATCTTCCAACTAAAGGACACAATGCTAGTTGACAAATTGGCAACGGTTCGCAGTACGCCAAGCAAATATTCTACAGACAGACATATGGTAAACAGCTCGAAAGGCTTCCCGACGAACTAGTTGAGTGGAGACTAGTAGAGTTAGTTTCACTTCGATGGGTATCTAAACGCCAATGTCAAGATACGCTAGTGTCCTGCGAGTATAAACAAAGTTGCCGCAGTCAGTTTTAGCGGAGACTGGAAAGCAAAGTGTACATTTTGGCCTGATAATATGATTGTTCTGGCCAAATTGGCGAAAACTAAGCCATGAATCATATTTTTCTAGAGAAGTGTCCAAGAAAATCTACGACCGACAAAAATTGCTAATCTCCTTGTCAAATGGATATGTATGAAGACTCTCCTTCGACATTTTTCGCCCTTAGTTCTCTACTTTTTCTAACATATATCACACTACACTATAGCCTCTCCAGTCTCTCATATTTTCTAGTTAGTGTATAGCTTACAAGGATTCACATACACAATTTATGAAACAGTCTCCCCATTTTAACGGCACAATCATTGTTTTCGGGAGGAAAGTCAAGTCGTTATGTACATGCGAAACTGATACGGGAAGCAATTAGACCTCTGTTTGACTTTGCGCTAGAAAAACTCTTTGCTCAGCACGTTCACGTCGCCATGTCATTGTCGAGAGGACTCGCAGCAGAATGACAAATTTTGCGGGATAGAAAATATTTGGTCGGATGGTTTTCGTAATAAAGTTGATGAGGACACTCCATCTTGCCGTCGTTTGTTCATTCGTTCATTCGTTTTCCATTGGACGCTTGGGACACGATGTGACGATTCCTGGGAAAATCTGTTTACTCGGACATTTCTTTTGTTGATTTTGATCAAATAGAAGAAAAACCGTTGTGAAATATTCAGATCCATATTCTCGGAATGAGATGCCGTTGACGTTATGATTTGATTAGTAGTCACTTGGGGCAATTATTATACGTGAATGATTTACTGAACGTTAGATGTGTAGATATTATGGAAAGTTTGTTTGTGCTTATAATAGCAAAGAACTGATTTCCAGATGACCAGCGTATGTTGTTTTTGGATTTTGTGTATTTTTGAGATATGAAACATATCAATGCACCATCAACACGTTGAATGGTTCAATTTAAATTATCTTGTAAATGCGATGCCAGAATTATTATTCTGTGGTGTATTTTTAGCACAAAAGCAGAAATCGTATTGTATGTCGACATTCTACTTCTACTTCCAAAGAAATAAACTTTACAAAGTAATTACAACCAGCACTGATGTCAGAGATAATATCAAGGATAAAGAATTCCTGACGAAATCCCGTGAAGCGTATGAACGCTATGTTAATATCATGGGCGAAAATATAATTCATGATCCTAAAAAGTTTTTTGATTTCGTGAACACCAAACGGAAAACTTCGGGCTACCCTACTTCGATGTAGAAAAATAACTTTTGTTTGTCATGCCCTCACGAAGTCTGCGACCTGTTCGCTGACCATTTTCAGGAAGTATTTTGTTCATGTACAACCATATCTAACTTTCAGTTCTCTTAAATATTTCCACCAAATATCATCTGTGAAATGTATTTAACTAGAGCAGAGATTGCAAAGACCATCAAAGATCTTAAAATCAAAAAGGGTCCTGGTCCTGACTTGCTACTTCCTAGTTTCATACTCAAATGCATGGAGTCGCTTATCTTACCCATTTATTTAATTTTCAACAAATCACTTTCTTGTAGGGTTTTCCTCTCCTTCTAGAAATCATCCCATCTGACCCCGATTTTTAAATGTGGTGATAGGCGGTCAATTGATAATAACAAATGTATTGCAATACTACCAACATTGCCTAAACTATTTGAAAAAATTGTCTGTGATAAGCTCACTACTCTAATAAAACCTTTTCTAAATGAACAACAACATGGTTTTAGAAAAGGCAGGTCAACTTCTACCAACCTCATGATTCTCGTCTCAGATGTTCTCTGTGGCATGGAAAAAGGGCACCAAATTGATACCATCTACACAGACTTCAGCAAGGCCTTTGATCGTGTTGATCATGATATTCTTCGAATCAAACTACAGAAATTTGGTATCTCAGGTATCTTATTAAACTGGTTAAACTCTTATCTTCGAAATAGAACGCAGTACGTTAAGTTTCAAGGTATCGTATCCAAAAAAAATTCCAAGTTTTATCAGGTGTACCATAAAGTAGTCACTTGGGGCCCCTTTTATTCAACATTTTCGTATCGGATCTTTCTGAAGTTTTAGCAGGCATCCCTCAACTTTTTTATGCAGATGATCTGAAAATGTACCGCACAATTAAATCGAAATCAGACTCAGTTTTCCTTCAATCGAAACTGCTTTTTCTTGAGCAGTGGTGCAAACAAAATAATCTGGACATTAATGTCAGTAAATGTCAAGTCATTAGTTTTTCGCGCAAAACCAGTACTATAAATTTTGATTACCGCCTCAATAATGTTGCAATCAATAATGTCGACAATGTTATCGACTTCGGGGTTACTTTGGATAAAAAGCTGCGTTTTAATTTACACTATGACAAAGTCTTAAGAAAGACTAATAAGCAGCTTGGATTCATCAAAGGACGTGCGAAGGAATTCAAAAACCTATGGGTCACGAAGTCTTTATACCTGCTCTAGTTCGGCCATTGCTCGAATATGCATGTATTGTCTGGCACCCTACCTTTGATGTCCATAGCGATAGGCTCGAATCGGTGCAGAAGCAGTTCTTGCTATTTCCGTTGAGAGATCTGTATAACCCTTTCGAATTTGATATTCTCCCTTCATACAGATACAGGCTAAATCTCTTTAATATATCAAGTCTATCTTCGCGGAGGATAGTCACATGATCCTGCTTTACTTTTGATGTTATAAGAGGCTTGATTAATGTTGTGTCCCTGTCCAATAAGATCACCTTCAACGAATCAATAAGGCAGACGAAGCACTTTACTGAATGAATACCGACACCACACAGTTTACGCCAACAATGAGCCAATCAATAGATGTTGCAAAATATTCAATAGCTTCTCAAAACACTATTCCCCAACCATTTCCCGACCTAGGTTTAAAACTGCTCTGACTAAGGTGCTCACCTTATGAATGCCCTATCCAATTCCCCACCAAAAATGGTTATATTTTTAAAATTCTTTCATTATTGTGTATTGTACTAATTTATATAAATTGTTTAATATTAATTGTAAGTGTTTTTTGTACGACTTGTTTCGTTGAAAATAAATAAAATATGAATCGCTCTCAAATAAGTAATCTGTTCCATGAACACGAGCATCTAGAGAATAAAATGGTTCCATTAAACAGTTTAAATTCATTAAATATTTAAAAAACAATTTCACAAAAACATTTAGCTTCAACATATAACAATTTCACCAAACTTCCACCCGACAATGCATTACGAATTTTCGGTCTGCTCCATACAAACCACCGTTCAGCAATTTCTTCAGTGATTTTCCATCGAATTGTTATCGGGCATGTTTTCGGAACAGACGAAAATATTCCTACAAATATACAATGCTGCCGTACAGTACAAAAGTATGCCCGATCAAAAAGAACCAAAAGTCTCCGAGGACAAAACCGAGTTCATGTTTTCAATGAACTGCCTTCAAGTCATTTTCATTTTCGTTTTCGGTTTTTCCTTCATTTCTCCACATTTCGTTCGTTTTATTTTGCGATTTTCGCTCCGATATCTCAAAGCGACCAAGATGAAATTGAATTTTCCAACATTCTAAAAACTAAGATGACATCTAGAGTCGTTATTTCCGTCGTTTTCGGCTATGTACGTATTGTCCTTCTTCGAGAAATTTGTTCAGGACGATATCTGCATCGATGTTGACAACAACGACACAGGCCAACTGGAATGGATCACAAGCAAATGATGAGCCCGGGTGGAAATTTGCATGTGATAGCGGAGGGTGACATAAGGAGAGAAAAAAACATATTCCAGATGAAACATTGACAAGATAAATATTTTATACGTCGTTTGGGGAACAAAATAAAAAATCGAGATTAAAATGGAGCTCGGAAACAATGTGCTACCAAGTTTTGATGGGTGTCACTGGGGTCGTAAGACAAAACCGTGTTAGCAAGTTGTTGGTGCCATATGACTGGCGCTGTGGTTCGATTTGATGTTTGGAAAATAGAGCTGCCGATATCGGAGGTTAGTGAAGTTGAACATGGTTTGATGTATTTTGCGATTTTTAATGATGTATATTTCAGTGCGCTAAGAAATAGTTTCGCTGGGATCGATGAAGTAAGCAAATAATCAAGCTTATTTTCGAATCGATTTTTTTCAACGTAGTGTTTCTAAAGATGCATTCAGAGCACGTATTAGGGAAAAATGCTAGCTAATTTCATAATAAAAAATAAAAATTAGAGTGAAAACAAACCATTTTAAATATTAGTAATAAATTAAATTTTACAGCAATGTATTTATTACTTAGAAACCTGACCTAAAACCAAACTACTATTTTCTACTTTATTGCTTTCTGTCAATCGACAACTCTCATGTTCATTTAGATTTTATAAAATTTCGTAAAGATTAAAGTGAACTCATAACCTCATTTTTCACTCTGCATAAAATGCAGGGGATGAAACCAAAATATGGATGAAAATTAATATTGATCTGAGAAAAGAAATTCTTCAAGCCAGTTTTTATGATAGGGTCACATGTGTTCGATGTGATGAAAATCACAATTGATGAATATCAGACTAAAGTGATTGGAGGTTAGAAGACAACGTTACTCGCGCCTTGTCTGCGGTTCATGAAAAATTTCATGGATAATGATAATTGATTTACAAAGACATGTTTTGCAGGTAGGGTGTTTTTTAAGTGGTAAGTTTGTTCTGCACACGCAAATTTGAGCTTACTTTGATACTTTTTTAAGCAAAAAATAATCTAAATGTGCTTGCTAAGAGGAGTAGCTTTTGTGCTATTTTTAATGCCTCAACAGTTTAGCTAGCAACCCATACGAGTAGCACCGCAGTTTGTAGCCAGTAAAATATTTCGTTTACGTGTTGAACTGCTGATAATGTTGATTTTGTTCCCACACATCTTGTTTGCTACAAACTTACCAAAGATGAATTATAGAACCAACTGATAAGTTCATTTATACTTATCTAGCCTACCAACTATTCGGAAATCAGTCAACAATATCTTGGAAGACAGATTCCAAAGAACTTCACCGCCAAAAACCGGAAGCGTCCGCATTGTCGTCAGCAAAAAACATAAAAAAGTGTAAATTTTACTGTCAAAATGTAAGAAGCTTCAGGACCAGGTTCTTCGACTTTGATTTTACAGCATTAGAAGCAGAGACCGTTTGAGCTCTAAATTGTTAGCTAAGCAATATTTTCATGTGTTCGTGATTAAAAAAAAAATTCAAATCCTGAAGTGCTAGAGCTCTCATTTCTCTGAAAAACTCTCCTTCAGCCGATGTTATACCTTGCTCATAAAAATGTTCGTATCAAAAACCGTTATGCTTCAATATGCTTGTAGTGTCGACGTCTATGGCGATTACTACGAGCCCCTTAGTGGTCAATTAACTCTTCTTTCTCATACTTCAAATTTATACTTTGTGGCGACGTCACCCTTCCAAACATTCGCTGGTTTTCTTTTCAAGGCTACTTGAATTTAAGTCACATTACGTAACAACTAGGGTTGCCAAGTCAGTAGATCGGAAATCCGGGAGGAAAATAGAAAATCAATAAAAACCTATTTTATTTATATAAAATGATATTTCTTTACACTTGGAGTTGGTTGTAATGCCTTCTGATTTGCAAGGATAAAGTTATAGAATTCTTTACATGTGTAATTAAAATTTGTACATACCTGCATTTCTGATTTTACATGTGTTTCATTAAGCCGATTAGGATTTTTGTCCACAGTAGATATATAGTACCAGTTCTGGCGCACTTAAGAGGAAGAAAAGAGGAGCAAATAAGAGGAGCAATAAGGATATGGTGCTTACAATTATCGGCCCGCGCATGACGTAAGTGATTGTCTCGAACTGATAAACAGCCCAGTTGAACTGATAAACAGTCTAGCCGAACTGATAAACAACCCTGTTGAGCTAATAAAGAGCCCTGTTGAGCTGACAGCCCAGTTGAGCTGTATGTCAGTTCAAAGATCATGGCTTACGTCATGTACGGGCCGATGATAAAGGCACCATGTCCTTATTGCTCCTTTTTGCTCCTCTTATTTGCTCCTCTTGTGCTCTTCTAAAGTGCGCCAGAACTGGTATTATATATTTACTGATCACAGGTCGTTTACTACGCTGAAAATATGATCAGCGGCAACATTTGCAATAGGGATCGATGGAGCGAATGTAACAAGTTTTTTTATTTCTTTGCCCGATTCTTCTTTACATTTTTCAAAAAAATTAACCCAACGCAAGTCTTCCCTCTTTGTTTTACTTGCGACAAGGTCATACACTTTTCGCAGCAAACAGTAATCGTCGTACAGTTTATCCTCATTTATTGGCTCATTTAGAGAAGCACTAAGATCTTTTATTTAATCAATTGTACAAATCTAGTGCAATTTACGATTTTTAATCATTAATATTGTATTATTTGGAAGCATATAAAAGCGACCATAAAATATAAATAAAAATATAAAAATACCGTGAAGGTACTTTTTGATAAATTTCCGGGAGCCGGGAGATTTTTTAAGTGAACTGTATTTTTCTGGGAGAATCCCGGAATTCCGAGAGAGTTGGCAACCCTAGTAACAACCGCTTTTGGCAACTTAAGGCAGTATTCTGTTCTAGAGGCTCGATTTTGAGGTGATTTCACGGACGCAATAAAAAAAAACAGAAATATTTTTGGTATCAATTTTTTCATCAGTATTTTAGCAACATTTTAAAAGTATAAAAATGTATTCAAAAAGTAAAAAAAAATAAGTGAAGACTCAAAGAAAAAAGACTCGAAGTGAAGACTCAAAGAAAAAACTTGTCTCATGGTTGACATCATTCCAATCTTCCTGGTGGTCCGAAACATACATTTTTGGTGAATTCTGTAATAAGAAGAATGTAGAATTAGTTTGACGTAAGCGATTTGAAAAAAACCTTTTGTTTCGCAAAATGGCATTCATGTAAAGAAAAATGGTTTTTTGCCTCATTTTTTCAACTTTGGGAATTTTTTATAGATAGCAGAAAAAAAAATTTCAAAAATTCCTAGGTCACACCAATTTTAATAGTGTTAAGAGGGTTTGTGCAAAGTTTGACGTAAATCAGTCCATTACAACCAGAGATATCATGTCAACCGTATCGAAAAAAGTCGTTTCGAGAAAAACGCGTTTAAAACTTGGAGTCTCGTTTCGGGCAGTCTGAGTCGTTTAATGGTATGTTATGCATAGATTTTTTTGATTAGAGATCCTTGTTTCATGCAATGTTCCTTCTTCAACTTCAAAAGCGACATTGTCGGAAGCTCATACAGTCATACGAGCAGTTCGAACTTCTTTAGAAGCTTGAGAAGCTCGTAACTCGGAGCGGTTAATTCGTTGTTGATCGCGTTTGTTGGTTTAGTTGGCGTGTCACAAAAATAACTGTCACTCCAAAAATGATTCGAATTTTCGAAAATCCTCTTAACCCTTTTTCGGACGTATTGGACTTGGTCATGGGTGTCGTAGTGGTCGGAATTAATTTCCGTTGAAAGAGCAGTGATACATAACATGCAAGCTTTGCAAGCTCTCTTAATGTGGTGGCTGACAGCAGACATACGACCGGAACGGTAAAAAGGCTTTGGTGGCTGAGAGTAGACATACGAGCGCAAAGGGTTAAAAGCTTATTCTTAAAGGTCTAAGTTTTGAAAATATGCAAACAAAAAAAATCGATTTGATCAAATTTCTACACCAGAATAACTGTGCATTTCACCTGGTCAATTCTATTCGCAGTCACTTGGATCTTATCTTGAATCTCGCATCTTGTCTTCTCTAATATTCCTATTGATCAGCTTGGAATTTTTAAATCTCTTTTTTCGGATATAGGTGTTGAACCACATCATGCCTCTTTGGATTTTGTGACCCATATTCACCTCTTAAACCGAGACCCTAAACACAATGTTTTTGGCGGTGACTATGACGGCTTGAGCTCCCTATTACTGCTTCACCGCTTGACTCAGATGCAGATTGTTTCAAATGGATACGAACTCGGAATCTGAATCTCAGATTCAAACAAGCGGTGGGAAAAGTGAATAAATTGCATCACGGTATAAAAATAAAATGGATCTGGTGTGATATTTAGTGTGAAAAAGTCAACAAACCTACCATCAAACCAACTAAAATTTCGCACCTCTCAATGCAATAGCACAGAATCTACTTTTTGGCTAATGAAGTCCAAGAAACTTGCTCCATAAAATCTCCGAGCATTGATATAATCACTAACGCCATATTTAAGCAGTTGCCCCCGATCGGGTGCTCTCTGCTTGCATACTTCTGCAATGCTATCTTCAGTATTGGATATTTCCTAGACGCATGAAATACTGTTGTGATTATAATGATTCCTAAACCGGGTAAATACTGTCTGAAGTAATATTATATAGGCCTATTAGTCTGCTACCTAGCGTTTCCAAAATGCTGGAGCAAGTTTCATTTTAAAAAATGCTCACAATACTCTGCCCTACTAAGCATAAACTACATTTTAGTACTTTCGAGATACTCAGTGATTTGTGTTTTGATTTTTCAATATTGATTTTAGCATACTTCCACATAAGATAGGTATTTCAAATTTTGTAGAATGATGTAATAGAGAATGTTGTTTTTGAATCCAGTGCTAACTCAAAAATGAAAAAATTGCAGATAGAACGTTTATGCTTAATAATGCAGTACTCTACTGCCAATAAACCGATTTCGATTCTGAAGACGACATGGTACCATTCAGCCAGTTCATAGAATTGTCAGATATCAAAATTGCGTTCGAACATATATACGAAGAAGGGTTGATCTACAAAATGAAGTATATGCTTCCATAATGCTTTCATGAGGTCCTTTTCTCTTACTTAGTACAAGCTTACGTACAAGCTAAATTCAAAATATAAGCTTCACAATTGAAAAACATCAAGTGTCAGCTGAAGTTCCATAAGGCAGTGTTGTAGGTCGTTTTTCTCCTACAGTTCGCTTCAAACGTATTGTTTGTCGTCGGTAGACATCGCCATTGATAGTTTTACCTGATTCTAGTTTCAGCTGATAATATGCCACACCTAACTGACCCAAGCAGGCACAGAACAAAACCTTATTGCAATGAATATCTGGCTTAGGTCGCGCTGGACCAGCTTAACCATTCTATTCAACTATATTTTTCATCTCCAGGAAGTATTCAGAGCAAAAACCTCTTTTTTTTTGTTGTCTTTGAAGCAGGATTTCAGAAATGGTTTTTGACGTTCGATGTATTTTATTTGCAATGCAAGTGGAACCAAGTTACCAGCTTTTTGAACAATTTCCATTACCTTGCAAATGTTTTGCAACAGTTGATTGACCAGTATTTAATGCTACAGCCAATCGTGATCGTGTTTAATAAGAATACTCGGCCAATAATGTTTCCAATTACTCCTAGGCATCATCATATTTTTTGGGTGACATTCCATGCATTGTATCCTTGATGCCAAAATCAATATTTTTGATTCGTCGAAACCATTCTTTGCAGATTAAATTGATGGACATGCTAACCGTGAGTAACCACAAGTAAACAAAACGTTTTGACTGCTCTTTCCTTTCCAATAAAATCATGCAATATAGCATCCCGCGAATTATGTTTATTCAGAATAAATTTGGAATTCGTTTTTGAACTCCGTCATTTTATAATGCACGTAAGTACACTACTAACGACGCCTATTGGAAAAACGACGAAAAACTACGCCTGTTGGAATATCATACTCGCATCCCCAGTATGAAAAATAAAGTTAAGAAAATCCGCTATTATTGATATTCATGGATGATAAAGTACGGGATTTTACTAAGTTAGATAAATAAAAAAATATTTTACAAGAATGTTGGAAGCAATTAAACCGTAATACATAAATTAGATGACAAATTTAATTGTATTCCAAAGCTGGCAATTGGTGATATTCTTGATTTTCCATTATAGCCTAGAAATTTAACCTACATACATTATGTGATAATCTGCGCAAAGATTATCATTTATCTTATCCAGATACCGTTCATGGATAAATAGTTCCAATAAATTCTTTTTTTTCTCAAAATTGCAGATGACTATATTATTTTCTTTTGAATTAAGACTACATATATTAATTCAGAAGACTGTATTACGAACTCAGCTATGGAATTAACTCTACATCTGCATTCCCTTGCACATTCAATTACTAGTACATTATTCAATCCATTGACCTGCCCACCGGCAAAACTGAGCGGTATAAGTTGTGTTGACTCGTGGGCTCAGCGCACTCGATAAAAATCAATTTCGCATTGTTCGACTATCGATTAAAGGCGGCCTTGGTCGATTTGACGTCGAAATAACAATGGCCAATGATACGAATACAAGTCAGTTCAGTACTTGCTGCAATTCTAGTGCAACTAAGAAATTTATGAAGAAATTGAAAATCGACACACGAAAAGAAGAAGATGATTTTATTTATTTAACTCGTTTCTTATTGTCTTTGGTTATTTCGCCATCGCAATCGAATTCGAAGGAAGGAAGAATGATAACCATCGATGCTGCTCGAAATCACAGACGATTATCTCGATAGACGATTATCTCACAATGGAGCAAAGTTAGTGTAGATGATAAATTTCATGGATATTGTATCGATATTGCAGGGTTGGCCAAACTGTATGTTTACTTGCAATATTCCAATGCATATCACAACAAGTTTTAAATCAAACCATTTTGCATTTTCATCGATTTTTATCACTTCAATGATGAACGAAATCTCATATGGTTGATTTTTACTAGCAAAAGTAAGTTATTTAGCTAAAAATTTAGAACCATTTTAATATAATTTTCAAGCAGTTCGCCCTATGAATTGTTTTGATTTATTTTTTGACGACGAGTTTGATGGGGACAATCAAGCCACCCTCTTAGAATTAAGGCGAAAAAGAGAGTGGCTTGAGACTAGTCAAATTCTTTGGATATGGGCAATGCGAAGTAAGCACTATGCATTAGAATAGTCATGATTTATTTAATGAAGAGTAGATTCATATAGCATTTCAGACTTTCAAAAGAAGCATTCGTAATGCTGCTCGGAGTTTTAGATTACTACTTAACACTTAATTAACGTTTTCAAATATTTGGTAACGAATCTGTATATAACTTCAAACGTTGAAGCCTCAACTCATACATTTTTTTTAATTTCAATTTTTGCGCACGAAATCTTTTTTGTCTCTCGCATCTTCTTCATAAGTCTGCAGGGTTTTTTTTTGGTTTATTTGTAAGGACTTCTTCAGCAATTTTAACTTGTATTTTTGAAAGCAATATATTTTATTGTCCAAGTGCAGGGTTTCTGCGACATTTTTATTCATGTTTTCCTGCAGTTCAGTTTGCTTTTCGAGTAATCGGAGTTTACTTTCCAGTTGGTCGGCGGTGGAAGATTACTTCCTCGAGGTGTTTTTTCCGTTGAAAAAGTTGCATCGATGGCTGCTGGTCGTAAAGCGCTTACAACTGAGGTTGCTTGATTGCTTGTGAAACAAGTTAAATTCGATGATACAAGTTCCACATTCATATCGCGCAGCGTTCCGAATTCACAGCCACAGCTAACATTTAAATTAAGTAAATCAACTACACACTCTCGAAGAAAGGAGAAATTAACTTGTTTGTTCGGACCACCACCAGTTTTTCACTATTGTTTCTTATGATCTTTTTGCGAATTTTAAATTTGAAATCGATCCACACCTGAGGAGGTCATACGAGTTTAAGAATTTTGATATCTTTATAACAAACCTTCTGCCAGCCACTTATATCTCTTACTGGTAGACCCATGCTAATTAGCTCTTCTGTAAAACTATTCCATCCATCCTTCACTTCGCCATTTTACCCACCAGCCTTAACGAATCCTCTTGTGAGCTCTTCGTTATTCTCAAGTAGAGATACAGAACGTTCAAATTGTTTGGCGTTTGTTATTTTCGCCCTTTAATAATTATTTTATAAGCGACTGAATATTCCAAGAAAATAACTTACATTTTGCATATATCCAACTACCTGTCGATGTAACGTCGCGAAGCAAATTGCAATCGACAAAAATTATCGACATCGACTCAACACTCGCAATACCATATCTGTCGATATGCAGTCGATGTCGATATTATCAACATCGACTCGACACTCATAATATGGGTGATTATTTTTAAATAATAAGTGATAACTATAATTAATATCGAATTCTCTTCCGTAGCTATAATTCTTAACTAATAAGAGGTAGGTACACACTCATACCATAGTTTCTCAGGTTTCTTGATGAAATTCAAGATCAGTGCTAAAGAAAAAGAGGCTATCTCTGCATACTTGCCAGATGAGCTTTTCCCCCGAAATTTCAAAAAATATGCTCATGTAAAACATATTTTATTACAATAATAAGAAATCGGGACGAAAAAGTGAGCTATATCATATTCATATTCAAAACTAACGCTTCATTTTCCTTTTCGTCGATATCATTTTAATGAACGCCTGCCAACACAACCCTCAGCCCAGAAACTATTTCCAACTAAATGCACATTGAACGCAATAAAAATCGTTTTCTGATCGAACTGCACCACTCCATAAATAGGTCTTTCCCGTTGCACCCTAATCTGTCCGAGGTTCCGCATGTCGGAGAAAAAAGATTGAAATTTATTATCTGCGCTTCACCAAAGGTCTTTTAATTGTCTCGAAAACTATTCTGTAATTTCTATGTTTTGCCAGGACTCTTGGAACAATGCCGCCGCCGCAGTCATTGTCATGGACCACGATATCTTCACAAGCACACACTCACGCCATCCGAGCAGAATTCAAATGCATCAGGCCAAGAATGGCGATACTAGAATTTATGTAGAATTGGCCGAGTGAATTTTACGCGATCGAATTAAATTGCCTGTGGCTGTTCGGTAATTACATTTAATCACTGACTTAGAGACAGATGGAATTCTCTCTTTCGATTTCGACTACGAATGAAGCAAACCGCCCAGCCTGCCAGTTCCCTTCTAGCCAAGCCACGATAACAATTTACGATCGCGCAAACGAATCCAAAGACCTGCCGTACTTACTTGAATTTATTGGCGGCTATGCACTAATTGTCGCAAACTTTTCTACAGTTTAGAGTTAGGAAGTCAGATTGATTATTATTAGTCGCATTAGGTTTTTCTGGGGCACCCCGGAATGTGTCACATTAAAATACGAGGCAGTAAAACTTGGAGGAATGCTGATATATACAGGAAAGCTTGATATACTGCAAATTCAAATTGATGGATAATAAATTTCTTAGGTCTAAACAGTTCGGATTGTTTTTTCGGGATCGAGTATGTATTTTCATTCTTGCAATAAAGAACTAGAGTGCACCAAATCTTCATCAAAGTGATTCATTAAAGCAATTCAGACTCAGTTTTTTAACAATCTCAATACACTACATATTTCCAGAAGAAACGTTTTTGTCCATTAACCTTGCATGAAAACCACCTTACTACTACTTTATCTCTACTAAATTAAGTATGTCTTTGAAACGCCCATCTGCCATAAAAAGCACCTTCTGGCTCCCATTCTTTCATATGAAGCTTTCATAAATCATCTAACCTGCCATGTTCCATATACCGAGCTCCAGTCATCCACATCCCTCGAACACGAAAAACTTCCGTTGCAAAATAGTCGAGCAATTAAAAATTAATGGGAAACTTTTATCGACTTGCATCCCCCATCATTATTCACACAGCAAAATGACGATGTGGGCAAATTGTAACACTCTTCTGCGGGTCGTCTTAAGCTACTAAAACAATTTTTCGACAGAGACATGTGTCAAAGTCGCACAAACATTAGTTTCCTGATGAAACGACGGGTTCACTACATGACACTGAACGGTAGCTGACTACAAGCAACCATCCAATCGCAAGCGATCAAAACTGAAGAACAAGCGGACTAGGACGACATGAATCAGAAGAGTACTGGCGACCGGAAAACCCGGACGACCGACGAACCCACTAGAAAAACTGATTATATGACTTTCTTATAGAAAATAAGGAAACTTCGCACGATATGTCCATCATATCCAATAACGAAAGTTTTTTAATTTTGCGCTACGAAGAAGCCCGAAAAAAGTTATGCAAAGACTTTCGCCACACCACGATGCGATGAGTCCTTGACACGATTGTCGCCGAGTGCTACTAGTCCTTGCCATGTCCCATCGAATATAGATATTTCGCTTTATCGACAATTTACCTAAGGAAAAATAGATGCTGCTCCATGCTCATCTTGGTTCCCGGAACTTGGAATTTAATTTCCCTTTCATCGTTTATTGACAAAAATTTCTTGTTGATGTGATTGGGTGGAAAATATCGAACAGTTTGTTTGCAGAAAGTTTGAATTAACACTGTGCTTGGGCTGTTGAAAACCACTTGCATATTTAGATATTGCCAAATAAAATCTTTGAGGTGTATGTATTTATCGGTGGATTGAAATGCGGTCATCTAAGTTAGATTTGATTAAAATGGTATCAAAAAGAAGTGTCGATAAGTAATATACGTGAAACAAAATTATTTATAGTAAAAAAAAAATTGGGTCTTTTTTTCTAGGATAAAAAAAAACCAGGTATGTATAAATATTTTTTTAGCTTTTGGTGGACTGAACTTTCTCTCGAGCAGACCTCTGGAAAATTATGAATTTCTTATCAAATACTTTTTCGTAAAATTTATTCACCTTTTTGCTTCATAATTGTAATTGATCGGGCATCAGGTGATAAGAATTCAAATGACATGAACGATGAACTAAGCCATTTTGGAAAATGATGAAAATTCGGCTGAAACCCACAAAACTTCTTAGAATTAAATCCGAATCTACATGTGAACACGTGCAGTTTACCTCGACTGTACCAATTGAAATATTCATCCACTTCTCCGTATTTACGATAGTGAAATAAGAAACAATATCAATAATGAAGCTGTTCATAAGTCCAACAGCCCGGAAAATGAAGCAACTCAACCGAATATCAACCGAGATTCCTTGAGAAACTGCGAAGATACACAATTGGCTAATAATTAGAAGCAAAAAAGTTGACAACGAACTTTTTAAGTAATTGATGGACAACTTTGTGTGTGCTGTTCATGAGTTAGTTTTCAATTAGACTCGGTTTGATAAATAATTATGATGGTACTAAACCAATATAATTTGTTATGTAGTTCCAGGTAATTTGAAGTACTTATTTTCTCCAAGAGCAAGTTCGGAAGAAAGTTACCAAATTTTCAAATATAAGGGTATTTTTGAGCTATTGTCTATCGAAAATTTGTAATAAGAAGTCGTTGAAAATCATTTTATAAATAAATTTAAAAAGTTCGAAATTTATAAGTCAAAAGGTTTGGGCTTTTATTTCGTTTTTCAATTATTTACTTTGGAATTCAAGGCCGTCTATACATGTAAACGCCTGAAATTAGACCGTTTTTTAGAGGCTTATTTGAAATAGAAGGAATCGATGAATCGTTTTCAAAGTGATAATGTGTATTCATTACATATCAATATACGAGAATCTGATTTTATTTAATTTTTTTTTCAAAATGGCCGCCGTAGTAGCCAATCTCCTGAGACCCTCGCGGCGAAAGGCATCAATCGGTGGGATTTTTAGCATCAGTTACAGCAATTTGAAATCAAAATAATGGGTTGGAGTGTGTTTATTAAACATGTGTCTTCTAGTTGAACTAAAAAAAGTAAAAAAATCGTGAATGAGCACGACTCATAAAAAAGTACGATTTTAGACTCTTTTTTTCGACAGTTTTTCGGTCAAAAATGCTAAATTTGGAAAAATTTTTTGGCAATATTGAAGTTCAATTAGAAGCTTATACCATAGAGAAAACGTCTGCCAAGTTTCATAAGGATCGTTTGAGAACTTTTCGGCGTATTTGGTGGAAACATACATCTTCGTTTGTGCGCAATAGTTTGTGTCGGTTTCGCGAATAAATTAGCGGTCAAAAATTATGAAATAGTGCGATAATGAAGTGCCGCGTTCCAGGCTGCAAAAGTAGCTACTGAAGTGCTTTGTAGGGGATATTCGAAATACGGTAAGTAAAATTAACCTGTTTTTAAGTAAAATTAACCTTGTTTTTGTATGAATTCATAATTAATTTCATTCACGAAAAACTCTTTAATCTCCACTCGTCGGTTCGGAGAAAGAAATGTCAAACGACGTTCAAAATGAAAATCTTTCGTGGTTTTTATATGAACGTTACGATATGAACTGTGTAGGGCACACACCAATACCTCATTCTTACACCAGTAAGCAAAAAGTCGAAAATTAGCACATTTCTCTGTCGATTTCTAATCCATTCTCTGTTATATCTGTGAGATCAATAGACACTTGCGTTCGTTCAGTTGCGAGAGTAAAATGTGTGTAGTTGTTAATACTCTAGAAAGGTTAGTGCAATGCCGGTAGCTTGAATGGAAGCGTTGGAAAAAAATAATGGCGTACCTTTTTTTTATTTGGATGTAAGTGAAATATCCAATATGCTGAAAAGTGACATATCATATATTGTGGTTACAAAACTACAAATCTTAAGTAATTGAAACATGTATTTCCAATTGTGCAGAGGAATGCATGCAAAAGGCGATACAGTAAATTGAAGATTATGATAGTCTAAAAAAATATCCACAATAAACCTGCATTAAAAGCCTGATTTTATTTCATTACTCTAAAAAACCAAGGCTCGGTAGCTTAGCTCGCTAACGCGTCAATCCGAAGCAGCGATCTACTGGCCGCGGGTTCGAATCCCGCCGTGCCCATGGCTGTATTTGTTCGTCTTGTGTTGTCTTAACAGTCGGCGACTGGGCATAATACCAGCGCTCCATTAATTAAGTGTCACATTAAAGCTTTAGTAGCGACTAGGCATAACATAGCGCTTTAGAAAATAAGAAATAAATGTGGCACTTAAAAGAATAATGGAATAATTGATATCGGCTTCTCCCATATGTGTCTCCCTACCGCCATCGCTAAGCATTCGCTTCAAAGGGAAATCCCCTGAGCTTTGGCATTATCATAGAAAAAAAAATCGACTATTTCTCTTTCGCCAAAAAGGGTTCAGAAAACTTCTTCCACGTGACACTCTTCAATACAAAGCTAGAAAGCGATTTGATTTTGCATATGCAACAGTTGTCCAAGGAGTGAAAAACAGTGAATCCTGCCATATTGCTCCAGAGACTTCAAAGAGCCACCCAAGGAACACTTCATGCGTGAAGAAATGCTGGAAAAGTAAAAGCATATATTTTGTAAAATATTTCAAGCTGCCGGTGTGCATAAACATTTGTAAGCACGTCAAGGACAGTATCGTAGAATTATAGGAAACTATTGAGGTCATTTTCACTTGCAAGTGAACTGACTGATGACTGAGATGGAATATTAGTGTATGTTAGAGGAATACACAATAAGTTGATCGACCATGGTGAAAAAATTGGGTGGCTGAAGTCCTGAAGATACCTAGGAAATCCGGGACAAGTTAGAAGACCCAGCTTTTTACCTAAAAACCAACTGAACTAAAGAAGGTACAAACGGAGGCTGTCGCACAAGGAGAGAGAAGAGAAATGATAGCGCAAAATAAGAAGAGCAGAAGTAGTGGGGGGATTGACAAAACCAAGCTTCGAAGAAAACTTCCGCGGAAGTCCGAGAAGAATTCTACCAAAATGTCTCCCTGGTTAGAACTGTGATGCTTGTACAGTGTATAAAAACAGACCATAGAAGGAGATGTCCTTCTGAAAGTCACGCGCTGCAATGACCGTGTAAAATTGCATGATTTGAATCGAAGGCGCTGTAAATGTACAGACGCTTATGACACCTAGAATCAAGATCAAGTAATTGGACATTGATTGTCACACAGTCTTCCCTATTAAATGCGAGGCTGGATAAGAAGGAATCGGTGAAGTGAAAGCCACACCCCATCTCACTAAAGGAAACAGAGAAGAGCCATGGTGGAGCGAAATAAGCTACCAGCATACAAAATCGTCATGTCGCGTTGAGTCCCGATGGGATGATAAGATCTCGAGTGCGAAAGTGGGCTGAAGTGGCACGTTGCTTCCAATGGCTGTGCTATGAACACACACGACACAGCTATAAGATGCCAGAAAGCCAGCTGCCGAATTTGTGGGTAGGTAGGGTTATGTGCACAAGCTCAGTGCATATTTTGCACCAAATGGGATCGTGTGCTGCTCACATTATGGTACAGAAGTAGCTGGCCAGTACCATCATGAAAAGCAACCACGCCGAATGGCAAGCTGAGGAGGTTAACTCAATCCCATCGGACGATGACTGCAAATTGGCTACCCGTAAACTCAGCTGCATGCGCCCTAGCACTCTCATGGATGCGATATTCACGGAGTAGATCATTGACTCACGTTGGCCCACGAAATGCAGATGTTCCCAGATCTTTCTTTCTTCGCAAATAAGGGCTGAACAGTGCAGTGCGCAGGATGACCAAATATGGCTTCCTGCTGGCAATCTCAACGACAGAGACAGTCATGCAGAAAAAACTTACTGTCTTACCCATGATAGTTGACTCATCGTGCTCCAGGCCAGCAAGTTGGTCAGTTATGGGTTTGTGACCCTGAATACCAACCTGACCTGTTAGAAGCCGTCACTTCACTAAGTTGACCAATGGCTAGCATTTGTGAAACCAGTGGGACAACATGGTGGCTGCTGACCGCGACGATCAACTCTGTCCTGCTATATAGGACCGAAAATATTTCCTATACATTGCTATATAATACCAAATGTATAAAATTTCATCTTTTAGTCTGAAAAGAAGCTGTTACGTGACAAGCACAGCAAAAATATTTAAGAAAGGCATCAATCAACATTATTAACTAAGTCTGATTCTCTGTGTGTGCAAGGTTTTATAAAAACTGTTTCACAGCACCCTAGTCTCCCATTTGTTTCCTTGAAGTTTGATTTGGGTTTGCCATTTAGGTGAATATTGACTATAGCCAGTAAAAAATTTGTAGTTTTCATGGTTCGGTCTTTTGATGCCTTTATTTTTTTCTTAGATCTGTAGTGCGAAAAACTTATAGAAATGTTGAATTCGGTATTTTTTTACCTCATTCATCTGTTTTTATCATTAGACATTTTCAGCACACCTTTTAAATGAGCCGCTTTATTTCAAATTCAACATTCTGTGTAGTTTCATCAAAGTGGTATCAGATGGTTGTCTGTTGCCATTTCGTTAAAATTCTACATTTGCTTTCATCACTTCCTAAAATTTTAGCACTGAACTGTTTATACACTCTTCAACCACTATACTCTTAAGTAGAAGTGCATAAAAACTTGCAATGGTTCATAAAAGTCGAATAAAAAATTGATCACAAGATATTGCCGCTCAATTTTTAAGGAGCACTTTTCCCTCAGCATTCTCTACCATCCGCCAAACTTTATGAAGCCACTCACTCTATTTTACAAGTGAAATAATCATAAAAACTGGCAAAACATTCTATCGAAATTTTTCAACACTTTCTGCACAACTTTACGTACAGACACTGTTTCGTATTCATTTGATAAGTTCATACAAAATGTATTTTTGTGGGCAGTGCAAGTCGGCCCGTTTAGTCATTTCGTTTTAATATCATCATTTTACAAGTAATTCCGTTGCATGCACTCTTGCCCGTAATGACAGAGCTTAAGTGAATGTTGGTTTAAACATGTGAATAGCAGCTATGGATCCACTTTATTTTTATAAAGTATTTGATGGCGAAATAGGAAACGAGATCGCTGATAAAGGCACTCAAAACAGCAAATCAAAGACTAATTCATTTCAGGGTGTGTGATTGGACTATGTCAAGGTCGCTCCGAACCACTAACAAACAATTTAAATGGATGCAATGTAAATGTGGACGGATCTAATCTGTACCACTTCCAAGAACTCGACAGTAAAATATCGTCTAATATAATAAAAAATCCATCGTCCCGAAACAATTTCCATTTGCATGCAACATCCCTATAAATAGAGCCATTTTCATGTTTACAAACCAATCTTCGTCGTCAAACAAGAATTAATAAAATGAATTGCCAACTGGACGGGCACCTAACAAGGCGAAAAGCGAAAAGAAGTTCAAATAGAAAATCACAAGAAATTTCCATATAAAGCAGAGACACGAACAACCTGTGTTTATTCACGTCTCCATGGCGAGCGCGTCCATGTTTGAAGATTCAACATGCGAGACTGCAAAAGACCAACACGATGGTGGCCACATGAAATAAGCGGGAGGTTCGGCCGTAAGTTATGCCCGTGTCAGACTAGGGCGGACGATACGACAGTGCAAATACATCGAATCGAAATAAAGAAGTCGACGAAAGGATGACAGCGCTCGGCGGCCCCCATGTCCGCCCGGCTCTCGAAAGTGAACGATAAGGCATCTACTTTATCTGACTGGACCTTTTCTAATGCTCCGGCAATCTTGAATTATTACTGACCCGAAAACCATAAAAACTTTATCAAACCCAAACAGTGCCGGCAAAGGACATCGTTTTCAATCCTTTTTCCACTGGACTGGCTAACATACAAAGTACATCGACCACCTTCCTGGCTTCACGATGCAGGATATTTATGCAGGGGGGCAAGTTTCTGTTGGAGCAGAGGTAGAACAGTCGGAGCCGATGTTTCGCGGCAAAGTGTACCACATGCTTAAGGATTTTCAAATTATGAACGAATTTAGTGAAATTTTAGGATCCGCACTTTATCTTCAACAGGACTAGTTAATCCCACCAATATAAATGTAGTATTGTCAATATTTTTCAATCGTTCTATTAACGGGTTGTTAAGCACTGAAAATTCAAAATGGACACCGACGAATCAGCATGGTTCCACTTCTGGCGCTTAAGTTTACCGGCTTCCGTTACCTGTCGCTCTTAAATATGCAAGACAACAACAAACACTCGATGCAAGCGTACATAAATAATTTGAAGTGAATAGCAGGAAACTGCTGAAGGTTTAAGTCGGGCCAGTGCCATAAAATTTCCAGTGAAATTCAAGAGGTGATTATTTTCGAGTTTGACCTGCTTACGAAGAAGCAGATCACAATGCTTTCCAAGCTTGCACTAGCGATCGGACTGCCAAGGAGCCACATTGAAATCGCTCGTAGAGTGAGCTCTCCATCGAATTGTTACCGTGCACCTCAATAGCTGTTGAATGCGAGGACATCGTCCTGATATATCTCCACTTGTGACCATTAGTGCATGTGTGCTACTGGTGAACTATCTCAGATCCTGGCAAATTGGTGATTTTCCTTCTCGGCCCGATTTACATCGATTTTTGTCCTTTTGTGTTGTAATGGTCCAATTCAATGCAAACATGACTCTGGGGATAAGAGGTCCTTCCCAATTTCGACGATGGCTCTTCGAGGACGCCATATTAGGGTAAAATCTATATTTGCATGGCTTGTAGTCGGTTATTTGTTGGTGAGAGGTACGTCGAAATGTTGCACAACGTAAACTACTTCGAACAAATACATCAGACAAGAACGAGCTGTACACAAGTATTATTTAGGAGCCTATTCACCGGATCTTTGTTAGGCAGACCGTTTGCAAGTGTACTGTTGAATGGAATAATTCAGGAACCAAATAATGAGAACTTTGAATAGTATATCTAGGAATTTCAATTCAATTGTTCAGGCTCACAAGTTTCAGGGATAAATAGATATAAGCAAAGTATTGAATTCAATGGAAAAACAACTGCAGGTTGTGAATGAAGAATAGTCTGAATAGACGAATTTCATGTAGTTTTCAATATTATAATATTTAGTTGAAGATCAAACTTACATCTTTATTTCGCTATCTTTAAAAGTTATGGCCTAAAGAAAGAAAAAGAAAGAGAGAAAGAATGGCCTAAAGTCAGTGAAGTTCGTTGAAAGGAGTACTGTCCTACTAAGCAAAAAGGTTCTATCTGCATTTGTCCCATTTTTGAGTTAACATTGGATTCAAAAACTATATACTCCATTGCATAGTTTTACAAAATTTGAAAAACCTATCTTTTGTAGAAGTATGCTTAAATCAATATTGAAAAATGCACTCTCCATATACCTCCATTACAAATCGGTGAATATATCAAAAGTACTAAAATGTAGATAAAACCTGTTTGCTTAGTAGGGCAGAATACATCTCATGTAAATTTTTCGTATGTTTTCTCTCTTCTGATCTTTTGGTCAGTAATAAGCGAAAGAAGATCGCATGTCAGTCGTAGACGTTTTTAGTTTCATCAACTTTACTCAAAAGCGAATATTTTCAAATTAACAAAAAAAACTTTTTTTTGCCGTAACAACATATTAACATTTAACATTTTCTGCAAGACAAATTAAGCGAGCGTGTGGTCATAATGATGGTAATGGTAACCTAGTTCATAAAAATCCTGCCAAGTCTTTGCCACCACTATCTAAAGTCGTTACTCAAAAGAAAACTTTTTTTCCAATTATTCACTCGCTCTATTCCTCATTTTTCTGCTGTTTTCTCTTGGCCGTTTCTTCCTTGTCCTCCCCATCTACAACTCAGGCTGGTTCTTCTACTACCAACGCTTCCTCACTTGCTTGCTCGTTCAGTGCGGTTTATGACCGATAGCAGAAGTTTTTCGGTGTTTTTGATCTGAAACGATGACGATGTCTAGTTTTTCGCCAATGGCCAAACTTTTTTTTTCAACATGATTAAAACTTATTTACGGCTTTTTTTCCACTCAAATGGCGAATATTTCTAAAGTGAAGTGGTTGAAAGTAGGTAGAAGTTTATGGGGCTGTATATTTCGAGGACATTTAATTCAATTAACTTTGAAAACTATGAGATGACGGTGTGGGCCAATTCATTTGATGGGAAATTCACTCAGTAATGATACTGGTTCAGTGAATTATGATGGATTCGATGAAATTGTGGAGATGAAAATTTGAGCTTATGATATTTATATTTATGTGGGCTTCATTAAAAATTAATATAATTGGGAACTAAGCGTTTGAAGGTTTCGTTGCGATGTTTGTTAACTTACGGGGAGTTTTGGCAGGGTCCTTCCCATTCAGACTTAAATCTTCAAGTTAATTGCTTATGCTCAAAAATAAATACACTAAATGCTCTGTCCGAAATTATAGGTAGTAAGAATATGTGGAAAAGTTTGCTTATGGCAGACTTTCTCTTCCTGTAAATCCCCATCTGAGTAGAGCCAATAAGAACTAGTTTATAAAATTGTTGCATGTAAAGTGGCAAATAGAACCCGAGCTGACGCAATCCATACGGGTTTTGTTAAAACATTTAGCAGCATTTTACTTCTGATCAAAATTTGTTGTATGACATGCATTTTTTCATATAGGCATCGTAAAAATCCTACGAATTACAACCGCAAGCTCACTATTCCAGGTCACATATAAAGGTTCGATCGAAGTTGAGATCAAAATAGCTGGCAAACTCTTACAGCTCTGATGGTTACTCACTTTCACATCTCTAACGTTACTGTTAGAACATTGATATGAAAGAATATGAATACGAAATGGCTATCCGTGCACCCATACGTGAGTGTGCCTTTTTTAATACACGCACAACATTGCTCTCTCACAAAAATTCCGCTCAGTGCGCCCCTTTCTACCCCACTCACAACCGAAAAGCCTTAATGCTGTGTCTTAATGTTAGGAACCCTCAGAACATAGAGATCTAAGGAAATGAAACAAGCGTATACATATACGAAATTTAGTGAAGCAATTTTACTACAAAGGTAAAATCTATAAATAGAACAAATCGAGAGAATTGCTACCTCAGATATTCCGCTTGGTTTCCCCGATACCTTAGCTTTTGTTCTTGCTGAGTTAGTAATTGTCAAATTCACGTGCACATGGCCAACTATTTTTCTCTATCTATCTCACTCTATCTTTCTGTTCGTCACAGTAAGTGAATGTCAAATTCGCTTACTACTACTAACGCTCAGCCTAGGCAAATTGCTTCACTTCTCACTACCATTTTCATTTCCTTATATCTCTCTCTTCTGAGTAGGAACCCCAGCTCGGTGTAAAAGCGTGCAACGGGCAACACGGAAAGAAACGTCAACGTCAGTTTGATTTGTGTCGGGGACTGAGAGCATTGGCTTTCAGTCAAAATTTTTCAAATAAAATTTGGAAATTTTTCGGCGAATTCGGTGGAAACGTACATCTACGTTTGTGCGCAATCTTTTGTGTCGGTTTCGCGAGTAAATTAGCGATAAAAAGTTATAAAATAGTGCGATAATGAAGTGCCGCGTTCCAGGCTGCAAAAGTAAACCTGAACCTTTTCGTTTGATAGAGAATGAGTTTTATAGTAAGGATTCCAAACGACAGAATTGTAATCCAATTGACTACAAACAAGCGAACAAAATAGAGATTTTTGTACTTGAATATTGTTAAAAGGATGTGTATTCCTAATTATAAAGCCTAACATTCTGCGCTTTTGTTCAGTGATATCATTAATATGATCCGTAAGACTCAAGGAAGAAGCCACTAGAATTCCTAAGTCTTTGATCACGTTAACTTGAGATAATGGTGTATGTATGTTGAAACGTTAATCTAGTTTTATTAAAGACAATGTATTGACATTTAGATAGATTGAGAGATAAGCAATTTTGAGCACAATATGTGTAGAATTTATCCAAATTAGACTGCAGGATCGTTATGTCGTCATAAGAAGAAACTGCCCTAAATATTTTGCAGTCGTCAGCAAAAAGTAAGAATTGTATATCCTGGAAAACCATATGTTGATGATAAAAATTAAGAATAAAAGAGTTCCCAAGTGTGGGCCTTAAGGGGGTAGGTACACTTAGGATTCTAAGAGAAGCATATTTCAAAAGCTTTCTCTGCAAATTTCAGACGAACCGGACAATTATGTATGGAGATAAATAGCTTTGAATGGAGCCATCTCTAATGCATAAAAGTAGGCTGGTAGCGGCAGCTGTGCGTTCGACTACCTAAACCCTTTTATGTACTTTCTATTATATGTACCCTATATATATATATATATATATATATATATATATATATATATATATATATATATATATATATATATATATATATATATATATATATATATATATATAGATACCCGCAGGTAATCGAGCGCACAGCTGCCGCTTTATGTATAAGGCAATGTAGCCTGAAATATATACATTTTTAAATAATAACTACTCTAGAAGCAGTTAGCTGTCAAGCGTCGATCTGTGACAATAAATAAATTAGTGTATAAGTCACGAAAAGGAAAAGAAAACAGTCTTCCAATCCAAAGACTGCGGAGACTAATGATGGCGGAGCGAGTACGTCAACAAAAAAACTTAAAAGTAATGATTTACATTATGTGCCATAAACGTATGCCGTTGACTACAGAATAATAAATTTAAAAATGAATCTTACTCAAACTTTGAACGCATTTTTCTCGAAACTATGTTTTTGAAGTCAGTGATCACTGTAACTTGACAACGGCTTTATCGATCAGCATGAAATTTTCCTCAATTATGAAATATATAATTATCCTCCAGATGGACGAAGGATTTTTAGTTCGGACGATAATTTTTTTTGAAAGCCAAAAACGTGAATGAAATTTTCGTCGAAAGCCCAACTTCGAATTTCAACATCCGCCATTTTTCTAAAAATCAAAATTTGCCAAAGCCCTTCGTTCATCCGGAGCATCATGTCATTGACTAATGATACTCGATTTTTTTTATTTCAAATGATCCGCCTAACTTTCAACATTTTGCCTTGAAAAATATTTACAGTAGCTTCTACAAATATATATCTTTAAGGAAAAAAAAACATTTGTTATTAATTATATTAATGTGTGTCTAAAATAAAAATCATAAAAAAGAGCTTTTTTGACGTCCCAAGTGTACCTGCCTCCTTAAGGAACACCTGAAGTATGAAAAACTTTCCTAGAGAAATTATTATTAACATTTATAACAAAAGACCTATTTCTTAAATAATCATTCAACCGACATAGCAAATTGCCAAAAACCAAACTTACTTACTAAAACCAAAATTACTAAGCTTCTTAAAGAGAAAATTGAGATTGAGTTTGTCGAAAGCTTTAGAGAAGTCTGTGTATATAAATGGACTTGCGATGCATTCAAAAAAGATTTGTAAATATAATTATGGTAAAATATTAGATTAGTAGAGGTTGACTTACCAGTGCAAAAGTCATGCTGATTAGGTATAATAAGAGAGCGAACAAGAGGAGAAATGCAATGACAGACAAGACATTCGAAAACCTTAGGTATAGCAGATAAAATACATATGGGACGATAGTTCGTAACGTCAGATGTATCTTCAGACTTGAAAACAGGTATCACAAAGCTGGATTTCCATTGATTCGGAAAATTCCAGATAACAGACTATTAAATAAAATTAGAAGAGGCAAAGCTATGCTTTCGGCACAATTTTTTAAGAACACAGAAGGAATACCATCGGATCCACAGCTTTTCGTAGCATCCAAAGTGCGAAGCTTCTGTAAAAGTGAATCAGAATTAATAGTACATTGTGATAAATTTAATAAGGAGCATTGAAAAAGGGGATCAAATGTACTGACATCGTTACTATAAGCTTTTGAAAAATTGTCTGCAAAAAGTTCGCGATATCACACACATTTGAACTTCGAGTTTCATTAAGTTTCATGATATTAGGTCATCCATAATTCAATTTACGAGAATTAATATGCCTCCAAAGATACTTAGAATTCAGTGGCACCTGGGACTCTAATTTATAAATGCAGCGGTGGAAGTCAATGCTTGATTGCTTTTTACACTGAGATCTTAAACTAGAAAATAAATTATAGTAATATAGTTCACCGGTAGATTTAAAATTCAAATGGGCAATTTTTTTATCATAAATCAAACTTTTTAGTTCGGAAGAAAACCAAACTGGAAAATTTTTACCACTCAGAGTAGCAAAAGGAACGTTGGAAGATATTATGTCTTTGAGAATATGGTAAAAGAAGCTAACTGCTTCATACTATTCAAAAATATACTACTCCAAATACACCAATTGACAGTGTGCAGAGCTGCATTTATATTAGTGAAATTCGGTCGATGAAAATTTAAAAAGCTAACCGGAGCATTGTTGCAACTGCGCTGTCTTACAGATTGCAATTTACTTATATATCCAATACATTTGAAAATGTTTGCAGGTGGTAGCCCTAAATTTCTCTTTACTCGCAAAACTCCCAATGTAGTCAACGAATCGAAACAAAATTTACAAAGAAAGTTGATTTTAACGTTAAGTAGTCGAGATAGACTTGTAAAGTATTGCCAGGACTAAGCATAATTATCATTTATGTTATAGCAGATGTTGCTATCAAAGTTTAATAAGAGAAGCATCCGATACTGAATATCAGTGACAAGTGTTTTACTTTTCTAAATTTTGAAATCGATGCGAGTGGTAACCCTTAAAATTTTTCTTCCCAATAAGTTTGAATGCAGTATTTGGATTTCAGTGACACATGGTCTTGGAAAGATTTTAGTTGTAATAAAAACATGCATTCAAAATCTAAAAATTTCCCGCATTTTTGTTCTGAAATCAGTATTTTTAGTGTTTTGTTATGCGCTAGCTTTTTGATAGGGTCGAAAAGAACTGAAAAGAATGAAAACATGAAAGCTCATTTATTTTCAACAACTTAATTGCAAAACTGCGCCTCCATTCACAGTAAAGTTCGAAAGGAACAACTTTGGACAGAAAAACTTCTCTCGTGTTTGTTTTGAGTTGAAAAAAGAACATTACCATACCAATCATCTCACAGGCTCCCAACAAAATCATTAGCCTCATCTATATCACAGAAAGTACCAACTAGCCAATTACTGCCGAAAGATCAACAACGCTCTTATCATCCTCAATGTTTTCCGACAACCTTGTTGATTTTCCGTTGCGACTTTGGGTAGCTTTTGTTTTAATGAAAAGTTGTTCAGGCGTGAAGTGTATCCAATCGGCGTCATCATGCACCATATGGTTTCGGGAGAAGTTTTGACATTGCTGCTTGTGCCGCCTTGCTATTTTATAGCTCACTCATTTAGCATTCAGTACTTTATCGGCCGAGGGGTAAAAGTTATGAATTATGCAAAAACTCTCTACTGCGCTCTTACACATCACAACCAACTTTGGCCTGTTGTTCGCCAACCATGAATTTCCTAGTAGCTCTGCTTGTTGGGCAGGCCAAGCACAGCTACTGTTTATTTCCCACGTCGAATAAACTTTGTATCAGAATCGATAGCACCGATAGCGAACTCATGTTATAGGTAATTTAGTGGTGATATTACAAATCCATTTTCGGTAAAATCGAAACGTTTAGAACGTTGGGAAATTCGTTTAGTAACGGAATCGTTGGATTTCCGGAAAAATTGGGACGCGTGAACTGGCGAACGAGATGTGGGACTGTGTAGGCATCTCAAAACGAAATTTCACGTGAAAAATGCTTTGATTCTGCTTTTATCGTTTTGGCGTTTTAATAAAATGTGGTATTGTCACGTGAAGTCATCAAATTTTTGGGTCTTAAGAAAGAAATATTTTGAAGATGTGTTTGACAAGTGTACAGTTTTCAAAGAATTTGTTAACTGTTTGATTAATGTGTTTAAGTTATTGAATAATATTCGATGTTGATATTTATGCAACGAAAAACAAATTGATTAACTTAAAAAAACTGACAAAATGTCATGAAATCAAAATCAAAAATCGATCATGCTCCATTGTTGTGTGAGAAAACCAATTTAATGCGTAACTATCCAATACAATCCATGATACGCCGAAAAATGAGAAACGCATTAGAATTCGAGTAATCGTTTCTCTAGCACACAGCTAACAGTGCCAAGGATAACAGTGGCTAAGAAATGAAACAGCAGCTGTAACGATTCAAAGGCTGAGAGCAGTTGCTATGCGGCATGGCTTTTTGCTACAGTGGAGCTAAAAGACATGTAGTTTTGAATTCAATATAAGATCAAAACACCTACTACAAATAATCGTTCCAATATTCGGAAAACTCTTGAAATTCCAATCATTTTTCCCACCAAACGTATGTATTTGTACATACATACATACGTACCGTAGTTTTTTTTCTCAGAAAGTTAAGGCAGATTTTTCTTCAACCTGAAACCTACCGTTACCTATTGCCTCCATCGTTTCCATTCTTCGTATGGAAACAAATCGCACGTTCTGAATCTTCGTTTTCAAGGAATCGACCTCAAATTAGCTGAAACATGATCACAACCAGTGATCTCACTACCCGAGTTTGTTCTTACGAAACATTTAGATTTGCAATCATTTGGATTTTCTTTATCGAAGAAAAGGGTCATAATACCTACAAATATTTCCAGTGTAGCTCAGTGCATATTTATGCTTCATTTACATGGTGACCATAAACTCTGGTTGACTCTTTCCCTATAATTTGACCTTATTATTAGAGCCGGACTGATTCTAAATATGTGAACTACGATGGCGTCATTTTGTTTCAATTCAAAAATATGAAGCAATGGAATGAGAAAAAGTGCTTGAAAACAACCTTCCACCACTTACTCTTCGATCTGTGGAGCGGTTCCTGAAATGAAAACGAAAGCTTAGTCCTCAGTAGTGTGCTAAAAGTTTCTAAATGCCAAAAAAAAGAAGATAACTATACTTTGAAATAGATGGATGAACGATTTTTATATTCAGAAAACAGTTTTGCGGAAATTGTGATTTCCATTTAAATCTGTGAAATGTGGAAGGAAGTCGATTCCAACCCCCTGTCACAGTTTATAGTAGATTTTAAATGTAGCTCAGAACTACTCAAAAGGTCGATGTAAAAAACAGGTTAACCTAAAAAAAATTTTCGGCTATTTATGGTGGAATTTTCGGGAGAATACCTCGGCAACAAAATATCTACCAAGCCGTGCAATTTTACATGCTGGGGTGCTTTCGCGTTGAGAATAGACGGTCAAAAACTATGAAATTTGAAATAGAAATCTTTTTTTATGACATTGTTCACGAAAATTAAAAGCCAAAAGTGGTTTGTCGGTTTGAATTAGTTAGAAATTGTTTGCGCCCAGTGTGGGATAGCTAGTTTTTCAGTTTTAGCAGGAAGCATCAATTGCGTCTACTAATATCTAACCTAAATCGGATTTCTGGAAAAATACAAACACGCTTCATCGATTCCCGTTTTTTTAACTACATATTGCGGGATTCCAGAAATTTGTTTGCATTGAATAAACTCAACATATTTGTGAGACACAAAAACGAAACTCGTATTTTAAAACAAATTCCCATGTCGACAGAGTTTTTCGACAGCCTTCATTCAAATCGTTTCCAAACATTTCTGTTAACCAAACATTCTGATGTATCCAGCTGAATATCTCCAACTCTAGAGGTTTTTTTTATAAACAAGCACATTTCATTCAATTTTTTCCGCAGCCGAAGTCGTCGTATTGTCGCCGCCATATTCACTGCTGGCTGTTTTTTTCACTCACAGCCAATGTCAGAATGGGCATACGAGTATGTATATCGACCAGGGGGAAGGAAAGACAAAAAAAAACGTTTCGAGTTTGATAAAATTTGAATTTCTTATATTTCATCCGAGACGGAATGGAATAAATTTGAAAGAGCCATCATCGTTGTCGTCATCATCATCAGATTTCATATTATTCCCGAAATATGAACGTATTTCACAAGTGCTCATCAGTCATCAGCTGTACAAACTTTTCGAAATTCCGAGTCAGTTCGAAACCGAGTTAAAGTTTGGAAAGTGGTTTGAGAGAGCACAGAATGTGTCAAAGAATCGGCCGGTATGAATTATATTGTAGATGAAAATTTGAAATGTAGAAGAGTTACCATTCAAGGTTTTTTTAGGGAATGGTTGAATTTTTGAGCGGGTTATTAGCTGTTTATTTTTGTTTCCATTGAAGAAATAAAAAGCAGTTTGTTTTCAAAATTTTACATAGGAAAAAAGTATGAAAAAATGAGGTGATATTGAAAACTAGGACTCTACTAGACTAACTAACTAGAACAATTTAAGCAAGGGGAATACTTTTATCTTCACTATGCAACAAGCTGACATCTTTTAGATCCGCTTTCTGTTTTTTTTTTGTAGTTTTGCTAAATTAACAATTTCATAAGAGTATAAGTAATTTTTTATTTGTATTTCAGAAAAATTATCTCAGTCTTACGGCTTCAATGTCAAGTTATTTTATGGCTTTCGTGTCTTTTGAAAAGGCCGAGCTGGTGCAGAGGTGGTGGCTGTGGTATAAATATAACTTCTCTGAACTCTACTTTTCCATTTATAAATGTGTGGCAACTGTATACAAAAAATATATAGGGGATAAAGAGTTTCAAGCGTAGCTCCTTGTAAACTATCTTTGTCCTTACTATATCATATTGAATGATCATAGGTTTTAAAAAACGATGCCACACCTCAATAAATAGTGTCCTTACTTAAATTTTGCACTGCCTTTTTCTCTTGGTCCTATGGCTACCATCAATGCCTGATTAAGCATTTTTGCTCTCAATAAAATATCTTAGTTAGATTGAACTAGGGTCAGTCCGATTTCAAACTCCATTAACGAAAGTTTCGAACAAAATGTCCACCAAAATTTACTTGCATGTTTCGATTTATGAAAGTCAAAATCATGGGAGGGGGGGTCACACAATCTCGCAGGGACTAAATACTCGTACCTGCTCGAACGCGAATTGACTCCAAATGGCTGGTTGGCATCATTACTGACAACTGTCTTGTAGCAACACTTGCCATGAAAATAGGACTTCTAATCAGCGACACCCGTAGGAAGTGTCAAGAGCCGGGGATCTGAGAAACAATCCAGCATCTCCTGTGTCACTGCCCGGCACTGGGGAAAACCAGACAGCGCTCTTTTGGCAAGCCTTGGCTGGTGGATCGCCCGCATGTGCTGGAGCATAGGCTGAAGGACGTCCTTAAGTTCGCGAAAAAGTCCGGGGTTTTCGATGGCCGCTTGGACTGAACTTTCTTCCTCCTGGTCCACTTATTTGGTATCACCATAAACCAAATAGGTATATGTGTGGCCTTAGGTCAGACAGTATAACCTAACTTAACCTATAAAATTAGGTAAGTGATCGTGAAATTTGAGTATCGTGGTTACAGTCTTGAAATTGTTAAATATTATTTCAAATGATAATTTTCATATGATAGCGTTAGCAATGAGCAAAAATACTGAGTAAGGAATTTTTAATAATTAAATCATTCATATTTGATTCTATCGTAACACTGCTGTAGATTTTTTTCAGAAGAATCGTACTAGTGAAAACTCCATAGTAGATAAAATTCATAAGTAGAGGAAAGAAGTAAATGTAAAATAAGTAAATTAATAATTTCGAGTTTCTATGCTTCACACAGTAACTCCTCCCTCGGCTTAGTATCAAAAAAGAAAACAAAAAAAAATCGTCTTGATTATGAGGCTATATCTGCAACATACTGTTCCTCGAGATAACCTATTCTACTATCCCCATCCAATCGAAATTGCTCCGAATTATTCATGGCTTTCATAGCGTGGTTGATACCGTTCAGAAAAACAACAAGACATAACTTCTTAGTGGTTCCTGGTTTGTAAGTGAAGTCCCGACAGAAGTAATATCGAAGCCACAGCAAAAGGTGGGGTTGAAAATCTTTTTAAGAACAGGCTAAGGGGGGAAACAAGCTCAATGGCGAGCGGTTTGAAAAGGAGCGAGAAGCATATCGCTCGAATCGAAAAATGTTATTCTGTGTATCTAATTCAAGATTCCAAACAGATTTTCTCTCCATTGCTGACTTATAGGGTGAAAATGGGAAAATTACATTATTTTCAGTTCGACAAATAGCCGACAGCGACAAAGAGCACGAACGAAACGAAGCAGTAGTGCGGACATGATGGGAAAACAGCTAGTTTTAGGATACGACACGGAAAGAAAAGATGTTGCGGTTGTAGTTCTATGAAGTTAGATACTATAGAGACTTTACCAGTTGCCAGTTAGCAAATAACGCGGATATTTTTTTCACACTCATGTTGTACTACCCTCGGTTGCAATTGTATTACAGACGTAGACGAGCTGTGTATCAGGGTTGAAATGGATTATTTAAATTCATATTATTCGAGGAGAGGGCTATAATTTTATCAAGTGAGGAGTATAGAGTTGTTTGTGGAATTGATAATTCAATCAAAAGAAAAATTTCATAGAGGGTGGAGAGAAGATGGTAAGAGCAGAAAGAATGGATCTATTTTTGTTTGATATGTTTTTCCCAAAATCGATAGTTTTGATGAAAAATCGATTTGTTTTGTAGGCGCAAGTGGCTCTAGTGCATAAACAGAATGATCTTATCTGAATTTTGATATGTTAAATGTTCATCAAAGCGCCATAGTTTATCGGTTCTTTTACAGTGTCTTAATTTGGTTTGTAATGATTTTTTGTTCCTCTGTAGATCTATTAAGAACAGACTAGCTGTTTGCACAGTTGACGGCAGCATATTGGAGGTGTCGCGAAACTGTGATATCTTCAAAATTGTTTAAAAAAAAAAGTTATTGATTTTGAAGCCTTAAAGAAGTGACGATATTTGTGAGTAGAACAATTGTTTTCTGAAAAAAAAATCGGGATTCTTTGAGCCTGCATTTTTCTATAACCCAAGCATCATCAGGAAATTCGTAAGACAACTTAAAGCGAACTCAGAACCGTTTCCAATTTTTTATTTTTTATTTTTTATTCCAATTTTTTTCAGAGTTGATGATTAACGATTTCTGGGGTGCTCCTTCCTCTGGATTATTACACCAATAAGCACCTTGAGCAAATGCCAGATCTGACGGCTGCAATTCGTGGGAACGGGGTGAGGGAAAATAAAACATTGTTGCATCATTACTTGCCAAGTGTAACACTTAAATCGACAGGTGTTATTAGATCTTCCATTCCAGAGCCAACTACACGGAAGATTATCTGCTTTGTATCACGTTCATGATCAAGTTCACTTGAACTAGCATTACTAATCGTTTAGGCTGACCATCATATACAATAGGTTCTGGTATTTTTTGAGAGAGAATACAAACATTGTGATATAGTAAATTTAAGAGCCGAAGTTACTTTCAGTGGCATCACGCTGGTTTGTATCCAATACAAGGAAATATATAATACAGTTGATTTATTTTACCTGTTTTCATTCTTGATAGTGTCATACTTTTGTTTCTTGACTTCTGTTTCTTGTTCTTCAATGATAGACCCTGTGAATGTTTCATCATCCATGATATAGGTTAGTTTCGATTTTTGAAATATTTTATTCCTTGAACGATGAAGCGCTGATTAGAGACGAAGCGTTATCGTTTGTATTAGAAAGTGTTTGGTAACTTATCAAAAACCTGTTCCTGCAAATTTTTCCAGCCCTTTCAGCCAGCTTTTCGAAGGCTGCATTTCATTAGTGTCGTATTTAATGGAAAACTTACTGGTAAGTCGGTAGGTTTTTATAACTAAAATTTTCATTACTATCTTGCAATCTGTCTAAGTGATACTGGCTGTAGTAACTAGTGAACAAACACCGAAAATAGAAGAACCAATTCAGACAAAAGAGGACGAAACGGTTGCGATTCGGATGATGATGATCATCATCTATATTAAATCCTTTATTTTTTTATTGATTTATTTATTAATTTATTAATTATTTCACCAAGCAAGGTATAATTATAGTACATGTATAAAAATTCGGAACAAACTTGAACAAAAAAAAATACAGATGAGTACAAAACTAATAAATAACGCATAAATAAATTATTTACAAATAGATAACAAATAAAATATTAAATTAATGAAAAATAAATACATAAATAACTGTTAAATACCAAGTTTACGAAATACTTAAGGTATTTACCCGTACAAGCAACAAATCGCAAAGAATCACGAGTTTCGTTTACGATAAATTTCAACGGCTTCAGAATGAGCAGTGAGTGCGCCCTTGTAGATCATGAAGCCTCGTAAAAGTACCTAGTGGTAAATATTAAATTATGCCAGAAGTATTATTTTATCGATAAAACAGAAGCTTTTATCAAAAATGTTTGTCTGTATAAAAAATGTATCAGATAATAACCTAGACTAGGTGAAGGTTATCGAGAATGCTAACACAATTATTTTCTTCTCTGATTTCTAGGAGAACAAGACGTTGCATTTTAAATTGAATTAAATAGAAAAAGTCAACATATTTTTTGCACAATAAATTCCCCAGAAAACTTGTTGTCGTTTCTAGTAGACACAGTTTGTCTTTTGGCTTGGAAAAAGCCCATATCATAGTCTTGCTAATTCAGATGCAAATCTCATAATGTAGAGTCAAATCTACTAGTTTTTTCCTAAAGCTTTTTTTTCTCTCTGAAATAAAAAGGTATTTGAGGGAAAATTTGTTTCAGAAAAGCAACTTTGCTTTGCTCAACTATTTCACTGCACCGAAATTGGTCTAACACTAAACCAAAAATATCCAGATGATTTGGCTATGTTTGGTTATACATGAATTATTTGAAAAACGTTTAGTGGTCTACTGATGCTGGAGTCTCACAAGGATCATTTTTAACGAAACTCTTCTGTGACTTACTACTCACAGCAAATGTCTTGAAATTGAGGGCCGTTTTCACAAAAACCAACATTTGACTTCGAGTCTCGGAGTAGAGTGTTGCGAACTCTTTATCGATAAAATTTAAAAAGTTTTCACGATCTCCTAAAAAGAAAAATTAAACAAATCTGTGTATGTGACATGTGATTTACTGTCACTAACCTGTCATAATTGTCACGATCACCTGATCTCGATCATCGATCGATATCACGGTCACAATCAACTCAGCTGCTGGAATATCATCAAGTCACATTCGCTACGGATTTGGACGCGATTAAATAGGGCTATCCACCTCACATTTGAGAAAGTAAACTTGAAAAACACACACAAAATATTCGGAAAGTGATGTAATTTTTATTTAGAGATTTTATTTATTATTGTAAAGATTGATCCTTGCCACTATATGTGAAACACAATATCGTTCAATGGTCCTCCACGGGATTTCTTACAGTTCTCAATCCTTTTGAGCTAATTTTCAATTACTTTCCGACACATTTCGGGCAATATCTCGGCCATGACAGTTCATCCAGAGTTTGGAGGTTGTTCGCATAAACACAATCTTTCGCATACTCCTACAAAAAAAAATCCAGAGGCATTAAATCACAGGATTTTGGAGGCTAATTCACATCAGCCAATTGCGAAATTACACGTCCTGGAAATTTATCTTGCAAAAGAGCTCGATTTGGTTGTGCTACGTGACTTGTTGCCCCAGCTTGCTGAAACCACATATCGTCAAGATCATAATCTTTGATTTCCGTTCAAAACTGATCGGTTAACATGCGGCCATAGCGCTCAAAATTGACGGTCATGGCTCGTCCTTGATCGTTTTCAAAACACTACGGCCCAATCACGCGACCAGACCATAAGGCATGCCACACAGTGACTAATAGTATCTCTACGATCACTTGCTGATTTTCGGAGCCCCACATTCTACAGTTCTGCTTATTAACTTATCCACAAAGCGAGAAATGGGCCTCATCACTTAAGAAATTTTTTTTTTGCTTTTGCTTGAAAATCTGCTAAAGATAAACGTCAGCCACACGAAAAATCATCGTCAACAGCTATTTGTTCCAACAACGTTTTTTTTTGTATTATTCCACAATGGCAAATATATTATTCTAAAATGGCAAACCTTCAGCTAAATAAATAAAAGCGTGGCTGACGTTTATCTTTAACAGACGTCTGCCTGCAGGGTTTTACTTTTTGAAGCACGAAATGGATAACTCATTATGCTGGACAATTGAAAGGAAAGAGTCGAAATTAAAAATTTTGCAAACAAAAAGTAAAGCAAAAGGTGATGAAAATTTCAAACCTAACAGAATCAGCTAGCATCAATTCTCTAAAATCAATCGTATCCAGTCAAAACTCAGAAATCGATGGTGGTTGAAGTAAGATATGGTTGGTGAACTGATGTAGCGAAAAGAACTCAAATTTTGAATGATTCGGATACTAATAATAATAATAATAATAATAATAATGTTATTCATTAAATTCTACATCGATTACCTTATTTAAGGGGTATTTAACATGAAAGATCTTATATTTAGCGGCTATTCTATTTTGGCCAACTGATTCTTTTTGGATTTTGATTATATTTTTTATCATTCATTTATTTTTTGATTACCTCTTGTAAAATATTAGTCAGGTAGCATAATACCTGCGGCTAACTTAGCTATATAATCCTTAAATACTTACTTAATTTAGCTTAGTCTTCTTAGACCTAAACTTAGCCTAGGTCTTAATTATCCTCTCCGATTCGTCGGAAGGCCAACATAATTGAACAGCATATCCATGAGCCACCGTTGTCCTGCTATCTTTACCGGATGCATAAATGGCTCATTAGAGATCCGATACCCCGGTTCAGTCCGTTGTCATGTCTGTCTGTGCGTAAACCCTTGTCGTCAGCTCCACAGCCCGGTTCCTAGGTAGCTCAAGTCCTGTCTTCTGATATAAGAAAGAGTTCCTCGGCCACTTTTTAGTTACCGGGTTGTAAAACCTGCCAGTACAAAAACGCAGAATTCTCCGTTCGAACATCTCCGCTTCTGCCATGGGAGATTTGGAACAGGTAATCCAGGATGGAGATGCGTATGTCAGCATTGGCCGAATGAGTGATTTATAGCAAATGGATTTATCGTTATGCCCATCTTTTTGGGGAAAAGATGTCTGATGCGCTGAAATTCGGACCTGGCTACTTTAATTCTATGTCGAACATAGGGGTTAAATTTCACTAATTCGTGCGTGTCTACTCCAAGGTAGCGCAATGTAGGACTAGGAGTGATTCTAAAAGTACCGAATAAGACAGCGACTTTTTAAAATTCCGATGCTATAGAATTCATTTGGGTAAATAATTTACTAAGAATGAGTTATCCACGAATGGGGGAAAAATAGGGCAAACGCCTTAAATTGTTGTCACAATAAACTGTCATGTACAAATTCGAACAATAATCAGTATTTATTCGACATGAAATGTTAACCCCACAAACACTTAAAGATATAGTACTGAATATAGTATCTTCTAATATAACATCTTCCAGCGGCCTCGCAGCCAACAATCAAAAGCTAAAATTAAATTCTGCTTTCACTTGTTTTTCTTTCCTTCACTCTCAAAGTACCGAGTAAATACTCGATTCCCACCATTACCAAAAAAACCTTTTAATAACATTACATTATTTATTCACATCTGGATAAAATTGCAACATTCCGGGACATGACTTTCGTAAATCGAAATAAACAGACGTAGTTATCAATGATGTGTTCTTCTCTGTTGGTCTTAGGCACTTCTATTTCCCGAAAAAAAAACATTGTTTCCCACTTAACTACCAAAAGAAAGCAAAACAACTTGCGAAAATCGAATTCATGTTTCGCTTTCTGCACGCACACACACACATTGTGAAGTTCTAAACACGAAATTCAAAACATACACCCCATAAGACCCTCGCGCTATTTCCCATTACTTACAATCGAATCGCGGTTTAAGATCCAAAACAAGAATATGTGCCCTAACGTATTTGCGAGGTATGTATGCGCTTATGTGTACCCATTCCATATCCCGGACGCAATATGGAAACAAGCTCGAACAATAAGAACAGAACGTCCTAAAGTCTTGCGCATAAACTTGAATATCCTTAATATATCCCAAAACAATAATTTCCATATTGTGTAAAATTATGCGATTATCCCACGCTGATAACTGGAAATTTATCTCAGCGATATTGAGCGAATATCGTTTTTGGCTTAGTTGTAAGTATACTCGCGTACGCTTGCAGGCGATAGTTATTTCTACGTTCAAAATATAAAGGGGGCGAAAAAGGACCGACCTGGCGAGATAATAACTTCATATTGCAGAAAGTTTGGGCTCAGTTTCCCAGTAGATCGCTAGGCGTCGTAGTGCACAACAATTGGGTGAGCGATGGAGCGTATCAACCCGACCCATGCATTTTTGTGAATATTGTGAAAAATATGACAAGGGTATTTGGGGACTATTTGACAGTCTATTAAACTCATGCAGATGGGGGAAGATAATTGGGTTCGGGGTGCTTTTACACATATTATAAATTCTTATCGTAGCCAGTGCAATTTCCTTTTACAAATACAACCTTATGGCCCTGCTCATTTTCCAATGATGAAAATTCCAAGAACAATGCTAGTCATATTTGCACCCATACTCTGACCACAGCAACGACTATACACCGTAATTAGTATATTCACTATTGTTTACCACTCCAATTTTATAGATTATGATGGGCTTAAGTGTCATTATTTGTCCAACAAATTACACCCGCTATAAATTTCGTTATCGATAACGACTTCTCCATTGCGATGACATTAGCTTAATAAAGTTGTAATTTTACTTCGGGTCATTATCGTACGCGAGCTCGACACTGTTGTGATAACGCGCCATCGACTATCATCACACTACCCAACATGCCCTGGTTATCGTGTCCTTTTCCGTAATGTTTTCACTTTTCCAATCATTTATTCATATCGAAAGCGTCATTATCGACTACAGACACTGCCATCGCGTTTCGACTCGACTCCAGTTCGATTCAGGTTCCCCATATTCCTATCATTGGTCATAAATACCAATTTGAGAAGTTCATTAAAACTTTCCTATCGCCATCGGTTCGCGCGCGTTCCTTCACCTTACCGGTGTGTTCTTGTAACTACGAGGCGCGCCGAGGACACGCTATCCAACTTGCAAATTGCACATTTAGATACACCTGCTCGCGACCAACGATAGTGTTGGTCGGGCAAAGTATCGAAAAAAAATCATTATTGTTCGCCGCTGACGTCGTCATCGTCACCGTCGTCGTCCTGATGGTTGTTGTTCTTGTTGGTCCTAGTGGCAGAATGGAGATATCTCTTATTTTTATGGAATTCACTGGATGGCGAAATTCACGGGCAGAAGCTGTGAAAATTGAAACATAAAAAATGTTGATGGTTCTAATATGGAAAAGTTTTTCGCTGAATGGAAAACGAATATTGAAAAGTTTTTTTTCCAGAGTTTTTCCACTTTTTGACATTAAAAATGAAACTGAAGTTACGATTTCTACCTAACTGGCAAACTCAAATTTTCTATTAGGACAATTAAATGGTGGGCGATGCTATTCAATGGTAAATGATTTATTAATTTGGTTGACCGTTATGTAGACATTATGTTCTTTGAGGAGTAGAATATTAGCTTTCAGTATTTAAGCAGATATTTGGCTAGCGACAAAGTTACAGAGAATTTATTCAATATCAAAACGCTTAGGCGTACATTTTATTCTTGGATTTTGAATATCGTATTTTTGATAGATATTTTTAATAGGTAATAGCAATTATAGATGATTATCTGGCAAATATCGAAAGTGTAAATTATCACTAAGATGTGGCGTTAATGCGATTCAATGTGATGGCTCCAAATAGTTTCACTGAGTATTTATTAGAAACAAGAAACATAAGAAATCTCAATTGGATTTGTGGCTCTGATAAAATCAAATTTAATACATTTATAATTAATGCGTCGCAACTGGTAGAACTTTTCGCTTCTTCAGGAGTGCAGGCAAAACTGTATGAATTATATCAGATTTATTCAAACAATGTACAATCTTGCTCTGCAATAGTTTAAAAAACTGGATCAACTTAAAACACCAGCACCAAAACCTTTGCCTTCAACTATCTTTATGAGCTTATCCGGCAAAAATTAAGTTCCCAATAGTTTTAAATAAAATTAAGAAATTGTGGGCTGCTTATAAAAAAAAACCTCCTTACATGCCGTTCACCGAAAGAACAAAAGAACGACTCCCAACTATGGTATTGTTTGGTGTAGAAAAACCATTTTGTAATGAGGAAATGAATAAACAAATATCTGCTTTAATCGAAGGCATGAGCTCAAATCCGAAAGTCAATGTGGATAAGGAAAGTCTAAAAATAATACTTTTATTCAGGGAAACATCGGGAAAAAACATACCATAAATTAGTTAATAAATTCACTTCGACAGTCACTACTGCAGAAAGAAGTTTTTCCTTTCGATCCAGGGAGCTGAAGTTTCGTTTAAGCTCCTGAAAATGGGCCGTGGGCTCCTCTCACTAACCCAAAATTTTGAATCAAGAGCCGTCGAGTGAGACTCGGTTTGCCGAACTTTGGTCGAACTCGCGTACTAGTCACACTTATCCTAAATACAGCTTAGACATCTACTATGAGTTGGGCCAGTTTCCCGATATATGAAACATGGTTAGGTATACATTTTATCAGACATCAAGGCCTGTTCCATTTACAACAGTTCTCGTGTTGCTAAGCATTCATCGGAAATGTTTTGGGCTTTGATTCATTTGAATTCAGTTTCCATTTAGTTTCACGGTATGCACCATTTTGTTAATAATCTAAAAAAAATTGTTTAAAGTCAATGTATGTGCTGTAGAGATAGTTTTGTGTAGTTTTCGGTTCTTAATTTAGACGAGACTCAAAGGGCTGTTGCGACCGCCTTAACTATGTCGAGCCATCGTCAGTGCAGCATAAATAAACATAAGGGATCTTTCATAATCTGCTCCGCGAGCCTTATCTCCATCCGAATAGCTCAGCTAAACATGGGTTCGCAGGCAAAAGAATCCCTTCGTGCACAACATGAAAACACTCACACAGATTAGGATAAGAATGCAAGTTTTAAATACTCTATAAGAACATAATTCACTTTATTTGTAATTCAAAGCTGCACAAAACTCAAACTATAAAAGAAAGAATATACAACTATTTATAAGACATCCAATTCAAACACTAATTAGTGGCGTGAGAATTAAATTTCCCAAACCCAGCCGGGATTCTTTAACGCCAATAACACAATATAAAGTCCTCATCAAACTTCACTGAAATAGGAAAGAAATTAACCAATTATATAGAATAGCCCAACTAATTAGATGTTTGTGTCTACACATAAGAAATACCAAACTCAAATATAGAAAATCAAAATGAAAAATGAGAAAGTTACATGCACCCACACCAAAATTTCCAATAAAATAATTTTGATAAATTATTTATAAGGAATTAGTTATTATAATGTGATTCACGTCTCCAATAAGTGGTTTTTTGTTTCGCATAAAATAATTCAAACGTTAAAGATAATTCCGTCGATTTTTCTGACTTTTTCCTTCTATCTTATTTTTTCTTCTTTTATCTCTTATCTTTCAGGTGCTGTTTTAGTTAAAAATTCGTACGTGAAATCTCCGTATGTATCGGCATTGCCTGTTAGAAATATCAAATTGACCAGACACTATTACGTCATAGCTACAACGATTACGTAACATGACGGCCCCTACTTCTGGACGGCATTGATTGACACCATGATCGCAAATATCAGCTGATTGAACATTCCCTCAGAAATATTGCGGAATATCCCACAATGGAGCATCTTGCCTGTCAGTTATCTGTCAACTGTTAATCGTCAAACACCAAGCCACCACTGTCTGCTCAGGTTGGTTTGTTTTGATAAGTTTATATATATTAGTTATTAATTTTATGTTTTATTTCTTTGAGCATCCCCAAAAGGACGTTGTGTTAAAAAATCAAACGCTAGCATATGAGAAAGATCGTCCGGATTGCTGGAATGATTCGATTGGATTGCAACCAGCAATGCCGATAATTGAACTAATCGACTTGGTGGGCCTGTGCCGAAAGATACTCTTCCTGGTGGTGGTTATCTGACTATTTCTATTGGGTCCAAGTCAATTTATGTCTCGAGGATAGCTTTTTTATGTAATTACAGATTTTCATTTTCATTTGTAAACATATTAATTCGCCGCAATTTATGTACTGTCATTGTCAGCCCTATCTGTCGTAGGCATAGTATTTGAGCATGTGAAACTCCATCTTTGTTTTGGTGCATCCGAAAGTACTTTGCAATATCCGGCAGACTTGCATCGTCGTATATTTTTCGAGTGCTTTTTCTTATGCCGTTAGAATGAATCCGGTTTCGTAGAAGCTTTTTATAGATCGTTAAATCACAAAATATTATCTTTGTGGCATCTTTCATCCGACAAATACATTACATAAGTCGGATAATTTATTTATTTATTTAAAATTTATTTTAACAGGCTTAGCAGGCTAACAAAAAAAGATTTTAAAAAAGAAAGAAAATTAACAAATAATTGAAAATATTAGGTAAATACATAATTTGTCACAACTGGCGTAAATAAAAATTGATGATTTCCAACTGCAAGTGGTCACATCAGTCAAGTATGCACTGTGTGCTGGTGTCTGATGAGAATCAGTGCATACTTTCGAAACCACTTTGTCAAATAAAATTTCCTATGTAAATAAAAAATTTTTCAATTTTAATCATCCCGCAAAAACAATTCCAACACATATTTGAAACTTCAACAAATTAACGCCAATATACAAGTTACAAGTAAAATAATCTAGCATTATATGGAACTTTAAGAATTATATCTTTAATTTGCGACTTAATACAATATTATTAGGCCTACAAGTGGTGTTTATATTTGCAGCCTAAAAACTTCAGTGATGGGTACGTGGTTTGTTGGGGGCAGATTTACTAGCACCACGTAACACTGAGCTTTAAAATAACAATGTGGTTTGAATCATAGATCGTATAGAAACAGCTGTCCTAAGTACCAAAAAGCTAATTGGAATTATTTTTGCGGGATGATTAAAATTGAAAAAAAAAATTATTTACATTGAAAATTTTTATTTACTTTGAAAATTTTATTTTGACAAAGTGGTTTCGAAAGTATGCACTGATCCTCATCAGACACCAGCTCACAGTGCATACTTGACTGATGTGACCACTTGTAGTTGGAAATCATTAACTTTTATTTACGCTAGTTGTGACAAATTTCAACATCTCCGACTTATATCCATCGATATAATTTTTACTTTCCCGTATCAATATTCTCTGCTTTGATAAGCTTTAGAGACGATATACGTTGTATATGCTTATTTATAGACAAGAAGGGACCCATGATCACAATCAATAACCAACCTTAACAACCAAAAAGCTGTTTATTTTTGCAGTAAACAAATGATTTGTCATCCAATTCCCAAGTGGTCTACTTTCCTTAAGATTATTTTCCGCAAATGTCACGAGTGTCAGAAATAAACTTTCACCGGTTCAAGTAACAACGAAGATTTATATGATGACTGATATAATTATTTTAGGTGAAGCTTGGATTTACTACTGTGAATTATCATTCTATAATTTTTCAGGACTCTCTGCAGTGTTTAACTCTAGGAGCTCAGCTAATGGAGAAGCTCGCTAGGTAGTGGGTAGATCACTGGCTCCTAGTGTATAGAGCACTTAGTTCGAACGAGAGACCGTGCTCTAAGCTTTGAGTTTACCTAGCTCTGAATAGGTACTTGAGTCAATAATATTTAGTTCAGATTGTAGTTGTTTTTTGTCTGAACCTTCCCCTTTCCTTCCTGAAGAATGATGATAAATAAATACACTATATCATGACAATATTTGTCGGTATGGAACTGACCCCTTATTTTCAAAAACCAGAGCAAAAAAATTAAAATATGAGATTCCTTGTCGATAAATAAAAACAAATAAAGACACTGAGAACACACCGTCTTCATAATAATGCACAGTATTTTACGGCAAATCCTTATACATGCTTACTTGTGATGGTTTTTTTTTAAACTTCAACCAATAAAACCCAAAACTAAACTCGCAAGCACTCTAGAAAGAAACAGTTCCGAAACGTATCCTCAATATATTCAACAAAATGCAAATCACTTCCTAACAGCTTTTCCTTGCGGAAAGAAACAAATTAGTATCCTTTGGGTATTCCCTACAACGGCAACATTTATCTTTATTAGAATCGACTAAACAGCGAAATTCAAGTCGGTAGTACTGTACACGATGGAGACATCGATCTCCGTAAAACATTGTTTTCAACTATATAGTATATACTCTAGGGCCGAATTCTCTCCTCACCTACTTTCACTTAGCCCGCAAAGGTGACAGCTTATCAGTTCAATTCCAGCTGCGAGCACAATTCAAAGAAGAAAAATTATTTTCCACTCCCGACAATGACAAAGACTGCGACAACGACGCCGACGACATGGTTGACTCCCCAGCTCCGTGTCTGTTGATTCCTTCGAACTTTCACAATGGCAGTTTTGTTCGAATTACAATTATCGTGGGAGACGTGAAAATATTCGCAGTGTGAGCTTGCGAAGATGATGGCGGTGATAGCACCGAGAGACCAGTTTGCCGGCTGATAAAATGTGGAAGGATTTTGGGTTTCGATGCCGCAGGAATAAGTTGCTTGGAGAAAGAGAGGTAGAATTGAGTGGAGTTCAAATATTTGGAACGACTTGAATGGTATTTTGGCATGTACTTAGCGACTGCAAGAGTAGATGCTTTACCGATACGGCCTTACGCTCGTCTAAGAAATATTGCAAAGTTCGTTATAATTGAAATGACAATCAAATAGATATTATTTTGTAAATTTAAATTTGATTCATGGAGAAAATGAACGATAAAGTTTTCGTTGACAAGCTGAAAAAGATAACAGAGTTGTTGTGCTGTTTTTTAAAATCATACTGTAGAATGATGCATAGGGTTTTTGTAAGTATCAGGTATTTTTGCTAATAAAGGCACGCTAGCACGCGATGGTTTAGGTAAGAAATTACTCATATCTGAGAGATTGGTTTTCAATCAGATGTACATGTGAAAGGATTCATGGAATCTGGGGAATATCACTTTCAGCAATTCATAGCCGCTCTGAAATACAATCATTCTAACTCAAATTGAATTGGGTATTCTGCTAATATTATACAATCACCTGCCAAATCACATGCATCGGCAACCCCATTTCTCATCATCAACTGCTCTAAACAAAACATCTTATATCACGTTCTTCAGGCTATTTAGTTTGTTCGTCATATCGCTACTGTCGCGCAAATATCTTGTCCTGACATAGACATGGACTCACACAATAAGCCGAAGTTTGCGCGGTCCGAACGTTACCAATCTAGCTTTTATAAGCAGAGAAATATTGCGTTCTTTACAATTTGATATAACAAAACGAAAAAAAATTATTTGTTTTGTTTGTTTCGTTTCATTCCGACGGCAATTTGATAACAAGATTTCGATTAAACTGTCTGTGATTTTTTTTTTGGACAAGAGCAAAACAATGAAAGTGGCGTAAATGACGAACAGATGGACTGACAATAGAAAATTTTCGAAAGTTTGCCTCGAAGGAATTTTTTAGAAGTTTATGAAAATTTAACTGGATGCTACGGTAGAGGGAAAGTTGGCTCGGAAGTTTTTGTCGAGTAAGAGCTAGAGCGTAATTTGTCAGTGCTGGTATCTTTAAATTTGATTTGAAGTTTTTTTCGTGAAAAAGTTATTAACCTAAATTTTTCTTTTGAATTGCTTATTGCTAAATAAGTGATATTATTTGAATATGTCTTTGTACATTTGCACGAACGAAATTCGGTACTACTTGGATAGATGGTCCCCAGCCAGAAATAACGTCTATAATTTTGCAGGTCGCAGTTCGACAATTAACTGAGTGAATTCATCTCGAAAGGTTTAGAAATATGACCATAACATTACTAAGCAATACTTAATATCAATATTTATATCGATACAGAACTGATAAAATACCTCTTTAGTTGCATACGCTAAACAAAATTGGCTGCCGTCAAAAGTATTGCACTAGTTATGCACATTCCCAACTTTTGCATACTGGCATAGCGTTCAGTTATTATGTTATACGTATAATAAACGTGATCTTGGAAAGATGGTCCTTCATGTTTCTTCAGCTCATTCTTTAAAATTCTAGGCTAATGTTAAGTTAGAGATTTGAAGTTCTAGCCGACGTTTCTACTGCCGGTTTATTCTCTGGCATTTGAAAATGATAAACTGTTCTCATGACCGGAGACCATCAGTCCAAGTTTATACTAATTTTCTTATTATGCATAGAAGAGAAAGTAAAAATTAAGCTTTCATTACTAAAGAAAATTCATTAAACTATTGAAATGTAAGAAAAACTGTACGAAAAAGTTCAAGAAGTAATGTGGTTACGTAATGCTACTTGATCAGTCACTTCTTTCCGCTGGTCTTTCGTTATTTATTCAAGTTTCACTCACTTCGATCTGTAGTCTTATGAAATGAATCCAAAGTCAACTAAATTCACCATTTTTTCCTCAAGTCATTATGAAAACGATGGAAAACCTGTATACTGGCATCTTAGTGTTTGCGCCCAGCGTGGGCTTAGTATTATAGATTTTTAGACTCTCGAATCAGACCAACCAACTTCGAAGAGGTCAAACATTTAATAAGAGGTCTCAGCGAGCGAAAATCAATTGGACCAGACAAAATTTATGACGTGTGGTTGAATTACCTACCTGAAAATACACTGGCGACTTTAGCAGCCATAATTAACGCAATCTTCAACATGAAGAGCTTCCTAGAGGTACGGAAGTTAGTTTCTTTTGAGGACTTTTCGTTAAACTTATACAATGTAGTGAGTGTCACTTTGGTATTCTGTCAAGAAAGCTTACAGAAAGCGCTTGGCTGAAAAAAAAATCAAACGAAATTAAAAACGCGCCAAATGAATCCGAAATTTCCACAGCTTTGTTTATTGATACCAATAAATGTTTGCACTTTGTTGATCGTCCTATTTCAAAGCACACCTATTATTGAAGTAAGAGATCATCTTCAAGATTAGTTTCGTTCCCCTCTTTGCAATCAAAAGGTTATAATAAATGACATTTTCAGTTCCGATATGATAATAAATTTTGGATGTCCTCAAGGTTCGGTTTCGTCTACACTTTTCTTTTTAATCTTCAAAAATTTAGCATTGTCCCAAACTTTCAATGGCAAAATTGAATTGAATTGTATTCAAAGTTCATCACATAGCTCCAAATTCCAATTTATTCAAATCCTTCGGAAGCTTCCATTAATACATTTATAGTTTTTCAATGTTTTGCCTTCAGTTTAGGCTATAAAGCCTCTAAAGTTTATATTTTATCTAACCTAAAAGCAAACTTCAGGAATTGAATATCAATCACCTATTTGAATCAAATTACATTTTAATCACTTTGGGGGTTTTCAATCTTGCGCCATTAAATATAAGCTACAAATCTATAAAACCAGTACTTTCTGGAAAAAAAATTTGGATGTTTTCCATAGACCACTTGGGTATTAAAAAACTTTTAAATTCATAGACCCAACTTTTTCGCCTTCTTGTGAGTATTGATGCTTGCTCATTTCAAATTTGGGGTTTCATCTTCCTGATTTTTCAGCTTTTTTTACATAAGTTCCCCACAAGGAAATTATCTAAAAAGAGAGTTATAGTCAATTAAAATTTGCAGTATAGCTAATATTTTTGGAATTCTATATAGTTAAGACATCTTACAGTCTAAATGGCTCCAAACAGTCCCGTCGTGAACATACAAAGCCATTCAAAAAAAATTGAATATAAAGAATAAACAGACTCTTCGAAGAAATTTCTCAACACTTCTTATAATTGTAAGTGGTCTTTACAATTCTCGACAACGTGGCACCAAACTATCATTAATTTACTTCCACTTTTATTTCCAGGAGATATCTAATTTACTATCCAAGTTTTCTCTTCGGAATCGTCATCAGAAATCCCAAAACGACCATTATCTCATTCAATCATTCCGATCGAACTCTTCAGACCGCAAATATTCAAGAACAAAGCGATAGTTTTTGTTTTTCTTACAAAACTAAATCATATCCTGCATAGAGCCCATAAAAATCCTTAATTTTCTGATAAGATAAAACTTTAACCATATAACAGTTGCAGGCATAATCTAATTTAGCTATTTCGCGTGCGTATTGTAAGTCGTAAACAAAAATACTATAACGTCATATCTTTATGTGTGCATCTGAAAAACTGCTGCTCATCCGCACAGTTTCAGATTACACATCTGGTAAAAACAGAAGAAACTTCTTCTAATGAACTTTTCTGATAAAGATACACACATGAGTTTCTGAATCTTGCAATGTACCAAAAAAAAAAAACGGGGAAAACTGATCTGATGCCAATAATGAACTCAAGTAGTTTGAAAAAGTTTTCTTTTCGTCTTGTGTGTTGCGATGCGAAGATAAGTATTTGAAAGTATAGTCTGAAGATGGCGAACTGAGTACATAAGATACAGTGAGCTTAGTTGAGTGGTAGTTTTCGTATCTCGATGGAAAATATCGGAAGTAAGAAAAGTAAAAAGAACATGGCAGTCGACATTTTTTTAGAGTGTTTGTTATCAGAATGGCAATTTAATTATTACATAAGTGAAAAGAAAACACAGCTGATGTTGATGCTTATCAAATGTAAAATAATTGAAGTTTTAGTATAAATACTGAGCTATAGCCAATTTTTATTATATTTATACTAAATTCATTTCTAAATTTTAAATTCATTTTTAAATTTAAAAAAAAAAAAGAGCTTCAGCTACAAACAGAAACTTTGAATTTTCTTCATTTTATTGATTCTTAATTTTTTGCTACATTCAATGTTTTGAAATAAAGCATTAAACAAAATTTTAATTCACTATGTACTAGCGCCCACGTTGGGCGCTATTCGCTTGTGAGGGAGAAAAGTGTTTTGAAGTACATTTTGACTTCATTGAAAACATTAAACGTTAAAAAGAAACTATTTTCCAATACTAGGATGATTTTAATGAATTTCACCTATGGCGGCAAACAAAATTAGTACGTTGCAATGAAAAATTGTGAATTCGTAAAGAAATTTTTATCTTCGGCTTTAGAATTAAAAACAAGACTTTATAGACAGTAGTAGTAATAGTATGGCTGATAAATTTTAAGTTTGTAGTGTAAAATTGTCGAAATCAATGGCTATATCAAACATATCCAGTCTAGTCAACTTTGTATGGTTGAATTCTGTTCTAAAGTGTTGAACCACCGTTACTAGCTGGAAAAAATTGCTCTTGCGGGTGGATATTGACCTCGTTTGCTTTTTTCTCGTTCAGGCGAAAAAAGGAAACTCAGCCAAACAGTTTGGCTAGAAATGACAAGAGGCTTGTGGGTTCCAAATTTCGGGAAAACTTGAAATTTTTACCAAGTTTTTCTAGAACTATAATAATGGCTGATTTCCACATCTTAAGACACCTCCTTAGGCGAGCATTGCATTGATCATATCTATAGGTACCTGCACTATCTTCTCTGATAAATTGCGTGAGGCAAAGTTTATTCATTTTATCTATCACTGGTGCTTTTTTCAATCCCGACATCAAGTTATTCACTTCCTCAAGGTCAGCTAGACTCAACTGTTCTGCTCAAGGCGCAGCTGTAGTCTTCTCGTCAAAACATTCTTCGTCATCATTCTGGGTCATCAGTAGGTGATCAGTTCTCTTTGATTTGCAGCTCTATAAAGTCTGTAAACGCATTGGCTTTCTCAGTACTATGACATTTAAGGAATTGTGTTCCGTGAATTGATGGCATAAGTGGCTTGCTTATTTCCAGAAATACCGGAATAGTTGCCAGAGGGGGTTATTGCCCAGCAAGATGTTTTGCATCAGAATCTTCCACTGCCCTTTCTGGCGCTGAGATATCTGATTACGGATAGTGCCGGTTTGCTTTCCGCTGTATTCTAGGTTCACCTATACCTCTAGCTCTTCTCCGGAGCTGATTCCACCTCTGTATAAGCAACTTGAATCTGAAGGAGTTCGTAAGAACTATGCTTTTGTTACCAGAATTGTGATCGTATTGTTCTCTTTTGACTATTTAATGGTACTGGTGGAGATATCAATCGATTCCTTTAAATTGCTGGCCGTTTCAGAAGCTTGGTTTGTTTGGGCCAATATGACTTGGAAAGCCCTCTATGCTACTGTTTCATTTACATATGTAGATATTCTTAGATGAGACCTCTTTGAGGACGTTGATATGCACATTTTCGTTGAGTGCCTGATCCATATAGCTAGTGCTTAGCTGTTTATAGTGCCAAAGTGCGTAGATTTAGCTTACTCTTTTTGGACAGTAAGAAATTTGCACGTAAGACTCGAAACATGGTTAGTGGGATACATTTATGCATGCTTGGTTCGGTGGGTTGGATTTGGACAGCAAAAGACCGTTGGATTATCTTTGGTGCTATGTGCTTAATCATTGCATGTAGTTGTCCTTGCGTAATGATGATGAACTGAATCATATGCTCAGGACTGACATAGTTTTGGTTGCGGATTGGGATAGGCTTTTAGAAATGAGAACAGCAGAGATCTTGGAGACGCTTGGAGTCGCACTTGCCTCTTGTGCAAACAATCTACTCAAATTCTTCGGATTTCGCTGGGAGGCCCATAACTCGCAGGGTGCTTGCCTTTACAGTTTACGCACTTTGCTTAGCGTCTCTCAACTTTTTGCAACTCGAGAGCAAAAGTCATGTTTGGAAATTTACGCTCTTATATCTCCATAATCCGGAACTTTTATGACAAAATTCATTTATCAGACTCACTCTGTTCAAATTACTCAAAAAATAGTCCCTGCTTCAATGCTAGCGCTAACTATTTTTTTCTTACATATCCTTTTCAAGCAAAAACCTCTGATTATTTTCATCTACCAGACCGATAATTTTAAACTCGAATTTCATATTCAACATATCAAAGGCAAAAACATGGAATACGAGAATAAGTTCTCAGAATAGTTTATTCTTGAAATCCCATATCATAGCATAAATTATTTGTAAATACAATAAAGTGTTGAGCTCAACATCATCATCAAGCATAAAATGCTTTCCATTCATTCACTCCATTGTATCGGTTGCACTTGTCCGTTATCGTAAAATATTTAAGTCTACTCTCAGGATACTTATCATCACCGAGATGCATGTATTCGATTTTCATTTACCGACACTGACGTCCATTAAATCGATTGAAAACAAATGAAGCAGTAATTGTCTTTCATAGCAGTTATCCTCCGACCACGTTGTATTATCTCTTTACAATCGAGCAGTCAAAATATTTCGTATATTCGACTCGATATTATAGTACTATGAAATGAATCAAACGGATCTGAAACTTTTCAACACCATTCTGAATGCGAACCGGAAGAATACCGCGAAAAATACTCATGAAGGATATAAAAAACAGACCAGCAGCCAAACCAACAAAAGTGGAAAATTTTTGTGGCAAGTATTCACATATGTACGTTATATGCTCCTGTATTCCGGTCTGAAAGTCTGATTGACGTAAAAACGCTTTGAAATGAAATTTTTGCTCATTGTATGCATATATCCTTTTTTTAACAAACCTGCTTGGCAGGCAATCAATAGTAACATAATCCGCGATGAATAAAATATTTTCGTTAAATGACTTGCTGAAGTATGAGTTTATAAATATGTAATACAGATACTATGTGTAGATATGGGAGTCGGTGCTATAAGTAGCCTGTGCATGCAATGCGCCACTATGAATTCTACCGACCTACGAGGTGCTTTGACTTTTCACTGTGCACGCAGCACGTATCATGCACGTTGTTGAGTTTTGAGCTGATTTTGTTGTTTGAACACTTGAAACGCTTGCGAAAGGAATTAAAATGACGTAATCGCATTAAAAGGCCCTCAAGTCTAGACTTATATTATGTGAAATTCGAAAAACGAACTATGGTAGCTGTATGAAACCTGCATGTAAGTATGTCGAGCGCAAATATGCAGATAATGCGTTCGCAGGAACATTTATTCGTGAAAGATATTTCGCTTTCGAATATGAATTTCCTGCAATGTTTTAGTTATTTTCGAAATTTTCGCAGTGGGGTGCAAAAACTTTTTTTTTTTAATGAGAATCACTTTTATAATAGTCGCCAGAATATAAGAGCATGAAAAGTAGGTAAAAGTTCGCTTATTGACAAAAAGAAACAACTGCTTTCACCTACTTACGATCATCCACGGCAAAAATTATTGAAAGCGATATCCTTTTTTATTTTACACTTTACTCACACACACCTGAATGTTGGAGATATCTGTAAGCAATGTACAGCTGCTGGAATGGAATTGTGTGCATTGAGCGCAAGGGTTATTGTGGCCTCAATCTGCGAAGAGAAAGAAAGTGCGAAGAAAAAAAACCGAAATACTGAGTCCGTGAATTGCTCCGATTTCGTTCTGAAAGAGGCTTTTTATTTGAGTTTAATGAACAATTGAGAAATAATGGTCCGGAATTGTTCAAAAATTTGACGAGAATGACTACAGCAGTATTCGATTTCTTGTTAAAAAAAATTTAAGCCACTGTTTGCCAAAAAAAGGAGTATGCGAACACGAAGGTCCTGTATTTCCAGCAGGAGACATAAACGCTTATCATCACCATTGGGGAGATGTGAGAAGCAACAAAGCTGGAATCGAGCTACAAAGGTTCATAGTGAAAATTTGCATAAGCCTGCATCTCCCTGACGAACCAACACATTTCATAGTGATTCAGCTAGTCGTGTCTTACGTCGGAAAACTTCGATTATAATCTGCGACTAACTGGCGAACTTCTGGCCATCATTGAAAACATCTTCATTAACGAGCCTCTTCGAATTATGAAGAGAAAAAATTGGAATGCTTTCCGGGACGCAATGGTGAATGAAAATTTCGAAGAAAACACTCGCAGCCATTAGCAACTTAAGTAGAGTAATAGAAATTTTAACAGCCAAATTTAAGCAGGCAAAAGAGGAAAATACAATTAAACTCCGATAAAGGGGAAGAGCCCTTACGAACTCCCAAAGGATATAAAAGATATCTTACAGAGGAGGAATAGAATCCGGAGAGGAGCTAGGAGGACGGGTGATCCCAGTTTGAGAACGGAAGCAAATTGGCTTACAAACACCATTAGCTGTCGAATCGCGCAGTTTTGCAATGAGAAGTGGGGTGACTTTCGGCACAGTGTGGAACCTGGGGATAACATTTATTGGCGCATGACCAAATACTTTCGTCATATAAAAAGGCTACATGGGCTGAATTTTGACAGTGCTGGCAAGGTTGTTGTTTGCACCGATGTTTTGGATCAATTCCAAGGCAACCGCTTTCCGGAAGGTGAAATTAGCGAGGGAGAAAAGTTTCTGAGTGAGCGATCACAATAATGATATAGTTGAGAAAAAATCCATCATCCCGGAGGTACAATTTGCATTCCACTGTATTGCAGTTCACAAGAGTGGTGCGGCACATTTGGACAGGATTCGGTCAAAGAATATGAACGGGCTTCGTCATGTTCGAATGTGGTCAAAGCGTTTGATAAAGTCTGCCATGCGGAACTAATTTTTAAACTGCATCTTATTATCATACATCTTATTGTTTCATTTCTTCAGCGCAGAGCTTTCTGTGCTGGAATTAACAACCATCTCTCTACAATGCGGACAATAGAAGCTGGAGTCCCACAAAGCTCACCACTCTCCCCGATATTGCATAGTCTTTATACAGCAGGCACTCATAATGTGCCCAATGCAAAAGTTGCACTGTACGTCGATCATCAACGCTTGCAGAAGCTACATCTTTTAAACCGCATACCTGCATTGATACCTGTTTGAAATATTTTCAGAAGTGGAAAATTCAAATAAATGCCGCGCAGACGCAAGCTACCTTCGTAACGAGACGACACCGACAACAGCCACCACAACTAACAATCGACAATCGGACGATAGTCAAACAACGTACTGCGATATACTTGTGGCTCTCATTTGACCTCGCACATAAAAGACAAAAGACGAAAAATCAACGGTATACTGAGCATACTCCTCCGTGGTCACGTTAGACGTAAAGAACACCTTCAACTCCGCGAGGTGAAGCCGTATTATAGGCGCTCTGGTCGATAATCGAGTGTCACGCTATTTGGCATCTATAATCGTCGACTCCTTCAAGGAAAGAACCTTATGCTATGACTCAGACGAAGGACCGAAACTCTACCTAGTAATGGCGGGAGTACCACAGAGATCTGTTCTTGGCCCCTTACTTTGGAACGTAATGTACGACGGGATACTAAGGATACGAATGCCCAGAAATGTGGTGGGGGTAGATGTCGCCGACCATATTGATATCGTGATTCCAATCCGTCATCTCGAAGAAGTCGAAATTTACGCAAGCGAAACAATCTGGGCGGTTAAATCATGGCTTGGTAGCGCTGGGCTTAAACTAGCCGACCATAAGATGGAAATGGTACTAGTCACGACGTGGAGGAAACTACCAGTAGTACGGATTATGGTTGGTGACTGCACAATCACCCCGCAGCCTGCTATAAAATAAATTATCGACAGTAAATTATCGACAGCAAACTGAACTTCAAACCCCATCTGGAGAAAGCAGGCAAGAATGCATCCGTGGTCGATTCAGCACTCGGTGGAATGCTACCCAATATTGACGCCCCGGAGCAAAGCCGAAGGCTACTGATCTCAAGAGTGGTGACCTCTATTCACCAGTGTGGATACCAGGACTGGAAATAAAATCGAATTGCCGAAAAATGCAAACAGCCTGCCGACTGATTGCACTTCGAACTCGCTGCGCCTTTCGAACAACGTCCTATGAGGCAACGTGTGTTATAGCCAGTATGCTGTCCATCGAAAATATTGCGTATGAAGCGCTTCGACTCAATAAAAACGAAGCACGAGTGGCAAGCACGCGGGAGGTTCAAAGGCCAGTGTCAATGCACTCATGGCAGAGTAGCTGTGAAGAGGCACAAGACGAGCGTTGGACGTAAAAATTAGTCCCTAACATTGTGCAATGGGCTTCAAGAAGCCAGTGAAAAACAAGCTATGATCTAACCCAATTTCTGAGCAAACATGGCGGTTATCGGTATTATGTGCATCGCTTTGGACACGACACATCACCGGACTGTCCAGTCTGCAAAATGTACCTGAGGATGCAGAACACGTTATGTTCAGCTGTCCGCGCTTTGCTGCATGTAAAAGAAGCCTAGAGATGGTACTAGACACAAGGATATCAGCGGTAAGTATCGTAAACTGTATGCTGAAATCCCAAACTGCGTAGAATGCCGTCGAAACAACATTTAAATATATTCACCGTAAACTGCGTGACGCGGAAAGGGACAGAAAGAAGGAAGAAGAAAGGATGCTTAGAAGCAGCTAAGGGCTGATCGACCCCCGAGAACTAATGCTGAATAAGTAGTCCCGTGGGGAGTGTGGAAGAAGAAGGAGGTGGTTAAAGTCGGTAAAAAGCCGGCATGTTACAGGGCAGGAGCCTTGAAGCATCTTCTAGTCAATCAACTGAGATATATTGTCAACCTCCCCAATGATCGATATCCCAGCCAGCCTTCGACAACTAACGGGAGAGTGCGGAACATTTACACTAAGAGATAATTTAATGTTTAGGTGAAGTTTGAGAAAGCACTAGTTCCAGCAAAATTCAGTTCTATGATGCCAAATAAGAAATCTGCGTCAGTCAATTTCTTTTGCTGCGATTCCTGTTTGTCTGAATTTTCTCGCGACTATTGAGCTCTGCCTTGAATTTTTTTTATCAAACTTTATTAGAAACTCATGCATGTCAAGCATGCGAAATAGGCAACACTGATGTCAATCAAAATTGTGGGCCAACTGCTTGACATTGATGGCGATTGCTTGCCCAAGTAGTATTTACACTGCTGTCAAACTCACTGGCAATTTGTTTGACAAATACTGTCGATTGAGTGCCAACAGGCAATTGACTGGTGCTTACACACAATTGGACCCAATTGACGTCAATAATTGATCTTTCTACAATCAGTGTAACTGTAGCATAACTGTAGAACAATTCAAAATAGCATCATTGTCATCTGGCAGCAGTACAATATTTGAACACCTGCTACAGATCTTTAAAAAAAATCTCTCTACTCTGGCATTTATCGCAATATCCTGCTACAAATGAGCCAGAAAATTTAATTGGCACAACGTGCAACTCACCATAAAATATTTAACGTTTTCTTATCTCTTTCGAACCGACACTATCTACCAAAGTGCTCAACTAGTGTTGCGGTACTTTATATGCACTTTGCTATGCTCCGAGCTAAAAGTTAAACTGGTACGGGATAGAAAAAAAACGCTTAGAGATTTATATCCTTCGATTCTTGGCGGCTAGAGATATTCTTTTTGCCTGCTTCGCTATCTGCTAATCCATTGGATTCTCACATTCCACATCTTTTGTTACAGCCACCATAGCTAAAGTACTAACGAATATTTTCCCATTTGCCATACTCTTAAGCTCTGTTGCCTTGTTGCCTTTAACCGGGCGCCTCTTGGTACTGTGCCCCATTTTTCTATACCTTACCGCCATCATACTGCTCGTAATTTCATTCATTCTAATTAAAATCCTTGTTAAATGGCCAGGATAGGAATTTTCTCGGAGATTTATTTAAGCCAAAAGCAGCTAGCTCTGAATCTAAGAGAGAATGAGAAATCCTGGCTCGACGTCATAGTAGAGAGCGTGAATCTACTGATCCTGGTGCTGCTGTTGGTCTCGAAAGTAAGCTTCTGGTATATCGACAAACATCCGGGTGGTACGTTTCAGTTGAACAAATTCCCATTTTGAATTTTCTGATTTTTTTCGTGCCGTGATTTAGTGCGAATAGATGGTATTTGCTTTTTTGAGTTTTTCGAGGATTTATTCATTATGGGTGAAGGTTAATTGGTCGATAGGCTAAGCGGTTTGAATACAATTGTAGTTTGAAATAAATGTTAGTTTTCGGAAGAACTCTTTCCTCATAATAGGACCTTATAAATCGTGTATGGTTTTTACACATTTGCAAATCGTTGCTTGGATTGTATTATAATTCGTATGGGATTTTAGAGTGCCTAATGCATGGATAATATTATTTGCTGAACACCATTTAATAAACAGGATATACCTTCTGCTGTTTATATAATCTTGATTATTCTTGAAATTCGTCAACCAATTATCCGCAAACAAAAACACTCCTGTACCAGTGAATTCACTAGTAAAGAAATTCTATTCCTCATATGTAGTTCACGTGCTGAACTATAGAATGTGCTGGTAGAAAAATGAAAAGCTAATGAGAAGTTGTCTTTTTTGCTGAGAGGGCTTTGGTTTTTTCAAGGTTATGTTGAATGTTTCCCTCATAATGTGTAGAAAGGTAAAAGAGATAATTTTTGTTTGTTCTGTTTCTATTTTCTATCGGTGGCGGTGGTGTATACTCGTTATTTTCTCCCTTTATTTTCAGCTGTTTTGTTCTGCTACAGCGAATATAACAACCTATAGAAATCTTAGCGAATGCACTGCTGTTTTGTACTAGATCGTTGTTTTTGCGGCATAGTTTTATTCTGTTCTGTATCGGAGCAAAACAAAACGCACCTACTACTGGGAACTATTAACCTAAACAATTGTCTGTGACTAGGTACTGCTACGCTTCGTATGTTGCTGCGTAGACTGTGGTTTATGTCTCTATTACTTCACAGCAACTAGTTACAAATCGTCTTTGGGCGTTACTTGTACCGAAACCTAGTCCTTTTCTATCTTAACCTTATTTTGGAACCTGGTAATTTTCGTTAGCTTAGTCATTATCGTTAGCCTCCACTGCTCTCCCATCTAGAGAAAGAGGGAGACTTCGATTTTTTGAATTCCTCTTTACTTTTATAGGACCGACTGTGACAATCTACTATAGGATAGAAAAACGTTGGCAGCGATATAAGCAGTGGCTCAAGATAATAAGCGGAGTATTACGTTTCATAATACTCTGCTTATTATCCTGGGACACTCCTTGCAGCAATCTATTTATTGGTCAAAACGAAAATTTTACATTTAGTACCTTATTACTTTGAAATTCTTTTTTTTGGCTTTGATATAAGGAAATCATAGGTATATTTTCAATGATCAATAAAATAAAATAGGAGGCAATTAAAATATTTCTAGCTTTTTTTATAAAAACCGATTTTTTCCTTTTGAAGCTAGATATATTTTACTTTCTGACAAATATCGATATTTTGAAGGTAATCGGCCCTCTTCTTCAGTGTCTATCGGTCTAATCTTAATCTTACTTAGGTATGTTATTTATAGCGCTTACTTTTAAAGTATTGACTTATACTAATTATCACCTAATCATGTACTAATTACTTACTTAAATACATTTAACTATCTATATTAATTAAATTTTTTTCCTCCTCACTATCAAATGTATATTCAAAATAATCTGAACAATGGTGATGCACAGTTTCATTGGTCTGTGTTTAGTCGTCTATTCATCGGGGTTTGTTCTATAATCTATGTTCAGGCTTTCGTATGCATCCTATTTCCGTACTTGCTGTACCTCCTTATTCACCTCCACGTTTTCTCATGCTCCTCTTCCAGGATTTGTTTCGCTTCTGGTGGTCGTACTAATGTTGTATTCTGTTTCCTCGATGAAGCTGCTTCTCGCTTATTTTCTGTTAATCTAACACCAACTAACCCTTTCGTTTGACCGATGTATATTTTTTCGCATTCTGGCCAAATAATTTTATATATTCCACATTTTTCCTTTTCATCATTTTTGTCCTCAACGTGACATAATTCAGTACCTATTTTTTTTTAACCCTACTGATTGGAAGTTATTTTTTTACAATAAAATATTATGATAAAATATTTTATTATAATATAAAGTACACTCTTAACATTAGAAAGAAATCCGTCAAATGTTTCCATTAACAGGCTCAAGCCCTGTTACATGACATCCTCTACGGAACCTGCCGACAACCATTCCACAAAACAGCAAACCATTGCTGTGTTCGGCTCCCGAAAAGAGACCAGCGAGGACCATATGTCCATATTATCGCGAGGCGTACGAGAATGGCGCCTTTGTGGTTCGACCAGCCAGAGAGACATTTGCACCATATGCCTCTCTGGCTGGTCGAACCACAAAGGCGCCACTCTCGTACGCCTCGCGATAATGTGTATAACGCCGGCAGGAGAGTATTGTGGATATACAAACACATACACTTATCTCACTTACATTCCACTACTCACCACACTATACATTCCAATTTTCATCACACTACTTTAGACAAACTAGTCTTAAAAGAAAAATGTCAAAGAATTGTAAAAAAAAAAATTGAAGGAGAATTATCCATTGATTGTTTAAAGATATATAATAGGTTGTTGTTGATTTTAAAAGATAAAGATTAATCGTTACAAGAACCAGTTTAGAAATTAAATATTGTTTTTATAGAACAACAATAGTTTAGTTTTATCTTCAAGAATAATTTTTGAAGAATAAAATAGCTGCTGAATTTTATAGTTTGATAATAATCAACAATTTTAAATTGTAGCAGCTCACAATATCAACGCGTTCAAGAAGTTCCCGAATTTTTTTGAGTATTGGCGAAAAAATAATTGGAACTCTTATGGTTTTTTTTTTTTTTCCTGTGTTAAGAGCGTTGTTACAAGATCACGCTGATTTTTTTCTTTTTGACAAGTTTTCCAATTAATAATGCTTAAGTGACGAAAATAGCCCACCGATGTCAAATTTATCTATTAACTAAAAAAAAAAATTAATTGAATAAAAACACTTAAAACGTATGACTGTTATGTAAAACCTAGGTACATAACCCTCCGACCACATATATAGCCCTCCGACCACATATAATAACACTTTCTTAGCCTAAACGTGGACCGATAATACTACTAATAAAACTTAAAAAAAAAATATAGAAACAAATGCATACTAGCACTGTCTGCATCTCACACCAAAACAATCACACTTCAAAAAACAATTCCTCTTTTCAGTTCATTTATAATACCCTCTTGATTAGCTTCTTTACATCGTCTATCCACTCATTTGCTTCGACAAAAATTGTCAAGCCAGCACTCTTCTTTCCGTCTTTCAAGCAGTTACTACACTTGCCCATATATCCACTGCACTACTACCTCCTCTAGTTGCAGGCATGAAAAATATCAAGGAACGCGTGAAGCAATATATTCTCAACGAAAACTCCAGCATATTGTCAAGTACTCTCCAAAGTCACTAGGAACGTGTGAACGTAGCGGCTATTTTGTTTTCTTTTTAATGTTGAAATATCATTGTAATATAGTTTCTATTCAAGCTGGCATTGGATAATTTTTCTCCGACAGACGATGCCATGACAAGAAGCCAAGATTAACAATATTCTCTCTGTCGTTGCATCATCACTATACTTTTTTTCGAAAAACATACAGTATTGAAATTTTCGTAATATTCACAGAAACAAGAATGAAAAATAATAAGGGAGCCAGAAATAAATATCTTCGAGTAGAGAATTTAATGATCAGATTCAAAAGAATTCGAAAGCAGAGACATGAGGAAGCAGTGTGGACTTATTTCATTGAATTCCAGAGTCGTTTATGAAAGTTTAGAAAAATTTTCAATAACGACGGATGTATTTGACACAAAATAATCCGGTTCATTTTAAATATTATATGTGAATGTGTGCTAAACGATATCGTTATCGATAATGAGATTGAATCAAATGGACTCAGGATTTTCCCTTTTTATAGATTCGAAACGTTAGAATCATTTAAATGAACAGAAATGTGAAAATCCGGTACTTTTGAGATATTTCTCCAAATGGACATGAGTGAATAAAAGAAATTTTCTGACTTGATGGTGAAAATGTCAAAGAAAAGCCTTAAGAAGATATTTTCTCGTTTTGCCCCGAAATTTTAATAAATGTATCGCCCATTTTGAACTTGCTTTCGCCGTACTATCGCCATACTTGTGATTGAACTGAGTTGGTTGAATAATATTCCTCTTTGTATGATAGTATGATAGACAAAAAAGCGGATTTTATCCTTGTTAACTTTCGATTTCAATTTATTTAATGTCAGTTAAAATTTGTTTAATTCAGACGTTCTTTACAATAAGCTTACAGTTTTGCAATACAAAGAAACATAATTTACATTCAAGTTAATGTTGAAAATAAAAGTATATATCAATAAGTAAATGAAGAAGCGATTTAGAAAAAACTCAAACTTAACTTTTACCAACCTTAGTTGTATCTCTGAAAAGAACATGAATTGGCATTCGCGGCCGATCGATGGCAGTATGAAAATAATAGCGACAAAGAAGCATTGTTTACATACAACCCAACGGGAAAAGTAATGCTTACGGATATATTCGGTAAGCATTGCGCGTAATGCGTGGAAGCATTACCGAACCATTGCATGTTTATTTCTTTTTAACATTGCATGTCCTAGGCTGGGAAGATTTATACAAGGGGAAACTTATGCTTTTAGCTTTATAGCTTTATGTATAAGAGCTTTTTGAAAAGTGCGACATCGTATTCTCGCATTTCCGTCATCTAGGGTGAACACGAATTAAAGCTTTGGCCGGCGGTCGGTCGTACCTCCATGTACCATGTGTGGCTATTGCGTGCTGACTGATTGTGACGCTCATTGGAAATTCCAATAGCGCATTCTCTTTACTACTAGGGGGAATTGGTACTGTTGTTTTTCATACATTTTACTTACCCATATTTATTTGAAATGCTCCGAAATTTTCATCTTTCCGCTTTATATAGCACACTAGCCATAGCTGATGTATGCTCGTAAGTTTTTTTCCATTTATTTCTGCGAGTTATGTTCATTGGCCAGTCATGGACTCTTAGAAAACCCCTTGCAAGCACATTACATTTTCATTACCAAGAATGTTTTCTTCATATATTCCGTCCGGAATGCATTACAGCGATTCCCGTTGGGAAGCTCTACGATCGCATCTTACACGACTACATTTTGAGCAAGTTTTATAAAGCTTGCGAGGCGTTGGAAACTGTTTATTCGAACAATTGATATTTGATGGAAGCTGCTTTGGACGGTAATAAGCAAAACGTCAGTGTCAAATACTTCAAATGTCACTCGAATGCCAGGAATTGGGCCACGGAAAAGCGAAATATGCGGAAAGAAAGGTATCGCTACCCAAGTGTACCCGTGCGAAAAAGGAGCAATGCCCTGGTGAAAAGAGCAACGGCCGGGTTTTGCAAACTTGCATAGATGCATGCAACGGGTCCGAGTAAGAAAATCCGTTATGTGGATCATGCAAAGTTACTTGGGTGCTAGATGTCGGGAAAATGCGATCTTCTGATTATGGCTAGGTATGTGGACGGTTGGCTGTAACTACGATCTCGATTCGACTGAAATATTCGAGGAATTGGACGGAGATCGGCGGGAAATTCGCAAATACGAAGGCTTGCAGACTTCGAACAAAGAATTTCAGTTACGGAGACGTTCAAGGAGCGAACGCAGCGATTGATAGTGCAATTTGTTCTACAAGATAGTGTGGTCGAGCAAAGAAGCGGTGAATTGCATTTTTGAAAACGGGCCCAGTGCGGAAGCAGCGAAACCCTTTCGAGCCACGAAGAACAATCAGATTTCAGATCAGGGGCGGCTCGTCGATGAACGCAAAGAAAGCAGTGCTTTCCTTTGCTTAACTACTTGGCATAAACAAAAAAATGGTTAAATAATCAATATGTAACAATCAAAAGATTTAGAATCAATATTTAACAATCAAAATAATAACATTTAATTTCTTACAAAAGGCAAAACTCCATTGCTACTATGGATCAAATGGTTTTATTTTATAACAGTCCAGCTACAGAGCTTCCAAGATAAATTTACAGTGACGCAACGAAAATTCGAACGTTTTACTACAAACTACACTGAACGAAAAGAATTCGAAATTTTAACTAATTGCAAATAGATGACTTTGATTTGGTAGAAAAGTCTAAAAGTATGATTTATTCTTCAAAACACTTTAATTAATAAGGAAATCTAGATTAGTTGATATAACTAATCTTCTTTAGTTAAAAAAGGATCAACTGTTTGTAGAGTTTCTTACTATTGAAATAGAAAATTTTGCCAATATAATTTGCATGAATGTCTGCATTATAGAAAGTTTAGTTATTTTTATTGTAAAAATGTCTAAAGACAGTAAAAGAAATGATTAATATTATACGGAGATAATTAACGATTCATGATTTGCGGAAACAACAAATTGAATTAGTAGGCTGAAAATCAACCATTTTCTTTAGTAAGTTATGACTATTTCTTTATATGAAATACCAAATGATTTTTTTCAGTGACAGGTACTGCATACCATTCACTTCGAAACATATATACAGTTCATTGAGATATACTACACCGAACACTGAAGTGATCTTGCTTCAATGCTAAAACTCATGATTTTCGCATAGATATACTTAGACGCTTTGCCTAAATGATGCCAACACCAATTTTGCAATCAATGTACTCAAATATGTAGCATCGCAGACGCTGCTCAGTTTACAGTGTCTTGATGGATACACAATTTCAAAAAACCCTTGCCCCATCCACCCACTGAGCAACGCGGAAATCTTTGTGAATGAATGAACTTAATACGCTGAAAAGTTATCAGCGTCTCTGTTATGTCTCTGTTTCTCCTCATGATTTATTTAAGAATTGATGCATTTTCTGCTTTGTTCACATGTACATATGTACGGTGCAAGCTATTGTGATGTTCATGGGGAGAATAGAATAGCAGAAGTTACAAATTTTCGTGTGCAATTTTCCCCAGATCAGTTTTTTGTGTCTGCTTTGGGTTTGCTTTCCCAAAAAAACGTAGTTTTTCGGTTCTGATGCTTTGAAGTGAGAGTATCAGATTTCCTGGTCGTTTACACAGCCATTTTCTATCCCTATTTTATACAATAATACTCCATATCAACATCACAAGTTATTGTGATGTTGATATGATTTATGTAGGAGTTACATTGTTTCGTGTGCAATTTTGTATCTGCTTTGGATTTACTTTCGCAAAATGAGTTTTTCGGTTCAGGTGCTTTGGGTTATATGACCACTTGATTGCTTTCGCCATAAACATTCTATATACGTTTTAGTACTTTCGAGATATTCAATGATTTGTGTTTTCATTTGTACTGGAGATGTATGGAGAGTGCGTTTTTCAATATTGGTTTTAAAATACTTTCACAAAACATAGGTTTTTCAAATTTTACAAAATTGTGTAATAGAGCATGCAGTTTTTAACTCAAAAATGACAAAAATGTAAATAGAACGTTTATGCGAATCAGGACAGTATAGTATACAGTATGCTTGATGTTATTTCTATGTTGAATTTCTGAAGTGCTTTCCTTAGCATTTATATTAGGTGCGTTTTTCATGTCATCTTCGCGAAAAAAACGCACCTGTTATTATTCTTTTGACTTGAATTTTATGTATTGTCAGTATTGATACGATAGGTTAAAGATACATAAAAGGATAGTTTTTAAAGTAAATTATAACATTAAACTCGTTAAAGTGAAAGCGTATTGAATAGATTCTGTTTCGGAACGTTAATATTTCCCAATTTAAAACGGATTTTAAAGTAGAAAACCAAAACTACGAGCCGCCATTGTTTCAGATAGTTACTAAGTTAGCTTAGTCGTACGATAATTAATGTTGCAGTAATATAAAAATGGGCGTAGTATAAGCGTGCGTATAACATAACGTTGTTTGATTGATAAGAAATTAAATTTGCTTTTTACCGTCGTATACTAAATGAAATAAATGTTCTAAGTGTAAAATAATTACAGCGGTCTATGATTGGAAACATTGTGAGTCCAGACAAACCGTCGCAACTTCCCACTTCGTGCCGCGGCAATTGGCGGTTTCCGGACGAAGCGAACTGCACCCGAGCCCACCCATCTCCCGTGAGCAAAGCTACTCGAAACTGCCACCCTCGAATCCCCCGCGGAAATCAAGGGTTAACGCATGTGCTAAGATATGTATTACTCTAGTTCACTCCAAACTTGAATACTGTAGTCAAGCTTGGTCTCCTCGTTTTACATACTTTTTTGACGCCGTTGAATCTGTTCTGCAGAGGCTCATTTGCAACTTACTTTTTAAATATAATCTTCCATAAATGCTTATCGCCGAACGCTTATCCCTCCTTAATCTCTTTCTCTCTCCTAGCAAAGCGCAGAGTTTACCTAGATGAATGTTTTCTGTTCAAAATCTGCCATGGCTATCTAGCTTTGTCTATAGCATTGCTTCGGTGGTCTCGATATTGACTCTGCTGTATCTAAATTTTACAGTATTCTAACATAGTTGATCTCGTCGTATACTCCTGTTTACAGTTCTCGTAAACCCCCTGACCCCCCTTGGTTTACCCCAAGGGTAAAGAGTGCCCTTAGAGATAACAATTCAGCACGTTTGAAATTTTGGAATTCTCGATCTGGTAAAGATTATGCTTTCTTCTCCCGTTTACGTTCCTCTGCCAAGAAAGAAATTAGATTAGCCCTACTCAGATATTCCTCGTCTGTTGAAACTTCTTTGAACTCGAATAACCCTAAAAGTTTCTAGTCTTTTGTCCGCTCCTTAAAAGCTTCCTCCTCTCTTCCTGACTCCCTAGTGTTAAATGCCTTTACTGCTATGTTTTTTCTTCTGTTTATACTATCCCATCGATTCCTGCTACTGACTGCTTTTCCTTTGATTTCCCTGCTAGTCTCTCCTCAGTCGTAACTAACCCCGTAGAGGTTGAATTGCTTTTGTACTCACTTGACTTTCAGAGTTTTCTGGGCCCGGATGGTATTCCCAATTTTTTCGTAAAAAATCTTGCGTCTTCCTATCTATCGCCCCATCTCCATTCTTCCTTGCCTTTCCAAAATTTTGGAACGCCTCGTTTTCAATCGCATCTATGATACCCTTTACTGTGTCTTTGCAGAGCAACAACATGGCTTCGTAAAAGACCGGAGCACCTCTATGAACCTTGTTGAGTTTACTCATGTAATCGCTTCTGCAATCGACAGTAACAATCAAGTTGATGTCATTTATACTGATTTTGCCAAAGCTTTTGACACTGTTAATCATATGCTGCTTCTTGTCAAACTGAAGCATTATGTTTTTCGTGAACCTCTGCTTTCTTGGATCTCTTCCTTTTTAACTGATCGCACTTTTGTCGTCTCCTTCTTTGGCTTGTCGTCCTCACCATTCTCCCCTTTTTCTGGTGTTCCTCAAGGTTCCATCGTAGGACCTCTTTTGTTCAATCTATTTACCAATTACCTTCTCACTGTTTTTAAGTCTTCATGTCTTCTATATGCAGATGGTTTAAAAATCTTTCGAGTCATCAAAAATACTGCTGACTCTCTACTTCTTCAAGATGATTTGTATGCTCTCTCTCTCTGGTTGGTGTAACTTGAACTATTTGTCCCTTAATGTTTCCAAGTGTTTTTCTATGTCCTGTTCCCTTAAGCTTCACACTCATGCCTTTCCTTATGCTATTAATGGCACTATCCTCTCTTGTGTCGATCATTTCTCAGATCTTGGGGTCACATTTGATCGCAAACTGAAATTCGACGTTCATGTACTTACTATCACTAGAAAAGCTTCTCGGATTGCTGGCTTCGTGATTCTTTCCTGCCACAATTCATTTAGTATTTCTACTTGTGTCCACCTATTTATTACCCTAGTCCATTCTGTACTTGAACACTGCAGTCAAGTGTGGTGTCCTCGTTTCAAATAACCTTTCTGACGCTGTTGAATCAGTTCAGCGCAGGTTTGCACGTACTTTACTTTTGAAATATAGTCTGCCGTATTTATCCTATAGTGAACGTCTATCTCTTCTTAACATTCCTCTCCTTGAGCAGCGCAGAGTTTACTTGGATGAGAGTTTCCTTTTCAAAATCAGTAGCGGCTACCTGTCTTCCTCATTAACATTTTTGTTCATTGAGCGGGAACCCGTAAGGCCAATCAGGTCCTCCATTCTATTTGAAGTGCCGTATGCTCGTACTGACATTTTCTTCAACTCTCCCGTTTTGCGACTCTTACGCACTTACAATAGTCTTCAACTTGGTCCTCTTCCACAATCAATTGCAATTTTCAAAAATATGGTTTAAAGCAAAATTTTTGATTCTAATTAATTAATTTTATTTTCTATTCTTGTTTATAATGGATTCTTTCTTTTCTTTTTTACTCTACTTTATAATTTAATACTTTAAGAATTTCTTGTATATTTTATATTTATATATTCTTATTTAGTTCTTGTCATTTTATTTTTTCTCATTGTTTTCATTGTATTCATTTCATTGTATGTAATTGGGTAGTTTGCCTATTGTAGTGAATACGCAGCAAATAAATAAATAAATTGATTAACGAACGGCAGTGTGAGAGACAAATTAGGTCCTCTGCATATTAAGTCCCATTTGCACGTGCAGATACTTATTTTCATTCTCTTTTTTTTTTTGACGCCTTTTACGTGTATATAACAGCCTCCAACTCGGTCCTCTTTGTAATATTCTATTCTATATTCTATTTTTATTTCTAAGCTCTCCTATTTGTAATTGGGTTTTTTAACTGCAAATGGATTGTGATTAAATAAAAAAATCAATAGATTCAAAAGGATAATTTCTATGGAGTATTGTTTAGTCCGCCTGATAAAAGGGTTGATTACGGAGACACTGCAACCATTAGCTTTTACGGTTATTGGACTTGGTGTCTACTCAAAGCAAAGCACCATCTTCATTAATTAGTTCTTTCCAAAAACCTTTCAGTTCGTTCTTTGATTCTTAAGTTCTTTTTCAGACTTCGCCAGCATTGAACTTTTTCCTATTCCAGATTGGCTTGAACTTATTCAGTGCTAAATGTCAATTTATATTTTACTTCTTCAAATCTAAGTGGAACTTTCCTCACTAGTTAGTTATTTCTCTGAATTTTGTTAACCTCTTTTCCTCCTCAATAGAGTTTTCGAAGGTGAGCTGAACCTCAATGTAAACCACAGAAATTTTAACGACATTATTCTTCACATCATACAATGCCCCAGTACCAAATAACCAAACAACAACAATGTGCAGGTATACTCCTCCAAGCCATTCCAAGAAACTATTTTCAAATCAACCAAAATCATTCCACCACTTTTAGTGTTATTTGCAAGTCAACCAGAACATTCATTTACTATAAATTGACCGAACAGTATACCAAAACGACAATAAGCTATACACTATCAAAAATTATAATCCGACCTTGTGCCATTTCGTGAAAAGAAAAAAAATTGTCAAATCCCACGCCTGAAATCGTAGAACACAATAAAATTAAACTGTCGTCCCGTTTCAACGTTCTTGCTATTGTCCTGCAACTACACACAATGACATTCCAAACACACTCAAAATAAAACAAACAAACACACAAACCGAATCACTGGAGCTAACCTGACATCAAATTGATGACAAAATTTCTCAACGGCCACCACCTCAATATTTTACCGATCGACTAAAAGCTTCAGAGTTGCGAATGAAACGTGCAGCAAGCAGGGCGGCCAATTGAAAGGATTAGAAAGAAACGTGATATATGAGGATTGAAAGGGTTCACTTCCTTTTTTCTTGCTATGGGCTTTCGAAAGGTTGCTGGCACCATAGTCATCGTCATCGTCATGGCAGTTGTCTAGATAATGGACTTTATTTTTATGAGCAACAAGAAACAGGGCAGGTCTCTTGACTCGCCTCGAACCGACTTGAGTTCGGTCTAGTTTTGCGTAGTCTCATGTTTTCTATCCAAGTGAACGTTGACATTGTTTTTATCACATTTCTACGTGCCCTTATAATTGCGTAATAAAAGTGAATCATAAAACTATTGAAAGGAAAACGGGGTGTCCTATCGATTTGCTACAAAGATACCGACCAAGCTATCGGATATTTAGATGTACGACTATTTCCATGAAAATGGTCTTTTTTATTTTGCAATCGGATAAGGTGTTTGTCCCGGGTTTAAAGGATATTCGGCATTTGCATTGAAAGGACTTTCTCAAAAGCTCATTAAAATTTATGTTAGTAGTAGAGAATAGAGCCCGGTCGCCTGACTATTATGTGCTGTCCTGCACAATCGTTGCTCGTTGTGTTTATGTTTTGTGTGACTATTCAACGGGAACGAAATTTCAATCTGTTATTTTGGGAATTTTGATAATTTTCCAATGTTTTCAACGGCGATGATGATTTTGAAGGTCTATTGGGTGGTTTTATTGCGTTTGTATAATTGAGATTAGGCTTAGTTTGCTGATAAGATTTCGAAATGGACAGATTGGAACGGATATTGCTCAATATTTAAGATAATCTGGGCTTAAACTTGAAGGATCAAACTGCCCGAAAATGTACTTGAACACAGTTCGCATTTATGTTTATTTATTCCTTAACTGCTCTATTTCTGTTTTTTGCATTCGGCATAGATAAACCAACGATACGAGGATTAATAATTTTAACTAAAAATCAAATTTATTTTAGTAAATTAATTAAAATCCTTTTTGCTTTAAATAAACATCATCAAATTCATATCACAACTGGTATCTAACTTTTTTTTTTGAAGAAACTCATCATTTCCGAAACGTCATCTGTGCGCACTATCACTTTTTGTTTTCTTTAGATATCTTGGCGAAAATTTACATAGGAATCTACTCAGATCCCAGCTTGCGAAATTCACTTTGCATGAAAATGCTGTAGATATTCTTGTATGTATATATGTATTTATGTAGACATTCATATCAATGCACAAACAAAAGCTCGTGCTTATCAAAGAGTAGACTTCAGAAACCGGGAAAATTTTAAGTCAACCATTCGAATGAATGAATAAGTTGCATGAAATTAGTTTGCCATTGCAGCTGGACGAGCTGATGTCTCGCTGACTGACTGGCTGGTTGGCAAGCTGGCTGCAAGTGCTAATGTAGTCTGGTTTAATATTTAAGTTTGGCGGCGAGGCGCCTAGTTTTCAGTGCAATCCTCCGAGAGCATTCGTAACGATACAAGGGATTTGTTGCTCGCTCCAGCGAAGTTCGCTTCAGTATAATGAAGTTGAAAAGATTAATAGGGTAAGTATAATAATCGTATCTGTTTGTTTCGCTTTTTTACACGAAAAGCTGTTTTTTCGGTAGATTGCTTTCGGACAAGCGAAATGCGGTTGTTGGAGAAATAAATAGATGTTGTCTGGCTATTTGTTTCTCTTTACAAATATACTAGTCTCTAGAGAATAGTTTAAACAATAGATGAAATCCACAAATGAGAAATATGTCAGTGGCTAGGTATACTGAAACTGTATCTATAATGAAATGGGTACAATAAACTGAAATTTGAGCTGTAGGTTATTCACAAGAACGAATATATGTTTTACTTATAAATATAATTTACTGATTAGTATTAGAATCACATGGCCATATCTCTTTAAAAAAAGGTAGCTTACGGCAGTAGAAGGACAAATCTGTATGTACAGCAATTAGTAAATGTGTTTCGGTCTTTCCTATTTTTTGCCTGCGTATAAAGACGAAATTAAATTTTCGTAATGCACCGCTGTTTAGTTATGAAAAGGGTGGATCGGTGGATGACTGAGCACGGCCTCCAACTGGCAGTCTCAAAGACAGAGATTGTAATGCTGACGAAGCAGAGGATACCAACCGTCATACCCATGACAGTTGGATCCGTCGGGGTCCAGACCAACAAGTCGGTCCGGTATCTGGGAGTTACCCTGAACACCAAGCTGACGTATTGGGATCATATCCGCAAGGCATGTGACAGGGCTCTAGTAGTCGTCACTTCACTAAGTAGACTAAGGGCCAACGTTGCCGGACCCAGTGAGACGAGACGGACGCTGCTGATGGTGACGACCAATTTCATCTGCTCTATGGCGCCGAAATTTGGGGAGAAGCGCTTCGAACTAGGAAGTTCCGGAAGCGTATTGCCAGTGTCCAGCGCAGGGGTGCCCTGTGAATCACCTGTAAGTGCCGCAGGGTCTCAGAAGAGGCTGTAATGGTTGTATCGGGAGTATTTCCGATCGATCTGCTAGCGCGAGAACGCAAGGAAGGGCATCTCTTTTGATCAGAGCTGGACAGAACTGAGGCTTTGACGCACGCGCATACACTGACCTTCCAACTTTGGCAACAACGTTGGAGTGAAAGTGATAAAGGACGCTAGACGGCTAAGCTAATTGGCCTTATTGAGTCTTGACTTAACTGGAGGCACAGAGAGGTAAACCTTTACCTTTGTCAATTCTTAACAGGAAATACCTGAACAGAATGGGTAAGGTAGTCCCACCATACTACCGGTTCTATGTGACTGAGCTCGATGATGCTCAGCACACATTCTTCATGTGCAGTCGCACGATCGGCCCGGTAACGCCTGAGACGATCGTGGATGCAAAGCTGCGAAACAAGGAGAACTGGCACGCAGTCTCAACATACGTTGAGAAATTGTTGCACATAAAGCGGGAGGAGGGTTGCCTAACCAACCCATAAACTGTGATAGTTCATGAAGTCGAAGCAGTGCTGAGGAAGGTCCCGACTCGGAACTTCGTGGGCTTGTAGATGGTGCTTTTTTTATGTGAGTCTAACCTCCCATACCCCGTGGTGATAGCAGGTCTGGTTAGCAGATTTTTTTTTGCCATCTACACTAGGGAATAAAAACGTACCGGTCTTATCATAAGCTCGGTATTTCGTATATAAATGGTTGTAATTTGAATTCCTACATCATTCGTATATTGATTTTAAAGAAAACTGAAGAATCAATTTGTGAACCTTTAAAAGTTAGCTGTTATTTCTTTTATGTTGAATTTTTAGTTTTCTTTTTTTCTTTTTTTACAGACAATCTTAGGGAACTAGCAAAATGGGCTAGAAAAAAAAGACATATCGAGTAAGAAAAAAGTTAATATTTCTCTGCTAATTGAAAACGGCAAGTACTTTTTGCGAGAATCAGCAAAAATCGAAGGAATTTGTCATTAAACAGTTTCAATGATAGCCGAACACGTCAAAGAGAATATTCCGTTAATTTCGGAAAGAAACGGAAAAACTGTTGCGGAAAACGCAAAACAGCTCCACGGACTGATCGTCTGATCAGTCAACTGTTTTTGGATAGATTCCAGCTTATCCCTATGAATATTGAGAGTAGGATTCCAGACGATGCACCCTTATTCAAATAATGGACGAACTAAAGATATGTATAGAGTTTTTGTGACCCATATGTTCTTGAATTCTTTTGCACACCGAGATCCATAGCAATATCTACATTCTTCAGCAGCTGATTATTCAGGCGGTAGTCAAAATTTACATTAGAGGTTTTACGGGAAAATCTTATGGCATTTGTTAAGAAGAAGTTTATTTCGGGCTCACCATTGTTCAAAAGACAAGAGTAACTGAAGGAATTTCGAATCAGATTCCTGTTGGATAGTGTGGCACATCTTGAGGTCATCCGCATCAAAAAGGTGTGGAATGTCCGATAACACCTCTCACAGATCCGAAAAAATGCCACCGAATGGTAAACAAATTTAAATTTTCAATTCCTCACCGTACAAAAACGGTAATTCCTCTTTGAATCACCTATTTTTCAGCATGTGTTTTCGAAAATCATGACCTAGAATGATCACAGAATGTATTGATTTTGAGGAAGGTCAGGTCTGTTCGAAGTTTGAGCAATGTGCTGGCTACACTATGTTAGTGGTATTATCTTGAAAAGTTGCTGAGTAAAATTGAAAGATTCTACTCTATATTTAATGATGCAGTCAGCGGATTGGATCTTAGTGAAGATCAAGTTTAGTAGAATTTCGGTTGCGAAATTAAGATGGGGCTGCTAGCTATATTCATGTTCTGACAAAGAGATGCTATAGTTTAAATTTTCAAATTATAATGATGTTATAATGATTGGAAACAATACAATCACCGGATTAAAATGAAATTCAAAAGGCGGGTTAATCTTGAAGTGAAACAATTGTACCAATACAATATTTTTATACGCCACAATAAAAATAATTTCGTCGAGAAACCTTCACGTGGGCTATTTTCGCAGATTGGCATTTTTCCCAACATCGACTTTTAGCGTCGATTAGCCACGGCTAATCAACATCGGTAGACAGGCTGACTAGGCGATTTGCGATCGTACGTAGGAGAAATGTAGTTTTCCAGAATTTTATTAAAATAAGGAATAAGATCATTTCGTTGTCATAGCCGACTCATTTCATTGAATTATCTTGCTATCGAAGGAATTTTCATTGCTCTTTGAGAGGAAATTTGTGTTGATTTGACTTCAGATCTTTAACATGAGCTCAATGCTTTATATAATCAAAAGACCAAAATATCCTTGACGTTTACAAGGAGCTCTTAAATCATCGTATATTTTGACCTTACAAATGTATATAAAGTCGGTGAACTCAAAATTTCCTCTTACACAGCCAGAATTTTTTTAGCACCTATTGTTGTTATTTTATTTGCTATTTCTAATCAGCGCCCAGCGTGGGTCAACTACTATAGTATATATTACTACCTGATATAAGTGTCTTTTGATTATGTGTGGAGGTTTCCATACCTTTTATTCTGAAATCAATATTAAACTTGAAAGCAAATTTTAGACAAGAGAACCTTAAGAAAAACTTTTTTTTATATTTTGGTCAAGAAGCTTTTGATCCTGAAGCAGTACGAGGTATTCAATATTTACTGCAATGTGGTCGAAATCGTTTTGTGTCATATATTTAGCTTGAAACGGCCGAAACGCACTCACACCAATGAAGTAGCAGTAAAAATTGCGCAGTAAAAACTGCATACGGCTGGCCATGATCCAATGAAAACCATTGTATCATGCGGCTGGCGGTGTTGGTTACATGCAATAGATGCAAGAAGTTGAAGTGATCGGGATATGCGAAGATATTGCTTTCAATATAAAACTTGTCGAGAAAATGGAAAAACCAGAAGTGCTTGAGAGCTGAAATTTTCAGGATGCATTTGTGTATATGTAGAATAGGTCTAGGTTTTACCAAATCTTAATTATCTTTAACCCTTTGTCGCCAGCGGCCATTTTAGTGATATTTTAAATATCCCTACTATCCACAAATAATTTTCAAAAAAATTATTTTTGCGGAATGAATTCAAAAGATGTTTCGCATGTGAATTTGATAAATAGAAATTTTTTTGATGAATATATCGGGAATTTTTAGCCCCATGGGTGCGCTGGGTACCTAAAATAGATCCAGCAAATTTGAAAAATTTTGAATTGCGAAAACTTTTAACAGAGCTATCAGATCTTTTTGGAATTTAGAGGATATATTAACATTACTAAGTTGTAGACTTATGTAGTTTTTTATAATAAGCAACAAACAAGAACGGAACTTTGAAAATGCCAAAATTCTCAGGTGAAAATAAAATTTAGGATAAACAAATGGAAAAAAGGTAGCAGGTCAGTTTATGACTGGCTTGAACGAGCACAATTTCAATGGCAGCCATTGTTTGGCAGCCATTGAAAATAGACAACCTCATAAATTTTAACGAAAATGGAAAAAAGTGAAATTCATGTGCTGATTAAGCATTAGTTTTTGCGTAAAAAACCATCGCCGAAACCAAAAAAGGTTTGATAAATACTAAGGGGACTCTGCACTATCAATTTAAATGGTTAAAAGTGATTTACCGCGTTCCAAGCGAAATTGTCGATAAAATCCATGGAATGATATTGGATGATCGGAGAAACTAAGCGGGTGTGTGACTACTTCAAAGGAGTATTTGGCAATCTTCAGCCACAATCAGAACAAGTTTTTACGCCGTTTCATTACCGTAGACAAAAAGTGAATTCATCACACCACACCAGAAACCAAGGAACAATCAAAACAGTGGGTTTCTTTGGGTGAACGTGTACCAAAGAAGGCCAAGGTGGTATTCGGCCAAAAAGATTATGGCCAAAAATTGTTTGTATGCACGTGGTATCATTCACATTGATTACCTTGATAAGGGTGAAACAATGCCAACGACTATTATTCAGAGCTTTTGGGCAGATTCGATATTGAATTAAACCAGAAACGACCGCATTTGGTAAAGAAAAAAGGGGTGTTTCGTCAAGAAAATGCACGGGTCCACACGTGCGTATTCACCATGGCAAAAATCCATAAATTAGACTACAAACTGCTACCTCATTCAGCGTATTCACCAGATTTAGGCCTCTGCGACTATATCCGGTTTCCAAACCTGAAGAACTAACTGGGCGTCTAGAGATTTGGGTCGAATAAAGAAGTCATCACTGAAAAAAAACGCCTATTTTGAAGGCCTTGAGGAAACCTATTATTTGGAGGGGATAAAACAATTATAAAAACGCTGAACTCAGTGACTCAGTGATATGAAAATAAGACTATGATTAGCAATAAAACGCTTATTTGCCGAAAAAAATGGTTTATTCAAAGTAAAGTAAACTCGAAAATTATAAATTTTAAATTTAAATATGAATTGTAAAACATTTGTTGGTTTCTCATCATACGTTTTTGTTTCCTGAAAATTAAATGATATCATCCCTTCGAAAAAATTTTCTCGAGTATATACAGTTTCATCAGATAAAATTAAATTAAAAATGTAAAAATCTGCAATTAATCACTGTTTGCTCATTTCTCTCATCGTTCGTTGCAGCTCGTAGCACTTGTAACTGTAGCTACATCATGCCAATTAACTTGATACTATTTTTAATCTGTAGATTCCTTTTTCTGTTACATAAAGTACTAACGAGTACATTTTACTCACGTGGCATCCACATGCAACAATCAGCAATACAAATGTGAAAAAAAATAATACCATCGTCTTGCAGGTGATATGAAAACAGGATCTAAAATTACTAATGGCATTACCTTGCATCTCTGCATCTATGAGTATTGTACGCATGAATACGAAACCGCTATTTTGTAATCATAAAGAAATTATCATTGAAATTATCTCGGCATTTCACCTGAATTTTCACTGATCTAACTCGAGAACCGCGTACTATTTACTCCCACGTTTCGAACGTTTATATAGTTTGTGTGCATGAGTTTGTTCATCAACGAAAATGCTTTCAGACTAATTGCAAATAACGGTTTCGAAACAAACGTAGAATCATTTCATAGAGAATATGAAATGAATTCACTAAACCCGTTAACGGTTTACGTAAATATTTAAACCCTTTGAGCGCGCTTTGTGAATGCGCTGAAGCTAAGCCATGCAAAATGCCAGGCTAAGGGGTCTAGTCTGGTCTGCTTTGCTGATGGATTAATTTAAAATTAATGATTTGAAAGAATGTTAGTTTGTTTGGTTTTGGAAAGTAGTTTTCATTTAGTATGCTATTTGCTACACACGAGCATACTGCACGTAATTCAATCCAATCAAAAAATGATAATACGGTTTTATCAAATGCATTTCATTCAAAGTTTAGCACAAAAACGCAGTCCTGAAAAACACTTTGAAGTTGATTTGAAAACAGCAATTTTTATTGAATATTTCCATCTGTTCACAAAAAAAAGTTTCAAAGCTAAAATAGTATTTTCACCCGAAAATAATGGATACGTACACTTTTGCATCTCAATTCAACACACTTACATCCGACATAATTACTCTGTCGACGACATCAAAACGAACAAACTTTTCACCCTCGATTTTTTTCATAGACCCTCCAAAGTGAACCATCGAAACTACAGCCAACCAAGAAAAAAACTTACTGCACTTCTTCATTTGCAAAATACTCATAGCCGAGACCCTGATCACTTGCATGGTCGAAGAATTTTTCCAATTTCCGTCGCAGGAAAATTACTTTGAGAACTTTACGCAATCCCAGTCAAGATGGCGGCAACAAACTCAAATGAATGAACACTTCTTTTTTACGTTAGTTTTTTTTTTTCTGCTCTCACTTTTCTACTTCCTTTCAGTTTGCCAGGGGTGTATGTCGACACTGGTGTCTGAAAATGACATAAAAACAGATAGAGATGCATGAAGGGAGAAAAGTTTAAGTTTAGTTTTAGAAATATTCTGCAATAAGTTGCACCGAAGGTGTGCTAGCCAGTTGTACAGAGTGGACGGAATGACGGGAAAAAATTGAGCAGCGTTGAAATGAATATAAAACTTTGACTTTATAGTTTTATGTTCTCGGGAGGAGAAAAATTCAAATGAGGCTGTGACAGAGTCAAAATAGAAGTAATGTTAATCGTTTATTTCACAAGGTAATATATCACAAACTTCGAATAGAACTGTAACACGTCTTCGTATCAGTGATAGCTTCAATTTTCTGTTCAAATGTATAATGGATATCGTTTATTTAATATTCAACATCAATGAGGGGATATTGCTACATATATCACCCATGCAAATTCCTAAAAATACTAATATTATAAAATTTCTTTGACAAGCTTCCAAAATTTTATCTCACGCTTACTTTATAGTTTGCAGTGTAATTTCACATGCATTTGACTCATCTATTTGGTTAAAATTGAGATGTACCTCATGGGTGCAAGAAATGATCCTAAAAATAATTTTTTTGGTTGTTTTCAATGGTGTTTTGATGGAATTTTCAAATAATTTTTAAAGCATTAACAGGGCAAAAGTGTACATTTTTCCCTTGTATTTTTTGCACCTAATAATTAATTAGTAAAAGCCAAGGCTCGGGACAAGCTGTAGCGCTATAACGAAAAATTAATTAGTATATTGAGTTCAATATTTTTAGTTTAATTAATTAGTATATTGAGTATTAAGTTTATTATTTAGTTTTGCCGTTAATATGGAACGCACTTTGCTTGAAAAAATCAGTCCCGAAAGTAGTTCTCAATGGGGCATGTGTGCCAGTATTGCACGTTGTAATACGTTAGGAAAATTGAGGGCATTTTTGATTAATGTACTACTGGAATGTAAGACTCGCACAACACTATCTCTTGATAAAAGTGAGAATATCGCATTTCTTAGCATGAATTTCATAGTGTACATATTATATTGAAGTTTAATTTTTTTTTAATCAAAACTAAAATGATCGATGTGATTAACACAACGATCAGTATGACTTGATATCTGCTTAACTTAGAGAAAGGACGGTCCGGGAGAGGTCATTCTCGTTCTGGCGAGTGTCGGACACTGGCATTTGATATGGAGGACAGGCTCTTCTTCATCCGCTGAAGCACAGCTTCGTCAGAAATCGTTGAACCCTATGACCAGCCGCTATACGGTCCACCTTATGAGTCAGTGGCCCGTGAAACCATCCACTACATAGAGGGTTAAACTTAACTGCTGCGACGTACATCCATTGTTATCGCACCAAATGCCCAAGACTTCCTAGCTTCTTCGAGGTATTTTTTACCTAATGGCTAGTTTGACCGATGATATCGGTGTACATTTAGTGAAAGAACATGCGACCTCCGGTAACAAGGTGCCAACCCTTGCCAGATATCAAGAGTGTGAAGTTTAAGAGCATTTGAGGCAGGTAGGAAGCAGTGGCGGCTTGTGGGAATCAATGTAAGTGGGGCTAGTCTGCAACGATCAGTACTTACTTATATTGGAAAGTTTCATATTTAAAAATGGGGTTAAAATAAATAAACACTATGCAAAAATAAGTCAATTCAGTTATAAATTCCTCCGGGAAAATTCTACCAAATATTTGCATCAGCTTATTGCTGCCTATTTGTCCTTGCGCTTATTTTTCTGTTGAATAAATCGATCACCTGTTCATTAAAATGTTCAGCTTCTTTACTAATAGATAATACTGCAAATAAATTGAAACGTTTGTTATATTTATTATAAGCTTTAAAAGTTGCAGTATTCTTTAGGTTGCTAAATCATCTTTCAGAATCTGCTGGATCTAATTGGAGTGATAAAACGTATTTAAATTAAATTATTTATTTGTTAAACAGAAGAAATCATATTATTATGTTTTATGTTATGAATTTTTACAATTCAGTAGCAGATGACATATTTAGAATACTTCATTATTGTATATTAATTTTGACTGGATTAAACTGGATTAGTATCATATCCCAAACTTATCAATCCTATAACATGAGGATCATATAGTTTTTATTAATGTTCCAAGAACATTAGTATTAAAATCGCTTCGCCGAAAATCGTCATATATATATATATATATATATATATATATATATATATATATATATATATATATATATATATATATATATATATATATATATATATATATATATATATATATATATATATATATATATATATATATATATATATATATATATATATATATATATATATATATATATATATATATATATATATATATATATATATATATATATATATATGTATATATCAGCAAAACGGTTAAGGGAGATAATCTCTAGAGTGGCCGATCCGATTGAGTTGAAACTTTCGGAGGACATAGATGTATATAGTAGGTAGGTCCATGATTTGCTAGAATTCAGATATCTTAAACTTTTTGGCGGCGGCGGGCATTTAAGTGAATTTTCAGGTACTCCTATATTTCCAAGCAGTGTAAATTTTTGTTAAAAAAAAAGTACTAGGAATAAAAACTCATTATGTTTATAGTTTGTCTATGATAAAGAATTTAAAATTTTGACCCAGGTGTAGGCGCTGAGTGCCTAAAAGTAGGCAAGGATTTTTTTTCAAATTTCGATTTGTCATAACTTCTAAGAAAAACAATGGATAATCGTGAAATTTGCAGAGCGTATTGATGTAAACTAGAGTTTAACACACATAGACTTTCAAGACGGTGCAGGCAACTCTGTAGCTACAGCAGGCTCCTGAAAACAAATCCTTCAAATCATCGAGTCTCCTGAAAATTTTTCGATTTTTGAAAATAAATTCAAATTATTGATAAATATTGACTTTTGTCCACCAAGTCAAATAAAAATTTCAAAAATTCCGCGGTAAACAAGAACGACAACCCGTGATCAAATTACCTCTATTTTCAGCACTCAACACTTCTGTTCACGAGAACTGACAATCGGATAATGCGATCAATATGAAATTTACAGGACATGTTGGTATTTACTAGGACCAGGTCTGATAGAAACAATTTTGAAATACGAGCAATACTGTGGTAGTGGTGCCATTTGGAAAAATCACTGAGAAAAGAAACTGGTTTTTGGCCTATAGCTTCCGATTTAGCCACCAGATTTCAACAAAATTCACGCAGTAGGTGGACCTTACTCTAAGATAGATTTCATAGAAATTTGATTGAAAAATTAGTATAGGGTCGCCAGCTATGGCAATTTTTGTCTCCTAAATATTGTAAATTTGCTCAGGAAAATAAAGGTTTTTTCCCTATAACTTCCGATGCAGTAACGAAATCAAAACGAAATTCATGTGATAAGTGGATCTTGTTGCATTTCTTATTCTGTAGAAATTTCGTTGAAAAATTGTTAAAGGGTTGCCAGCTATGATGAATTTCGTAATTTATTGACATTTCTTTATCGAGCGATGTTGTCATAAATTTTCCAAGTGGGAATGATCCTGCAATGACAATTAACAACAAATATTTACGTTTCAAAAATTTAAAAAGTTTGGACGGTGGTAACCCTAAAATTATATTCACTCCTATAACTTACAGTGCAGCCATTCAATCGAAACGAAATTCATAGGGTGGGTTGAACACAACGTGAAGCAACTATGGTGCTAGCACATGATTGCCAGCACCAGACAATTGCGTAAATATTGCACCAACAGATGTTTCCATTTTGTATTCATAAGCAAAGCATTTACAATAAAATAAGCAACCGATATTTAAATGTTCCGAGTTTTGGAAATTTTTCGGATGGCGACCCCAGACATAGTTTAATGGCTGAAACTTTCGATGATATCCTCGGATGAAAAGGAAATTCAAAGGATAGATTGATTAAGCATGAGCATGTTATGGTAGATTTATTGCTGCTGTGTTGGACAAATGTTGCCAGCACTGAACATTTTCATCATTTGTGTTATAGGAAATGCTGTCAGAAAATGATATTTGTTCCTTTGAGTAAGAAATGGTTGATATGATACTACAAAGAAGTGTATAACGTCTTCACACATTTTCAAATCCCTCAAAGATAATCACACATTTTTAAATCCCTCAAAGAAAATTAGTTTTCTAGCGGCTCTGATGCGCTAGACTTTTTTTATTATATTAGTTTGTAATAATTGAAATATAGTTTGTAATAATTGAAATAGAGATTGGTTTCTTTTTCTCCGTTCAGGAATTTGGTTACAAATATTCAAACAGTGTACCTTGAACTCATCCATACTCATCTTGACCTGTATGATGCATCTTATCCATGATTTTGTAGGCAAACCAAATCGGTTTGTAAATATCATCGGAGCCAACACCAGACCTTTTTTCAAATCCATTTGAATCGATACCTAAAACCGGCAAAATTTCGAGCGACCCAGAGCTAAGGAAAGACCCCCAGTAAACCTCATAAGACAGGTAGGCGCCTGCAAAAACACCATACCCACTCTCGTGCTTGTCACCACTGGGCAAGTGTGTATATGTAGGAAAACAGGTGAGATCTACCAAGAAAACCATCCACACTCTCGTACTCGGCTATACTTATCATGTATCGGCAAGAGTGTGGATCCGCCTTTAGAGATACACGGCTTTCAGCAACCATTCTGAACACCATACTAGGACCAGTAAGAGAATTTATAGTGGGTTCACAATCTTTGAAATTTGATATTTTTGCTCCGAATATTTGATCAGACAGAAGCTAGTTGATGGTTTGAAAAACAGCTAACACCTCCACCTGAAAAACACTACAATAGTCTGGAAAGCGAAAGGTCAGCCTTAAAGTCAGCTGATCCGAATCTATGCCGCTGCCATCTTTATTGTTCAATTTTGAGTCATCGGTTTAAACATTAATTAGCCCAAACTCGGGGGTGAGACCATCATTCTACCCATCCTACAAGGAATCCAATTTGAAAACTTAAGATTTAATACAGTGTCCGGAGCTATGTTGTCAACGTCCACTATCGCGGGAAATACCTCAGATAAGATTTGAGCATGGTCAAACTCAGCTCTAATCCATGACGAAATACAGTGCAGTCTCACAACAGCCAGATTAACTTACTGTTATAGCCCGTCGAGACTACAGATACTTAAGTATCCGGATACATAAGTATTGTCCACACTGCAGCGACATCTGCAGATACATTTTACCCTTGCCATGAAAATCAATGAAAAGTATGCGCTAATTGTACATATGTCGCTGCAGTGTGGACAATACTTATGTATCCGGATACTTAAGTATCTGTAGTCTGGACGGGCTATAAGACTATTAACTTTGTCGACTACCAATGAAGCAGCACAACAAGCGCCTTAGTACGAGTAGTTCAAACGACCTCTGCCACCACAAGTCCCGACAAACGTCCCTCTTTTTTAACGCCCATAGGCAGGCAGCTTTTAGAGCAGCCTACTACCAAAACTTTATCGGTTAAAAGTAGTTCTACGTAACATATGGCTTAAATTTATAGTCGCTTGTGCTCCATGGATGATAGAAAAAAATATTACTGAAAGAAGAAATTATAGGTTTTCCTGTTACGTACATAGTCTCAGCTCTTATGTAATATAGCTCCAGCTACTATGAGCATAATTCTCTGGACTTATCACAAATAATTAATATAATAACAATAATTTTTCAACAAGCCCGTATATCTTAGTGGATAGAGTGTCGACATTTGAAGAATATGGTTCTGGGTTCGAATCAAGTTTTTGGCAGGATTTATTTGGCATAATTTAAAATTCAAGGAATAATATTTCAATAGTTTAAGCAGAAACCTACAAAACGCTGACAATTTCGCTTTTACTTTATCTTTGGGTTTTTCGCTTTGTGCTTTTGCTATAAAACATGGCAACAACTCTTATGAATTTTTTCGCCATGCATTATGATGTCAGGCTCTATATTTTATCACAATTTCGAAATCAACTATGTATATAGCACCAGAAGTAAATATGGTCTCTTTCGCAATGCTTTTACTCAGTATAATTGTTTTTGTTTTCATTTGTGTGCCAGCCAAAAAAGCAAATTTCTATCCTTACAATTAGAATTGAATTCAAGTAATGGAAAGATTTTTGGGGTTTCCATCCGAAAACTTTCCAAAACTAGGCAAATTTGAGCATTATTACTTAAATAAAATTACGAAAATGCCTCGAGTTGGCAGCCCTTTACTAGCCCCACAGCCAAAAGTAAATAAACTCAGCTTCACGACGAGGCCAACACAACACATAAATTTCTTTTGATGTGATAACTGCATTGAAAGTTACAGGAGTAGAATGATATTTAGGGTTACTGCACGCGAAAATGTCAAAATGAAACTTAAACGTTGATAAGAGGAGAAAAAGCTTTAATTTTTGAAGGTTTTTCCAAGGTGGCACCACTACAATAGGCTAGTCCAAATTTCCAAATAATTTCTATCAGACCTGGTTCTACTAAAAAGGAATGCATTCTGTCAATTTCAATTGAATCTGATGATTGGCTTGTGGGCTCTAGCGAATAACAATTTCGGACGCTAAAAATAAAGGTAATTTGGCGAAGGCTTACCTTTCTTGTGCAGTAACGAATTTAAAAATTTCAATTTGACTGTGTAGACTATGCATTAGCTATATCAATTGTTGGTATTTTTTCAACTAAAGCAAAAGATTTTCAGAAGGTTCGGGAAGTTGAAAGTTTTTTGTTTACGCACCTACCGTGTGCCTATCAATGTGCTCTGGAAATTTTGTTATGGTCTGATAATTCTGTGCGAAGTTACGGCAATTTGAAATTAATAAAAATAATTTTAGGCGCTTAGCGCGTAGATGGGGTTGAAAGTTACAATTATCATGATCAAGCTAAAAACATAACTTATTTTCGTTTTATATAGTTATATTTTCCAAATACATTGTTTCCACCAAAATATTGGGGTACGTGGTCAAAGTGATCTTCATACTAATTTTCTTCCAAATCAGTAAAACAAAAAGAAACAATGTTTTTAGAATGAAGCAAATCAACAAGAGGTGCATGGAACCCAATCGCACCCACAAAAGTTTACTGTTCGGTGTCATCTAAAAAATCATGTATCCGTTTTTTGCGAAAATCAGTTACTCAAAATTGAGCGTACAGGCAGCCAAAAAATGTATTTCGCTGCAATTAACATGTTAAAAAATGTTTTTATTAAAAATCTTTCTATAAATAAAGTGTTTACCTTATTTCAAGTAATGCTTGCAAAGCAAACTAATAAAAAAATGTTTTCTTAGATTATTATATTAAAACAAAAATACCATTCAAATAACAATTCACAAAATTGAGCGTACACTTCACAAAAATACTATAGAAAAATCCAAAAAAAAAACACTCATAAACTTAACACTTTGTATGACCTCTTTTTACATCTATAACAGCTTGTAGCCGCGGGGGAATTGATTCTACCAACTTTTTTGTATAAGAAGAAGGAATGTTTTCCCAAACTTCCCGTATCTTGTGTTTCAACTCATTTTTGTTCGTAGGATTCATACTTTTCAGGCGGTTCTTTATTTCATACCATAGATGCTCGACCTGATTGAGATCTGGGGACTGTTGTGGAGTTTTTAGTTGTTTTGGAACATTGTACAAAAGCCATTAACGAACTATGTGGGACGTATGCTTCGGGTCATTATCCTGTTGAAAGCAGAATTCCGAAGATAAATTCAGATTTTGTGCTGCTTGATGCAGATTCCGTTTTAGTATATCGTGGTATTTCATTTTGTCCATAGTCGATTCAATAAATTCCAAATTCCCGGTTCCATTTGCAGCCATAGAGCCCCACAGCATAATACTACTACCCCCATGCTTCACAGTTGGACTAAGATTTTTCTTCTTGAGTTCCGTGTTAGGTTCTCTCCATACTATTTGCTTCCCGTCAGAGCCAAATAAATTAATTTTTGTTTCATCTGTGAAAATGACGCCCTCCCAAAAGCTGTGAGGCAGATTTACACGTGTTTTTGCAAACTCCAAACATTTTCTTCGATTTGCGACAGATACGAATAGCTTTTTCCGAGCAGCTCTTTCATTCAAATTATTTCAACGCAAAACACGACGAACTGTTTCTGTTGAAACTGCTTTTTTAAGCGTCCTGAGCACTTCCACAGTCAATTTCGGAGCACTTGTTTTAGGATTTTCCCTTACCTTGCGAACAATGAGAAAGAATTTTCTTTCTTCCTCTTCCAGGCTTGTTCTTTAAGGTTACTTCGTATTTCCACTTATTTATAATTTTTTGAATTGTAGAATGTGTCCGCCCAACTATTTCTCCTATCTCTCGAAATGATTTACCCTTGCGGCATAGCTTAACAATAAGCTCTCTAGTCGAAATATCTGTTTGCTTTCGTTTAGCTCCCATTTTCACAGTTGACAACAGAACTCTAAACAATTATCTAATAATTCACTTCCAAATCACAAGAAAATTTCACGAACTCTGCATGCTAGGAATTGAACTTAGCGGTATATTTTAACGCTATACAAATTCCAGGAATTAGATCAGTGAATGCATGGTTTTTCCAAGTGTACGCTCAAATTTGTGTTTGTGGAATTTCAGTGATACCAGGTTATTCTGTTAATAAACTGAATTACGTTATTTTATTTTGTTTGTGTTTAGTTGAATAAGCTCAGCAAAGGACAAATTCTAGAAATATAAACATATTTTTACGGCAAACTTTTATTATTACCTTTACTTCTGAGGAAGTGTAGTTTTTATATGGTTGTACGCTCAATTTTGTGAGTAACTATATATCAGAGCTTGCGTAGCAGTTGATGGGCAACGTTGACAGGCAATGACAAATGATTAATCCGTTAACAATATGAACCAGATTGATGTAAACGATTTGTGGCTCTAGTAAGAATGTACTATACTACATACCTTACTGCGCATGAAACCATTGTCTTACAGAGCAGAGGATACATATATTATAATAATATGTATATCTGGGAATGAACCAGTAATTTGGCCATGGAGATTATATGATTTGACGCCACTCGATTGGTGGAGCTTTCTATAGTTTTTGTTGTATGGTAAAATACAACCAAACAGTCCATGCTATATAAACCATTATTCGGCTTGTTGTTGGTGAGATAGCTCCAAATCTTTCTTTAAACTCAATTTGTGTTGTTGTTGTTGTTGTTGTTTATAAAATGTGATATCGCACATAGTAACTATAAATGAGCATGTTGCTTTATGGATTATTTTAATTTTTTAATAAGATCAAGCTTTATTACAAGCATAACTTATGGCATACTTATATATTATCTTTACAAAAATTTCAATGGAAAAGTCTAACAAAACACGAAAACGCTACGGTTGATTTTACATCTTAACTTTACATTTGATATTTTTACAATTTCTATTTATTTTCGGGAACTATATTGCTCTATTTATAAGATCCCAATGTTCACAAATAACAAGTTTAAAAATGTTGCCTTCTCAATGACACTCATAAAATGGCGAAATATTTTTAATGGGACAACATTCATTTTCCTATTATGCGTGAAAGCACTTGTCTTAATCGCAACGTTGCTTTCTAAAATTGTGTGACTCGGCCATTCATTTTCTGCACTGGCTCTTTTATAACAATACCGTCATTAAAAATTATAACGCGCGTAACGGTCAATGAGCTCAATTTTCACAAAGTCATTTTACAAAATTCTCTTCTCCTTGCTTTTTAATTTGAACTCAGCAACACAAGAAAATTATTACTTTCCGCAACTCCTTTTGCTATTAATCGACTATCGACGATTATTATTAATATTTAAACTTTCATTCCAACGGCAAGAACGATAACTTTCATTTCTGAAACCTGAAAGACAAAACTTGCATCTCTCTCTGCACAGCATTTTCCGTTAACTTCAGTTTTCTAGGATGCCGGCTCGATTCAATGAAGGCCAGCAGTCGAGCAGGCTGCTTTTACACAGTCCCAACATAGACTATCAAACGCACTCGTCTTGACGAGAAAATTTAATTTAATTAAGGCGTCACCTGTGTTTTATAGAGGCTGCTCCCTGCAGTCGTCCTTTAGCGGCCAGCAAAAACGAATACGTCTCCCTGGGATATCGAAAATTTTCGTGAGCCAGAATAATTTTAAATTCACCCCAGTTGGTGTTTATAAGCCACGCTCAACGAACTCTAGCAGTTGACCCAAGTATAAATATTCTTTACTTTGATGAATCTGGTTTCATATTTACGTTAGAGATTCGGATTTCGAGGAGTGAAATTTCAATGCATGTCGGGCAGCTATATATTGCTTACGTTTCATCGTTTTCGTCAGGCTAATGTTGGAATCTGGAGTAAGTTATCGTCAAAGGTTTAGATTCAGTAAACGAACGTAGTTAGTAAGCATCGAAATAAATTTTGATTAAAGTGGTTCCATTCGAATTCGTTTTGCTTTTCAATAATGCATAGAATGACCAATTTAAGTTATGGTCAAAGTAAAGAGTTAGCAAAATGAAATAGCTTTCGTTGGTCGAAGGATCGTTTAAGTTATTTATCGAGGGTTGTGCGCATAAAATAGTAATTGCTTATTTGTTGGTACTCAATTTCAGCTTCCAGTTCTTAGTGATTCATTTCTTTGAGATGTGCTGCTTTTGATGTGATTGGTGCCAGTGTCGTTGACTTGTCGATATTCATCGGCACGCATTTAATTTGAGTTTGATTGAAACGTAATTTTGCAATTATATTACTATTGGGTAGTAGGTATCAAACTAATGTTTATCATTTAAAAGTTTGCGAGCTTAAAGAGCAAATGTCTATGAATATTTTACAAAATGTTTGGAATATAATATTTTTTACTGATTTCAGAAAGAAATTACTATTAAAATAACTTTGCCCATATATGTACAGTGTTGCGAATTATTATAGACTCAAACATATGTTTCACATATTTTCTAAAGCATTTCTAGGATACAAATTTGTATACTTGAGCATGTTACTTGATTAATTTCAAAAAACCGTTTCAACTATCTACCTACCTTTCTTTCCATCACGCTAAATTCAAGGTAAAAAGAGAAATTCGGCAGCTGTGAATAATTATAAACCCAGTTGCTATTTGGAGTTTGCCAAAAGAGTTTTTAACGTGGCTTTAAGTTTATATGTAGTGCGTAAATGCATCGATGTTAAAGTATTCACTTTTATGTTGATATCTGGACCATAGGTAGCTTGGTTCTGCAGTGTAATATTAGGACCGATAGTTGCGAGGTAATTATTTAGATGTTGAGTCACTAAAGAGGGATCCTTTGGCAGAGTTCCATTAACACATAGTTCATTTATGCATGTCATATGCATTGTAGCCTTTGAAGTTGAGGTCACTTCTTTCATTAAAATCGGTTTGGCCAAAAATTCATATTTACTTATATGTATATATATATATATATATATATATATATATATATATATATATATATATATATATATATATATATATATATATATATATATATATATATATATATGTATATATATATTTCTCGGGAACGCGCCATCCGATTGAGCTGAAACTTTCAAGATACATAGGTGTATATGCAGAAATGTCAATTATCTTTAACCCTTTGGTGCCGGTGCCATTTTAGTGATCTTTTTAATATACCCATTATTCTGTCCACAAATAATTTTTGCAAAAATTAAGTTAGCGAAATGAGTTTCGAACGTATTTTAATTGTGAATCGGATAATGTTTTGGATTTTTTTAACCCTATGTGTGCGCTAGGTGCCTAAAATCAGGTCGGGAAAATTTGAAATTTTTTAAAATGCGATAACTTTTGACAGAGATGTTAAATAATTATGAAACTTTCAGGTCATATTTATGTTACTAAGTTGTCAATTTGTGTTGCTTTTGATGAGGGTGTTGCTTTTGATGAGGGTGCTGGTAGCCCTGTAGCTAAGGCAGGCGCTGAAAGTGAAAACCTTCAAATCGTCGACTTTCATAAAAAATTGTCGCGCTTTGGAAAAAAGCAACTCATATATAAATCTTATACCTTGTCTACATAGCCAAAGTAAAACATTTAAAATTTTACAACAAGAAGGGTAACTCTTTCCAAATTCACCTATATTTTAGGCATCAAAAATGTCTGTTCACGAAAACTCACGACCCAATTATCAGATACAGTTGAAATTTACAGAATGTATTGCCTTTAAATAGGAGCAGGCCTGATAGAAGTGAATTTGTAATTTGGGCAATTCTGTGCCAGTGATGCCATCTTGGAAAATCAGAAAATCACAGTAGCTGAATCTTACTTTGAGCCACGTTTGATAGAAATTTGGTTGAAAAATTCGGCTGGAGCTACCAGTTATGGTAATTTTAGTGTCTTAAATTTTGAAAATTCGCTCAGGAAAATAAAACTCTTTGCCCTATAGCTTCCAGTGCAATCATAGAATTATAACGAAATTCATATGGCAAATTGAACTTTTTGTAGACAATACTCAGCAGAAATCTTGTTGGAAAAACAATGATAGGGCTGCCAGCTATAGTTGGTTTTGTTTTTTTTTCGGCATATCTTTAGTAAGCAATTTCATCATAAAATTTGCAAATCGTAGTATATAATTATAACATTTTCAAATCGTAGTAATCTTGTAGTGAAAATAAACAACAAATATTACGATCTAGAAAATTTGAAAATGTTTACAGGTGGTAACCCTAAATTTCTTGGCATTCCTATAATTTCCAATGCAGTCATCGGATCAATACGAAATTCGCAGAGTAGGTTAACTTCAACATCAGGTAAATGTGACATATTTTTGCAAAGAGTTGCCAGAACGAGACGTTTTAGTTATTTCCGTAGCAATAAATGCTTACATAAAGGCTGGTTCTGAGTTGATCGTGAAGCTAAATTTTGACACATCTCCATTATCTGGTCATTCTTTCGAGCGAAAATTTTGGCAATGGAGAAAAGTAGAGACACTGCTCATTCCTGACGAATAAAAAGTCATTTGCACTGCTCAATTTTCAAATTTTAACACCAAATGTCAAATTTTAGCTCGAAAGAATGAACTGCGCAAACTAAATTGGTGTGAAATGATTGGAGACATGTTTCAGTGCCATCTACATTTTCAAAGCGAGAGCAACTTCAAAGCAACTTTTCATGCTAAGAACTGAGTACGACTCTTGCTTATTTTCAAGCTAAATTTTCGCGGAAACGAATTTCACGTGAAATTTTGTAAGAAAATTTCACGTGAAATCGAACTCAGTACTAAGCTTAAGCATTTAAAAATAAGTAAAAAAAACAATAAGTAAGCAATGATAGCGTTTACAGCAGACGTTTAGTTCGCGGACTATACACCAAATTCCATCTAAATTATTTAGTCCACCTGCAGTAAACACTCAGCACCCGACCCAAGCAATAGGTCAGTACACGATTTCAAGCGATATGACCTAAAATAGGTCGTGGACTATATCGCTGTAAACACACCCGACCTAAGCCTTGATTTTTGCGCGACTATTAATAATATATTTAAATTGAATTTAAGCTCGCAACCCTTTCGTTTGACTCAAAATCATTTAAATAATTATGCTTGAGAGACAAATGAAAAGATAATTACAGTGTATGAACTAAAATCAAACTAAATGACAGCTGCTATGTATGTACAAACGGCGACTAAATTAAAATTTTAGGTCAGGCCGATGTAAACACCTTAGGACTAAATTCACTTAGTCCGCGCTATAGTTCAGGTTAGGTATCCGATTGCGCTTAATTTTGGTGTCTTCATTTTGAAAAAAAAAAATTTGGAAGTGAAAACATTCAAACCATCGAATATTCAAAAAAATGTCCGTTTCTTACAATAAAACCAATCTGTATATAAATCTTATGTTTTATCTACACGTTCAAAATAAAACTTTGGAAATTTCATGTCGGACAACAACGGTAACCCTCTCCCAGTTAACCTATATTTTTAGCATCAAAAACTTCTGTTCACGGAAACTCACGAACCAATAATCAGATACAGCTAAAATTTACAGAATGCATTGGACTTAAGTAAGACTGTCTGCTACTTTCAGATTTGATAGAAGCGATTTTGAATTGTGGGCAAGTCTGTGCCAGTGGTGCCATCTTGAAAAATTACAAAGAAAAAAAACTGCTTTTTGCCCTATGAAATGTGAATAAGTTACCAGATTTTCATGAAATTGACACAGTAGCTGAACCTTACTCTAAACTCTGTTTGATGAAAATTTGGTTTAAAAATTCGATTGGTGCTGCCAGCTATGGTAATTTTTGTGTCTTTGGTTTTGAAAATTCGCTCAGGAAAATAAAACTTTTTGCCCTATAACTTCCAGTGCAGTCATGAAATCAATACGAATTTCATATAATTAATGAAACCTGTCATAAACATTTTCAGGCCAAATTTGGTTGAAAAGCCACGATAGGGTTGCCAGCTATTGTTGGTTTTGTGTTTAATTGCAATATCTTTATTAAGCGGTTTTATCGTAGAATTTTCAAATGGTAATGATATTGTAGTGACAATAAACAGCAAATATTAAGCTTTCGATCATTTGAAAAAACTCGCTGCAGGTAACCCTAAATTTCTTTATACTCCTATAACTTCGAATGTAATTAAACAACGTGAAGTAGATTTGATATATTCTTGGCTTTGATACTGGCGAAAGGTAGCCAGCACAATAAATGCTTACAGTTAGTATACATACCGGAAACATTTACAATGAAAATAAATAACCGATGTTACAATTCGCAAAGTTCTGCAAATTTTTCGGATCGCAGCCCCAAACACCAACTTCAGTTACAGTGCTGCAGGCACTGAGCATTTTCTTCATTGATGTTATATGAGATGCTGCTTTCAAAATTATGTGAAATAAGCAACTGATAACGAATATAATTAACCCGTGTTTTGCTCTCATAAACGTTGAAATTCATGCCAGTGGTAATATCTGAAACCTTCCACCATATGAGTTATAATGCATTCTTAAGACGAAAGTAAAACGTGGCATTTGAAACAGTTTGGCCGTAATAAGCAGCACATGTGGTGGAATATGCACTCAAAACCTGCACGATTCTTCTACTGTTCTTCGAACATTAGTGTTTCTAGCGGTTCAGGTGCGCTAGAGTTTTTTTTTTAATTAGATAATCTTTTTTTTCGTTACACAATTTTGATTTACCATGTACCTTTTCAGCATTTTCACCAGCGTTAATAACTCCATGATTCCTGCCGAACTGTTACGTGTTTGGCTGATGTTGCTTTTTCTTTTGCTTTCGATATCATATCGATTAAACCTTCTATAATGACATTTGGTCTCATTTTTAAATCATCAATTACATATTTCACGATTTTTTTCTTATCATTTGAATTGATGGCTATCATCTTGGGCCGTGCTTTTATCTTTCCGCATCCAATGATCGATATTTTTATCATTTTTTTGTCTACCCCGGGCAAATCTTTATTCTCGTATGATATTCGATCTAATAATTGTGGATTTTTTATTATCACATGATCTATCATGGACTTAGACGTTTGGTTTACTCTTGTTGGCTTGGTTGCATTTAAAATAAGTCCATTGTTATTCAGAGTATACTTTCATTAGTGTTGGATGTGGCCAAAAGATCGATGTTGGTATCGACTATCGTCATTAATTTGTCATTTAGCAAAAGAGGTTCATCGATGTGTTACAGAAAAAGGCTATCGTCCTCATTAGGCGCTTTGTAAAATGTTCCGATTTTAATTTTTTCCCTGTTTTTTGTTGTAGCTCCACTATAATAGTACTGTATTTGTAACTTCATTTCTAAGTTGAAAACTTTTCTTGTAGCCCTTTGATTAATAGTTGAGTAAGTTGTTACTTTGTATTGCTCATCTTTTATTTTTTTAGGGAGATGAAATATTCTCACAATTCCGCAATGTGCTTTGACAATTCTACTGGAGTCTTTAGTAAGCCTGGCTTTATTATTTCGTTCACTTCTCACATTATTTTCGCCGAATCCAGATTGTTTTTTGGCTTTACTAATATACCTCTGTTAAAAGTTTATATTTGGTTCAGGCAGCTTTAGGAAATTCACATAAGAGGGAGCATTTCGGAAATTTTATGAATTTTCTGAATTTTGACAGCCTGCAGCAGCACAAATGAGTGAACTTGAGTGAAAACTCCAACTATAAATCAACTATCATATTATCATAAGACATTTAATACTCATTCAATTTCATTTCCACTGAACACATGAATTGAATTAGACTATTCAAACTCGAAAACCAATTACCAATTTACCTTGCCAGCTAATAATACTCTGGTCGAAGTCAAAAACGGACAAATAAGTTTGCGAAATCTTGCTTGCTTACGAGAGCATACCCGTTACCAATTATACCAAACAATGTCAGTTTGTTTTCGTAAAGCTTTGTTTACCTTATATACATATATATATAGTACATATATTCTCAATTTTCCTCGAATCACTAAATACGATTCCCGTTCAATCCACAGCCCAGTACAATTTGCCAATTGTTGCTCCATGACGTTAGTACCTGCCGGCTGCACTAATTTTCATTTCTAATTAATATTAAAGTAATTTCCTTTGGATTCCATCTTAGGCCAAGTCGAAAACAGAACACAGAACGAGAGAATTAAATTCAATTGCCATTCTGATGTTTGCACAATAAATTGAAATTGAACACATGGCGAAGAATCTTCCCCGAAACGTGTTTGTCGGAGCGTATAATAAAAATAGGAAGGTTGTAACAAAACAACGTAATGGAGCTGGGTTTGCCAATAACGACTGACTAACATACTAACATCAACATCAGACCTGGCTGTTAGGTGTAGGTGACGAGAGCGGTAACGGGCGGAATCGGGACGACAGCAGATGAGGCGAGCCTGTGACAACCATTGTTGATGGCTTTACAAACAAGGATATTCATCAATTGAAACAGTATGTATTTGGTAGCGACGAGACGATGAGAACTCCTTCGTCAAAACTGAATTTCAGTTGAGTTTCAAGCTGGAGTCTGCCTTATGCTTCACTTCATCCTTCAGCCATTCCATTCTAATCTTTTCAGGGCTCATGCCTGAAGCTCATTTTGTTTACATATTGCCATCGAGCTAGGGCAGGACGAAGGAAATCGAGAGGTATTGTGTGTGAGTTTGAAAGGAAAATCTCGTTGAGGAGAACATTTATCAAAAATTTAACGAGTTGACAAGCCGCTTAAAATCCAATTAATGGCATTGGTTGCTGTCGAATGTTTTTGTTTAATTGAATTCGTTGCATAATTTGAAACGTTGGAAGGACTTTCAATTGACGTTTTTGTCAATACACCAACGAGTAAATCATTTAATAAATGTGGGTGGCGATTTGATTAAAAGCGTACATACTATACAGGGGTATGCATTAAACTCGGGCGCTTTCTGCATATTCATTATGTGCTACAATTTTACAGTGAAAAGCATCGTGAAATATTACTTTGAAGATATGGGGGATTAATGAATTCATCACAAATGAATGAAAGCATGGAACGGGTCTGAATGGTTTCAAGCACTGTGACCTCCTGGATCTATTGTGCCTCCTCAGTGTGTTGCACTTGCCTTATATCCCGTTACAAATTACAATGCACTTGAATTCAAACAGCCCGTAATTTAGTATCAATTTTCATCAATTATATTTATCCTGAAATAATTTCGAACACATTGTGCCCATCCATATTCATATCTCTCTAATTAACGTGTATTCAATCCACATCCATCATTAGGTATATTCAACATCAATCAGAAAATTTCAAGTTTTCATTCCACACCTTTAGTTACAGTGTGACTACGCTTTTAGGGAAAATTCGTTTCCATTACTTCTATGGATATGCATTATCTGTTTCAATTCATTTTTCACCCCTTGTGAATAATTATCGATTTCCCCATCCATCGATTTCTCGTCCCCGGTTTTGCCTTATAAGGTAACATTTCTTCGCGAAACGGCATGCGATGAGCAATGTGTGGTGAGTTTGGGGAAATGACGTGCTGAGGCTGAGACGGCATCGAACCTTGGGACAGTCGGGCTGGGGCCGTAAAAAGGAGAAGAGCTGATGGGAGGATTGTGGATGAGTCGTCCGTGAGGAAACGGGGAAATTTGGGATCAAAGTAATTTCGTGGATAAAGTTGGTGATTTCATTGTTGAAGTATTTTGTTTGGGCGGGGAAGTGCATTGCGCCTGGGTCTTACGATCCTTGCTTCCGCTTCACAATCTATTCCCGAACCATCCGTATACCATATATGCAGCTCTTTCTGCAATGGAAGTGGACCATTTTTCCATTTGATTATTGATGGCGTTGTGACCTTGATTTTCCCGAAGGTTTCTCTAGTCTTGTTTGATCGCTTACGTCCAGCATTCCCATTATAGGCCTGATTTTCTTTCAGGATACTAAGATGGCCTTTAAAGCTCCCTGATTTGAACCTGGAGAGATCTCGTAAACTTATCGCCTGTTTTACCGTTTCCTCTTATATTTTGAGGTGTAGCGGCTCAACGTTTAGAAGGCTTTCCATCCCTGGCGTTGGAGTGGAGCTCATTGCTTCTGTGACCAGCAGCTAGGAAATCCTTTGAAGCTTGTTGAGCCTGTTAACAGCCGTTTCTTGTGTAGTTTTCTTTCACCACACTGCTAATCCATATAGGATGCTAGGTCTCACCATTTGTTTGAATACCCAGAGTATCTGCTTTGCGTCCAAGCATTTGTTTTATTGCCCAAAGTGCCTTTGACTGCCCAAAGTGCCTTTGACTGCCCCAAGTGAGTTCCTACCCAGGTTGATTTCTAGATATTTTACCTCCTTGTGTAGACGGACATTTTGTCCACCTAAAAATTAGGGCACTTCTGTGCCCCTAAAAATTAGGGTAACTCTGTGGCCCTAAAATTAACTCTTTATTTCATATTGAGAGTCTCTTTTTATAGGCCTCCTTCGATATGCTCTTGGCCCTGTTGAGCTCTATTTCCGTAACTCTTCTAAGCTTTTCTAACTCCCTATCCCGCCATGGCACCCTTGTTTTGGGGGCACTAATTTTTCAGGACAGTTGCCACCGTAGGATTCGAGGATTATTCTGGTGACTTTGTCCTCTAATGGCATCACTGTAGTGTAATTTGGATGAAAGCCATGAAGTACCACTGTTAGGAAATTTTGATAGCATTCGCAATCCGTGCACTTTGATTGCCTGTACTTGAATATTTTGACGCTATATTTTCCTTCTCCGAATATTATGTGCCTATGATCAGAGAACGAAGCCCCGTTTAGGATATTTCATATCCTCACTAAGTGCACTGCACTGTTTGAAACCAACGTAAAGTCTAATACTTTCTGCATATTAGCTGTCAGAAACGTGGGCGTTTTACCCTTATTCGCAAAAGCTATATTGCTGGTTAGGAGGAATCCTAAGAGTGATTTCTTCTACTGTTAAGATCACTGTGCGATGTGCATCACATCCAATTAACAGCGTTTTGTTCTCTCCTCTACCGTGGTCTACTATTCCTTTGATGTTTTTCGTTGAGATTCATTTCCGGAGAAGTAGGCTGAGACAAATATCGCATCTACTATGCCTCCGTTAATGAGGCCTGTGTTTCGATCACACCGTGTCCTTGTTTGTGTGGTCTATGGTTAGCAGAAAGTTAATATTTGTGTCAATTACTATCACTACCCTTGGATTTTCTTTGTATGCGGACCAATTTAACTTGTTTTATTTAGGCCATATATTATGCCTTCATTTACCCAGGTCTCTTGTAGTAGCCTCATGTTATAGGTGCTTCAAGCAAACCTGCTGCTTACTTCCACAGAGAAAACTTTGGCATGAATCTACATCTTTAGGGGGATGGTAGCCGCTGCAACCCGGTATTGCATCCATATCGGTTCCATTGCACTCATTACTGGTGGTTGAATCGACTACTGGCTCTAATACCTTTCCACGCACCTTTCAAACAATCAACTTAACTTCCCCAAACTGAAAGTAAAGTTAACTTCCCCTTCAGTTATTCTGGAGGCTGGGGCTTGATGCGTTGCTATGACTAGCATAACGCACATGTTCCATTCTCCCCGAAAAATGTTCTCCAAAGCTAGACATTAAGGTCCTCATTTTAGCATTCTGCAGACGTCAGAAACTTGTTCGTTGCCGGGTCCGCTGAGTTGCGGAAGTAGCCAACAAGAATCTTTGGGTTGGAACTCAGGAATTCCTTCGTGGCCCACAGACTCACTGCTTCCTACGGCTCAATGCTTAGGCCTTCCGCGTTTATCCACTCGGCTGTTGATTTATCCTTGCAACAAAAGACAGGTATCCTACTTTGTAGGCAATACTAAGGAAGCAAGGGGCGATGAAAACTTCGATATCCACAAACAGTTTTCCTCAATGCAATATTCAAATTATTTTACCAAGGCCTTCCGTACCTCATCCTTTTAGACGGTCGTATTAAGTCCAGCGGGAAAATATCTTATGCATTTTTTTTACCGGGCTGAGTTTGCTTTAAATGTTTTGGAGCCTCATTCGTGCCCCTTGTCTTCTCCGGCGGATTGTCGTCTGCAATATCATTTTTGAGGTCTGGTCTTTTTCTTATTGGCTTTTTGAGCAACTGTTGAAGTGGCTAGTCCTTGGCTTTTGTCTTAGACATGCCACAGATAGTTTAGCTTCCAAATGTTAGCATTCAAACTTCGACACCAATTAAATGAGCCTTACAGCCAAGTATGTAGTTCAGGTAAAATGCCAATTTTCAGAGAGATAAAATAGAAAGCAAAAATTTAGATAGTGATTCCACCAAAACCAAAATTTAAGGACGAACTGATATGTAATAATAGATTGTAATAGGTGGCGCTTTATAAACTCTCCCTGATTTTACCAGGTTGAAAAATATGCGATGCATTGAAATGGGAGTAAAAGTTTGAAATTTAGCTAAAATTAAACGATCATCATCAGTTTTAGTGTACACTTTATTCATTTATTTCGCCTAAACACTATCTTTTTGTGTATCGTGAAAATATTTTACGTAAATCTAACTTTTGTAAAAAAAAACATATTTGACTACATATTTATTGACTGCCGTAAATTTAATTTTAGCATATAAAAGCACCTTTGTGGCGAATTCTATTCAATTTTACTGTGCCTATGAATTTACTGCTGTTATTGGAAGAATTCGTTCCATTTTTTCTATCCCGAATCTCCGACACTCGTTGGATTATTTAAAACTATTTTTGCGCCAAAATTTTACCTTATCCCAACTCAATTCACAATAGAGATTGTGGTAAAGTGTGAACTTTCAACCCGCAATGTACTTGACGTTTTAGAAGCGCTGTCTAGCGATCAGATTAGGTACAAAGCGAAATTTAAATCTTCTTGCCAATTATACTTATTTTTGCCCATCTTTTCACTCCATTCGTAACTTTCATTGCCAAATCGTAATAATACCAAATCATCCATCAACATTATTAACAAAACCAACCACTATGAATGACGTGACTTCCGGCATGTTATCGACGCGTTGCGTTTGCTACTGCTTTCGAACAACCACCTTATGCCCTGCAAATACAGCTCATTTTCTCTGGCGGCTTGCAAAAACTTCCGATAATCAACGCCTCTCTATTGCGCAACTCAAGAAATGTGTCATTACGCAAATGTCAATTGCAACTGTCAGCTGTCACATAGTCCTCTTCAGATCTGAAGGTATTCTCGGGAATCGGATTTGTTTCATAGATTTCTCCGAGGACGAAAGTCCTAAATATTCGAAATTTCCAATTGCTTTGTCGGCCAACTTTCAAAGTATACGCGTGAATCATTCGGATCGGTAACTATAGTCTTAGCAGTACAAAATCCTCATTGAAAACTCCAGTATTTTCCAAAAATCATTCTAATTACTCCCGAAAAGTGATCGGTTTCATTTGCGTTTCTATTTTTATCAACCGGCTCTTATCGACTTTTTAGTGCTTTCGCTTCGACAACGAATTGCATGTGAATATTGTTCTCGCGCATATCTGTCGTCCGTCCAGTTTTGTACTGCTTACGAAACGTGACATTACGGGCAAATAGCGGCCGGTTGGTAAAATTTTGTGGCTTCAACAACAGAAAACTCTATGTAGTTTCTGTAAGGGTCTGCATCGGGTAGTGAAATTTTCACCCGTTCGCAAAAAAAAACTAGTAGACACTCGTCGCGAGTTTTGAAATTCGAACAAGTCCTGAATGTTGCGTTGAAAGGAGCTGTAACATGGCCTCTTACTACGAGAACACGCAGGTTTTTGAATTCAACTGGAAACAGGTCGTTCAGGGATTCTGGAATCGTTATCCGAATCCCTCGAGGTAAGTTCACCTGTTCAGAAGCACCTGAGTCTACATTCAGACGGCCTTTGGACCTATTCGAATATTATTTATCTCATCAGTATTCAGTCAAGGCCAACCAATTCACCAAATCACACAAGACATTCCTCACGTCGTGTAGTTGAGTGCGACAACTAGAGCAGTGTTGTGCAATCATTCACATTTTTCGTGTGTAGTTCTGCTGAGAACAAATCAGCGGGTTATGTTATTGATTTCATCATAGTATAGAAGAACATGTGTAGGTTTCGGACTTTACAATATTGTAGAGGCATACAATTTGTCGATTAGCGGAGAAGTCAGATGCAATGAGATAGGCAAGCAAAATTTTTATTTTACAAATAAACACCAACTGCACCGTTAGTATTTGAGAAAAATAATTATTGAAAAGATCTTTGCGTATCTTTCTTTCAGGTGGCATACCAAAATCTTATGTTGTACCAAAATCTTTCTATTTAATAGAATCCAACTGTTTGTGGGAGGAAAAAATAAGTTTATCTTTCATTCTTGAGAGCTATCATACAATGATAGCTAAAATATAATTCCTAAATATCTAGAGAGCCGTTTTTACCAAAAAAAAATACTTGTTTAGGATGAAACTAAAATTTTATATTATTTATATTTTTAGCTCAACAAATAAAGATTGATTTAAACGTGTGCAATTTTAGGTCACTGTCATGCGTACGATTTGCTACAAACTAAATGTAATGCGCTCTGATGCACACTCATGTATCATATCGAGGCGATTATTTGAATAGTTTTATTAAATTAGAAAACTATACTGCCCTGCTAAGCATAAACGTTCTCTCTACATTTTAGTACTTTCGAGATATTCAACGATTTGTTTTTGGATTTTTGCTGGAGATATATGTGCATGAGTGCATTTTTCAATACTGATTTTAACATACTTTCACAAAAGATAGGCTTTTCAAATTTTGTAGAATGATGTAATAGAGTATGAAGTAAATGCCTATAGAGCGTTTATGCTCCGCAGGGCAATATAGGATTTAGTATTTGTTTCTTCCCTTCCTTGTGAGTATTGAAAAAAAATTTATAAATTTCATAGTAATAATAATAACAAGTGGTCTTTGGGAAGTGCCTAAGCTTTAAACAGCTATGAAATATAAAAATAATAATCGCTTTTCTGCGAAGATTTATTGAAGATTTTACTTGGGATTCCATAATTGCCGGTAGATGACTTTAATTTAATTCCTTTGAGGAATGATTTCACTTCAAGAGAAGTATAAAAGCAGTTGCGATTAAAATCAGGTGCCGTAGACGATAACTTAGAAACTTTGTGGTGGACTTTATGCGAATTATCATTGTCAGCTAGGTGCGAAGTGAAAGCATGCTATATATGGAAGTTCTTTTCTAAAAGGTTTCTCATTTGTGGAAAATGTGCTAGAACTATCTGAAATTTGTAGACGATAGCTCCTAGACTTATTTTTGAAAATTGAATTCAAAAGGACACAGGGGAGATAAAAAATTGATCAAAACAATGGTTTATGAAATAGAGACTTGCTAATTGCTGATTATCAAGTCAAGGGTAGAAGGACTTTTTCCAGGATAGCAAGCGAGACAAAATAGTTGCGGACTGTCATCAGGTGAAACACAATTTACAGTTTTATCGTTTTAATTTCGATCGATTTCACATGTAATTTCACAAAAATCTACAAACCGGCATACTTGAAGAGTAAACTGTGATTATTAAGAAGTCAAACAAAAGTGCGATAATGATCTTCACTAAGTCAATGTTGCTTTAAAACAAATTTCGTAGTAGTCTTCTTATCAAATCGAAAAAAGCATGTGTCTGATCAGTAAAAAGCATCCCTGTAAACATGTAAACATGCAAATATTGCTATACATAATAACCCATTATCTGCACTAAGTATCGTACAAGTTCCCACGTATAAAGAATGTATGCTCAATGAATTAATATTTCTTATCGCGTACTCTTGTTTTTGATTATTTTTATTGCAAGCAATATTTTCTCTGAATTTTTTTCCCCATGCTTGTTAGTATAATTGAGTCGTCAAATTATTTACTCAAGTCTGCACAAATTATAAAATTTAGCTAATAATCTTACCTACATTTTTATTTATAACATTATGTATAAATTTATCGTCATAGTTTCATATGTGAAAAATATCCAACTTTAAAATGCTCCCGAGGAATACAACAAAAAAGTTTAATACACATATATATATGTACATAGATAATTTTTTTTATTTGTTAGTAGTCTTATCTAATCAAATGTTGTTTTGAATTTGGTCAATTGCTTCTTATAGTCAGTGGCTAATCTTTCACAAGACTATTAAAAATAACTTCTCAATATAATGGATGAATAAAACTAAATAACGGATAAGAACTACATGTTTTCTAGCGAGTGTAGGGATTGAAGATGATAGAAAGCTTCATCTACAAATTGTATAACCAATGTGTATATGAGTCTGGAGTGATTAGTTCCACGACTCACTTTACCCCTGATTTTTTTATTATATTTCTATTCAGAACTAGGCGCGGTGCCCGTCCCATCCTGGATTGGAACCAAAACTTGACATATTAGAAGCCAGTAAATGAGGATATAATAATCTGTATTTAAATAAAAAATAGAATACTTGAGATATCAAGCCAAATTGTATTCCAAGATTTTATTCCACATGTTACATTTAAGTACGATATTCGATTTTGTTCATATGACCACCACAAGCACTTTTGCAGCGATGTATCTTTTCATTATTCTTCTACACATATTGCCGAAAAAGTAGCCAGTTTCACATTCGATTTTGTTCCTGAAATCCTCTTACGTTGTTCGCTTAGTGCCATAAGCCAACGTCTTAGATTAGGTTAGGTTCAGTGGCTGTCAATCGGTGAAAGCAAAAACTTAACGTTGCCCCATAAAACGTAATCTAACAACATTAAATCGTATAAGCGACGTGACCATTCGACCGAATCATTTCTCATGATTACACGATTACCGAACTTCCCCTTCAACAGATTGTTTGACGTGACGTCATCTCGTTAGAACCACATATCACTGGTGTTAAGTCCATTTAATTCTCGTCAAAAATAGTCTTCCAAGATGGCACGACAGCGAACTTCATCAACGAAAAATTACGGTCCAATCACATCTCCGACATGAAATCCAAACGAAACGGTCCCTTTTTGTTGATGCAATGGGGTCTCTTCAAGGACATATTAGTTTTGTTGTTGTCCGATGACGCACATTTTGCTTTTTGAAAAAGCCAAAATGAGCCCAATCGGAGAAGTTGCGGCAATTAAATTGATCAAGAGGCTTCAGTTTTTGAATTCATTGGATAGTGTATGTGTGTAAGCAATGTTCTTTACGCAAAATTCGCTACAATGTAGACTGAGAGATCCCCAATTCCTGTGAAACGAGTGATTTGGCTCATTTTGAACTGAAGTACTTACGGCTCCGATATTTTCGGTACTCTGACCGGTGTCGAAGATAATTCGGTATCTGGCGTTTTAGCACCACTTTCAATTTCGCGGTTGGCCGTATCTCACCCAGTTTCAGCAGGAATGTGGGTGTTCCAATGAAACAGTATTCCAGCAGGAAACTAGGAAGGAAACTAGGATTTTGACAGTACGTCAAATTAGTTAGTTTAAAGGCCCCCATTCACGAGCAGTGCATCGGTCCAAATGGCCTGACACCAGGCCAAAATCTCACCGTGTGTGGGGAACTCGGAAGGACTCATGGACTCAAGGAACCAAATTGGATTTCCAGTCAGTCCAAAGTCCATGGACTCAGGCCATCGGGTCATTTCTTGGCTCGACCGTGTGTCGGGAAATACTAGGCCGAGTTTGGACAATCCATAAAATGGAATAGTCGTGTATGTTGAAGCCTCAGTCCAAACAACGTGGTAGTCTTGCTTCACACGCTGACCTGTGACAATCATTGACTGTTTCTGTGATTATTTTATTTAATCGAAAAATTCAGCATAATGGATAGTGGTGGCAATGATTTTATTTAGGAAGTTATCGAATAATATAGGTCACATGAATGTATATTACATTATTTGACTCAAAGCCTGCAACCGGTTGCTAAGTACCGCAAAATAGCGTTCAATCCTTCGTGAGGAGTGATAGTTTACCTCATATTTGTATCCTTTTGCTTGATAAATGGGGTGACCAACCGTAGCGACGTGTTATATGTCGTAACATCCATTCTTAAATAATTTTGACAATCAGAAGGCTCAAAAGTGAGTTCTTTTACCAAATTTATGTGACTCATTTGTTTCCGTTGGACGAGCCATCCTTTTTTCCACCTCCTTTTTGGTTTTCGTTTCTTTATGTAGATTCAAGTTGCAATTGCAAAAAAAAACTCCTGCATATGCTTCGGATCCATTAATAGATTAAAAATATTCTTTTCTTCAAGTTAACTTTTATTTTTTTCTAAATTAATGACAGAAAATGGAATGGACTGAATAAATCGAGACTCTATCGTGAGTGGCGAGCTAAATTGGACTTAAACCAAACGGACTCAAGCCAAATGGACTCAGGCCATTTGGACTGTACGTGAGTGGGGGCCATTAATTTAGTCCAGTAACAGATACCACACATTTTGTCGATACCATCTGGCTATTACTTGACCATTCAAATTATTTTAAATTTTTTTGTACAAAATGTATTGGCCTAACTGCATAAAAACCAATGTTACTATGCAATTTCGAGACAATTTGTAAGTGTTACTATTTTGCGTCAAATTAACCTCGAAATTCTACTTGGGCAGGTAGATTTAAAAAAATTGTTTGCGATTTTTAATTGTGCCATGATCGCATAACATTTTTAATAGTAAAACTGAGTAGTTTTTCTTCTATTATTGTTTTCACGTTTCCCTAGTTTCTGGTCTTGTTTCGTAAATTATTTTCATAGAAATTTACCTCAACAGAGTAATTATTTAGTTATTTGTTGTGTCACAGAAAACGGAACTGTTTTATCGCATCTACCAAATTAATCGCCAATTTTTTGCTATTTTATCGTCAGTCAAAACCCTTAATGTCATCGAAAAACCACGACCAGCAGCGAAAACTTATGAATCATGTATAAAAAAAAACGAGAAACCTTTACAAACTATTTACGAAAAAACGGGTGGACAGTAATCAGGCGGCTTAACAATTCCACCGTGTTTTTGAATTTCAAGTGTTTCTATGATAACTTGAAAGTTACCGGTTTAGTACATACTGATGAATCTAAATTTTCTTCTATTTTACGATTGCAATTAATAAATTCAAAATCAATTGAATTCTTTACATTTGTGTGTTTTCAGCTCTCATGTTTTAACCGAGGACACAATCGAACGAGAAGTCCGTGATGGGAAACTCTACACAAGGAGAATTCTTTCGAAAACAAATCCTTGTCCCAAATGGGCCGAGCGTTTCTACAATGCGAAATCCGTGAAAATTCTAGAAGATTCTGTACTGGACTTGAAAAAACGGACTTTAATTACGTATACAAGAAACATCGGATACAAGCGAATCATGGTGAGTTCAGTTTTATGGAAATTAGAATCTCATGAACCACTAAGAATAGTTTAAGCTATCTTAAGCAATAAAACCACGAAAACAATTAATTTATTCAAACGATGTTTCAGAGCGTCGACGAAAGAGTAGAGTACAAAGAGAGAGAAGATGGTAAGACTGTTGCCGTTCGATCAGCGTGGATAAGTTCCCAGGTATTTGGCTTCTCGAGAGCAATTCGAACATTCGGAGTTGAACGTTTCAAGAGCAATTGTCAGAAAGCGGTAATACAATAATTCATTCACACTCCACCTATTTAAAAATAATTATTTTCGACAGTGAGTTAATTTGTTTTTAAATTCGAATTTCAGCAACTTGGATTCAATCACGTCCTATTCAAAATGTTCCCACAACATTCCATGGACATTCAACACAACCAACAAAAACAAACGACCTCTGTTAAAGATGCTGCCAAAACTACGTATAATAAAGTCAAATCGCAAGCTAGTAAAATTTACGACGCGTATTCTGTGAAAAACTGAGACGTTACAATATACCAGCATTCAGCAAAGACCTGTTAACGTCGACCATAGCAATACTACTTTTCTCGGAGTGGAAGGCTAAAAACATTCAAGTAGACTCCAAACTATTTGAGCATGCTAACAAATACTCTGCGAACTTCCTATAAATCCAACAACCATTAAATATTGCCTCTAAACTTAGTCGTCTTGAATTACGTGACGTGGTGAGGTCTGTCATTCCAATTGTAGGGGAGCTCGTCAGGTTTGCAAATCGGGACGAATGTTTTTAGTTTTAATTTATGTAATTGCGTTAAGAATACATTTTCGTAACGTTATAATTTAGAATTTATGTGATAAGAATACAAAAAGCTGCGGTTTTGATTGGAAATATATTATTGTAGATTGTAAATTGTCAAGTAGTTTTTTTTCCGTTCATTCGTATTTGTTTCAAGTAATTCAAACTATGGTGTATTTGTGAATAGGCAAATATAAATTGGGATTTCAGATTTGAATAAAGATTTCATTCTCAATTATGAAGGCTTTTTATTGATATCCAGTCCCTTTCCCATCGCCACTCTGTTGATGTGTGGAAATTTCAAATTGGCTGATGAATGGTATCCATCTTTTTCGTTTATTTCATCAAGGAACATTTCTCATTTACGGCTTTATGCTCGCTTCTCACAACACAGGACTGTGCTCAATACGACAAAATATATCAAAATATTAGACCTTATTCTTCGGAACCTCCCTACCTTGGCTGTATTCCTTAGCTCTGCACTTTCACCATATGTGGCTCGAGATCATTATCACCCTCCACTTTCAATTGAAATCTCACTCATTTAATATTCTACGAGGAAGAATTTATATCTTACTTAAAGCAATTTACTTAAAGCAAACTACCCGAGTATGGCTTCTGAGATAAATTCAGTCAATTGGTTTTCCTTCTTCCGGAGACGAAGTGGTTAACGCCACCCATAAATTTTACGGATTTCTCTTCTGACGTCATCTCACTATTCACACCCACTTAACGCCCTAAAAGGTCCAATGATGCCCCTTGGATCAACTCTGGACGTTGCTATATTGAAGTTGAAAGACGTAGCTCATACAAGAATCAAGCGCAAAGGTTTGCAATTCCTGTGCCTGAGTGACGACCATTTTTAATATCCCTTTTGCGCGCTCGGATGGATACTTTTATTCACCGCTTTTGCGAATGCTTAGAGCGCATAACAGCCTTGATCTTGGTTCCTTGCCGCAGACACTTATTGAATTCAAAAATATTCTTTAAACTAGAGTGTTATAGTTTTCCGCTAGCTCGTGAACAAAACTGTTGTCTTCACTTTCATTTTTTAACGAATTTTCTCAAAACGATATAAATTTTCGTTTTTGTTACTTATTTACTTTTTAAACTTACTTTATCTATACATTGATTGGAATATTTTTGTTGTATTAGATGATTGAATAAATAAATAAATACATATTCTTTTAATTTCTAGCATCCAAACGTCTTATCTTATTGTAGCAGCCAATTATTAAGCATTTTAAAAAGCTCATTAAGGAATAAGTAAGAGATCCTTTTTTCCATTGAATTTACAGTAATCATTAGTTCAATAGTGCCGATACTTGTATTTTTCGAGGCTTTTCGTTTGTCTATAGTTTCTAAACTTATAGAAACTAGATTTTAGGGGTGTGTCGCCATTTTGCACCGAAGTGTAAATAACTAAATATTTCTAACCTAGCTTTTGCTCTACATACTTAGTACGTCATTTGATGTAAAGTTTAACCATTATGCTTACCATATTATCCTTGATATTATCAAATGAAATACGTCGCGTCACATCTTGTATCCTTTCAATAAATTGAACGTAGAGTTAATAAAAAAGCTTCCAACATTTCCCTCCAAACATACACCAAACACTTTTGAGCATTCACAATGTCCGTATTTACACGCATCCAACCTACACAAGTTTTTAAAGGGTGAGGTGAGGAGAGCCCGTTCACCAGCTCGTGTTTAGTTGGCAGGAATTTTCACCAACTACTAAAATCTTATGTTGAGTTGATGCGTGGACAATGTGGTATCTTCGCCGCTGTTTGTTATCAGCTGTTCGTGAAGTAGTGTGCATCGGTGGATCGGTCATGGTGTCGGCAGAAAAAGATATCAACGACGTCTTCGATAATATCTTACTGACTGAAGAAACACTGACCAAGGAAGGATACAACGAAGGCTACCAGCAAGGCTTGGCAGAAGGAAACATCGAAGGCTACAAACTAGGCTACACCAAAGGCTACGAACTTGGCACTGAGCTTGGCGACTTCTACGGAATAGTTCTGTTTTATCTGAAAACTAACCAACCACAACAAGTTAAATCACTTTTAGAGAATTTAAAACAATCTATAGAATCATTTCCGAAAAATAATGATCCTAACATTGATATCATATCAGAAATAACGAATATTCGCACGCAATTCAAACGTATAAAAGCCGTGTTAAAACTGAAAGATACAAGCGAAAGTCCTGATAAAAGCGCCGATTTATCATTTTAAATGATACGAAAATGAACATCGCACTAACGAGGAATCATATTGACAAGTTACTTGCTTTTTTGGCGCCAACCTTACAGTTCTTGAACTGTCATATGGTAGAGTTCATAACCGGAGGTTTATGGGAAAAATTTATTCCTGAAGGCATCAAACAGGAAATAAAAAATGACGAAGACATTATCGCTGCCACAAAGCTGTTTCTCAGCAAATGTGAATCCGTTGATTTCCCCAATATTCAGAAGTTTATCATTGAATCCGGAAAATATCGCTTAGAGTCCCTGGACGGTGTTTTACTTTCATCTGATGAATTGCTAAAGGAGATCGGAAAAAACAACTTGCTGACTGATAAATCGGTGAATATCAAAGAATTTATGAATGAGAAGAAGAATCATGAGGTATATAGCAGAACATTAGTAAAAATTATGTGGTTGAATGTTTATTTTACAGGTTGATATAGTATCGAGACTTGTTTCAAGACTAACAACAAATTTGGAAGAATTGAAAGGAGAGAATACTTACGTGTTGGATGCTGGTGACGGAAAAGGATACCTGTCGTCAAGATTAGCCCTGCAATATAATTTAAAAGTGCTCGGCATCGATGCTAGTGAAACAAACACGGAGGGGTCGCAGAAACGATTGAAAAAACTTGAGGTAATTGAAGCTTCTAAAATCACTTTCGCCATTACTCCATCCCATGAATTTTCTTTGAAAATGTTCGGAATTCGGCCTATTATCACTTTATTGACGCAAGGAGTTCTGTAGAATGGTTTAAAATTGTTTAATTTCATTTCACATTACAATTATATTTCCGCATTCCTAAGCTATTGCAAAATCCGGTAATTGAATAGTCCGGATACAACATTTTTAAAAATAATCTTTTCGATAAACTTGCGTGTTTTCAGCGTGCTTGGTCAGGTTTAAAAGAAAGAACAGAACTGATAAGCCAAGGTATCACACCACCTCGTCGTTTTAAAAAGCCGAAACAACGAAAAAATTTCGATTGTGCAATCTCTGAGTCGCAAACTACAAACACTTATAAATCAATAAATTCGTACATTACAAAGGATACAAACTTCGAGGAACTCATAAAAAATAACTTCAATGTCCAATCAGAGTTCAAAATGTGCCTGACAGGCCTACACACTTGTGGAAACTTAGCACCAACATGTTTAGAGGCTTTCGTCACCAATTCAAACATCAAGCTGCTCTGCAATGTTGGTTGCTGCTACCATCTGCTCAATGAACTATTTTACAAAGATAGCTTTACAAACACGAAAGCGATAACAAAGAGCAATTGTGCAGGCTTTCCTATGAGCGAATACCTAAAATCCAAGGAAATAAAACTTGGTCGAAACGCGCGAATGCTGGCTTCTCAATCAATACACAGAACTCAACTGAAGGACTCGCTAAATACACAATCATTATTCTATCGTGCTTTGCTGGAAGTGATAATTCAGAATAAGTATCCCGAGTTGACTGAAACTCCACGTGTTGGAAAAGTTAAAAAATTCTCTAATTTCAAAGAGTATTTGCAACGATGTGATGAAAGGTGTTGCTTGGATCTCTTTAACCTGGAGACAAATTACGTTGAACAAGTTATTGAGAAGCACAAAAAAATGGAACATCTTATCACTCTTTTCTACTTGATAAGGATGTCCTACGCACAATCAATAGAATCGCTAATCCTGCTAGACCGGCTTCTGTTTCTGAAGGAAAATGGCATAGAAAGGAGCTACTTGATAAGACTCTTCGACCCTGTGACCTCACCCAGATGCTATGGACTCTTAGGCATAAAATAAGTAGTACACATAAAAGTGTTTGTATAAAACATATTTAATAAAAAAAAAAACACTCTATAAACAATATGTACAGTTCTGATAACTACCTTATCTACAATAACTTCAAATGCTTTGCTATCTTATCGATATTCTCTACAGAATCTGGACCGATTCCTACAACAGTCGCTGTCCCTGCGGCTAACTGTGTGCGCCCAGCATCACGAACAATTGCTGCAATAATTGTCGCCTCATTTGCTTTTTTATAAATATTTTCAATTTCACTAAGACTCTCTGCTCTCAATACAATTTTTGGCTGGCCCGTTGTACACCAGTCCCTCAACAATTGTGGATTTTTACGCATACATTTTTCGTAGCACAAAATTGCCGCATGAGCACACTGTGCACCTGTTTTGCCTCGAGTCATTTTCAAGTCGCCACGAACGACCAAGACCATTTTGAGTGGACCAGATATCTTCAGATTGTTGGGTGTTGGTAGAAATATTCGTTTGATGAGTTGAAGCATAATTGTTGGGAACGGTTACTTGGTTTTGTTGACTTTGTTTCGTTGTTGATTTGTATAGTCTTCCATGCATTTTTTGAAGTCCTTAACCTGATTTTGGCATTTTCGCCAGTCTTGTGTTTCAGCAATGCATTCCTGCGAATGAAGAAAGAGTCTTGTATTACAAGTCAAATAAGCTCTTTTTGGAAGAATAAAGTTTAGTTGCATTCTTTGTAATTATCAGAAGCTTATCAGAATATGAAAGAATGCTTTGTTGTCATACGCGCATTTCAAGTGAAATCTTTATTTTATTACTACTCTGGTGGAAATTGCAGCAGTCTGGATGAAGTTATGTAATGATTTATGGAGGCAAACTACAAGTTCATGCGGCGACGAAAGGCAACGTATGATTTATGCAATTAAATTTACATCAGAACCTACTAAACTTTGTAAAAGTACAACAGATAACACTCGCGAATATTAGGTATGCTCCCGTACTTCAGAAAACTGCAGCAGTAACAGAATTTGGCAGCTGGCTTCTTTTTGCTGCAAAATTTGGCTTGCAGCAAAAGTACGAAAACGACTTGCTACGAATCTATTTTAATATATTATAATAGATTCAAGTACGGAAACAGACCCATTATAAATAGATCTAAGTTCCTTGAGTAGTACTTATGTCCGGTTAATATAATTAACACATGATTTACAAGTCCCATGATCTTACCTGGACCTTGAAATGCAGATCAATACATCCTGTCCGTAGTAGCATAGCCTCAACTGGATCGACGGTATTATCTGACATATTTGAAGATGAAAATGAATGACAGTCCTAACCAGCAAGAATAAAATCAAATTACCATCGAGGATATATCGTGACGAAATGTCAAAATGAACATTCACCAATCCATTCAGCTGTTAGCCAGCAACATGTTGCACGGAATAGGTATGGGCTGACGTTCAATTCAATATGGGCGTATACGCATATCAGAAAGAGCATTATTACAAAGCCATCCAATTTCTGTACTTAATCGGAACGGGGAAGTACCATCCGTTGCGAAGATGTGCGAGAACACTGTTTCGCGTAATGGTGTGAACGTGAACGCTAAAATGCGCTAATTGTGGCTTCTCTATATCGATCACGAATTTGAAGCGGCCTTCATCGTGAACAAAAAACATGAAACCACAAATAATCGATTTTAAATCTGTCAACGAAATATTGTGTGCGATCCGCATTTGGCTCATTAACGTTCATACCCCCCTGAAGATAAGGATGAGGCACTGAAAGATGGTTTCTATAACCTTCTGGAAAAGTTATATGATTCTCTGCCATCAAATGATGTGAAAATCTTGCTGGGCAACTTCAACGCAACGGAAAGGAGGAAGCAAATCGCGGAACCACCGACCAATTTAGTCTTCAACGATCTTTGCAACGACAATGTACAACGACTTGTCGACTTGGCGAGCAGTAGAAACCTCATCGTAAGTTCCATATGTTTCCAGCATCGCGACATTCACAAAAGGACATGGGCATCCCCGGACGACCGCACCTTTAATCAGATTGATCGTATTCTGATTCAGAAAAGGTGGGCGTCCAGTATTTTAGATGAGCGAACCTTCCGTGGGGCCAGCTGCAATTCCGACCACTACTTGGTCAAGACTCGATATCGATGTCAAATATCACTGTCGTGTAGGATCCAGAAAGTGGATTTCCACCGAGTCCTCTTCACCAGAAAAAGTTATGGAGGCCATTAGACTTAGCAGTACATATTGGCCGACCAGTTAATGGTTGAATGGTGGCCAAGGTCAGCGAGGTACCGATGACCGGCGCCAGGCTCTCATCATCATTAGCGAGGAGTCACTTCCGCACTTGAAGTAGCGCAACCACACCATCGGTTGAAACCATACCGGGTTGACTTAAAGGTCTCCACGTCGGATGATTCAGTCCCTACGGAAGTCGTCCATTGTACCTGAATCCTGTTCAGAAAAATCGATGGTGGAAGATAATGGAAGAGCTGCCACGACCTCTGAGCTAGTTGGCCGCCTTGAAGTACTAGATCTCAAATCTTGTGACGAGATGAAGGAGGGCTTTGGATCTGACGTAGATCTGGACGACCCTATCCCTAATAAAAAAAATCAAATTCAAATTAACCTTCACTGCTAAAAGCCAGCGCTGGCTACTCTTCGCCTCCATCTGTGTTGGAGCGCAGAAGAAATAGTGTGTTGTTAAGGACCGTTTCTGCAGATTACAAATTGACGGACACATACTGGTGTCATCTGAATCATTCGGTAATCCAAAAGTTGGGCTCAAAACAGCTGCTAGATGCTTAGGATTTTGATGGACACTTTGTTTCCTAATAGTGAGGAGACATCTTCAGCTTTACCGCAAGAACCAAAAAAAGAATGCTAAGTCAGTTCCTATTAACCTGGGCCATTTATTATGGCCTACTGTTCATTCAAGTGTCGCTTCATAGATTCGTCATCGTAGCGCACAACCTGACGATACCATACGACTACTGCTTCTGTTCACCTAAGTGTATTGTCATAGTAACTGATAGCAAGTCTAGTTAATATCTTTTCGCGAAAATGTCGAGCTCAGGTGATGAAGGGGATGTGTTTTTGCTGTATTATTTTGCTTGATCGCACTAAAATATGCTTGTGAACAGGTAAATAATATATTATACTTCTTCAATATATATACCTCCTTACATTACAAAATTTTTGAAAGATAATCGAAAATTTAAATCATTTTATGAGTTTTATTGCTCCGCACACACGAAAGCGGAAAATTTAAGATCATGTATTCTGGTAAGAGACTGTTGTCAACTTTGAAGGCAACATAATAATTAAGAGAAGACGTAAATACCATATTACCTAACGTGGAAAATATAGTCGAATTTCCATATTATTTTTCTTAAAAACGCAATATTCACTACCCAAAGGTGATGCATTGCACGCCTTGCTGCAAACATTCTTGCCGACAGGCCACATGCCGATAGCATGCTACGATGAAAACATGTTTCTGACGCGGCAATCGACACTCTAATCGAGTTGTATTGGAAGCTGCACGCAAGCGTACTGAAACCGTAAAATTTCTACTACGCATTAGTCATCATCTACTACGCAGTGGACAGTCAGCCCAAAGATTTCGTTCTTTCCTAGTAGTTGGATGAAAACGAAAGCTGTGTAGAGCATCACAAACGCCTTTCTATTAAAGTTTTAGAGTGTCTTGTGAAGTATTGGATAGCCAGTGGCTTAAACTCTACTATAAGGAAAAATCTTGTAGAAATATCGCAACACACTCTGACAGAGTATACAGAAAAATTACTTGCTTCCAAAGAGTACATGCTAGCGATCATCGAGGAAGATTTCAATAATGTGCGTCTTCAAACAATTTTGAGTGCTCTTCGAGCTTCAGAGCCACTGACCTTTACTTGAAACTGTCCTATCGCCTACCGGACCATTGTAGTGTCTTTCAGGCTTAGGTGTTGGAGATCCTCGCAGCGGCAAACTGGCTGTTGTATATTATTCGGAGATATTCGGAGTGAGTGTTTGCACCTTCCTCCCTTGCTGGAGGTTTTACCCATTTGAAGCTAGCCCTCGAATGTTGTACGTGTCTTAACGAGATATCATTCGATGATGCAGCTGTTTTAGGTGCCAGAAAATAGGGTCATTAAGAGAAACTGAAGCGGACAAAATTGCAAAGGCTGGCACGCTTGTGCCGAAAGTTTCCCGATTGGCATTCCGGTGGCTTCAGTTTCAATGTCCATCACGTAAAAATCTTAAACGACACTGTGAGGTTCTGGGTAGGAGAACCTTCCTATGCGGTCGCTAAACAATTGAAGAACTTTTGACACTGGTCGCACTGGAGAATATCTTGAACTAGGAAGGAACTCTCTCCGCACTTCAATGGCTTTCTTAGACATTGTATGTTTGACAGGCATGTAACAAGGTTGGTTTCCCATTAAGACTTTTGCCAGAACTATGGAGAAAGAGGGAACAGTTCTTCATCTCCTGTGCAAATGCCCGGTCCTTGCTCGAAGGAACAAGTCTCTTAGCTCATACTATTTCTTTTTATCTGAATCCAACGTAACTGTCAACGATAACGTAATATTAAATAAAAATTATTTTATTCAAATATTCTTTGTCAAATAACAGTATTAATAAACATTTTAGTGTAAATCTTTGTTATTCCATCTGATTAATAAATAGCTATTCTTTTTCTTTAAGCGTACAAAATAGATAATATATGTACTTGCATATGTTAATTTTTCTTAAGATCTATAAAACAGTAAAAATATTCGAAGTTTTTCGATGCATATATGCAAGCTACTTCCTTTGCGTTTGCTGTAAAATTATACAACACTTCTGGATGCACAAAAAAAGTAAAATTAACTTTTCATTTGCATAGATTAGATCATTTCATTGAAAGCTCCTGTAACAAATGGAATATTTCTTCGAGCCTGTGCTCAACTTTTCGAAGTCGGACTTCTTGTTCCTGTGTCTTTTGTTGTTGTTGCGTGGCCCGTGTCCTGCTCTCAATAACAGCAAGAGCAGCTTTCACTGTTCGTTTTTCCATTTGCGAACATGATCCGACTAGGCATGAGCAACAGCACGGTAATGCTCGAACGGGACCTTGTAAAATCTGCTTCTGATAATCAGCATCCTCACGAAATTTATAGAATGATTTTCCATTGCTCTTCAGTAATGCCACTTCGTCATCCATTGCCTTATCTGCCGGGATGAGAATTCGATTTCGATTATTTGGAGTGATAGCGATATATTGGCCAGTAATATAGTTCGGGAAGAGACTTATGAGATTCCTGCAGATCAAACGGAAAGGTCGACAATTGACGAAAAATCCTGTTGTACTATTTTGACCGGTAACGATCCCTTCGTAGCTACTCAAAAGATTTGTACGGCAAATGCAACCGTTTAGCTCGGCTTGTTGTTTAATGGCCTGGAAATATGTTTGGATGAAATTATTTTGTTTTAAGCAAAGGCTTTTCGCCTAAACAAAATTCATTACTAAAATCAATCCTTACCTGAGTATCACTCACAGCCAGACCATTCAATAAATTGAACAGCACAATCGCCATGAAGAATACGAAGAGCAAAAACACGAAATAACTCGCAAGTGATTGAAATTTAATATCGCCAGCTTCAAATTCCCCCGTTAACATCACAATCGTTTTAATTATAGCCGTAAATGGGTTGTCAAACTTATTAAGTTCGCCTTCTTCTCCATCAGCATTTGCCTCAGCTAGTGTTTGATGACCGAATAGTACATAGAAACACAAGCTGAAGGTTATAACAAATATGGAGTACAATGTAAAGCTCTTGATGAAACTCGTTGATACTGCCTGTAACATTAACATATGCGTTGAAATTGACAGCACCGGTAATGATCCGACCAGCAGACATAGTTCTACCGATGCCAACAAAATTGTAAACACTGCAATAACGCGCTGAGTTTCTTGTTCATAATTGGGACTACTAAGAGACACTATGGTGAATATGATCAACACAATTTCCATATAGTTCACTATTGAACTGAGGAACATCCTCGGAGATGTCAAAAGTTGTATGACTTCTCTGATTATCATGTAGATCAATCCAATGCCGGACAAAATACGAAATATTGAAAGCACATTTACATCGGTTGACGGGTTGAAATTTAGAATTATATAGGTTACAAGACATCCACAGAACAGCGCGTAGAGTAAAAAGTTAATGTAGAAAATAACGGCTAATCGATGCCATTTCAGGAACATGAAGCTCGTGATCAGCGGATGTTTGAGAAGATGTTTCAATTCAGTAGTGTCTGCAATGTATTTTATGGGAAGCATCTCTTCCCTCGATATATTACTTGCGCGACTGTTGCTGGTGGGCGGAACTAAGTTAGACAAGTTTATTAAGACTTCGAAATCATCATCTCCCGGCTTCTGGTCGTTCGTAGTAATACATGAGTCGAAACATTCTTCCAGTAGCTCGGGATCAATGTCATCGATTGGTAGTCTGCTGAAGGCGTTCCGACAACCAATATAAGCTCCTCGCTTCAATAGCTCCCGAATCGCTTTTTCGTTTTTATACTTAACAGCATAGTGCAACGGAGTTGATCCAGATGCGTCCGGCTCGTTGATATCGATTTTATCGGAGTTCAATAAAACAAAGAACGAGTTATAATAGTCGGAGAATCCGTTGTGAGATTTCGAATCTAACTTTTTGATGACGGTGATAAGGAGGTTATCGACATTTTTCAGTTTCAGTTCATCCTGATCGAGGAGGCTTTGCAGAGCTTTGCAATTTCCATACGTACAGGCTACTTCGATCGGGCTACTATTCTTCTCCTTATGATTGACGTTCACTCCATTCTTCAGAATCATTTCCACAGCATTCTGCAGGCCCTTCTTGATAGCTTCGTTCAACAGACTAATGTTGTTCTCCTGTACCGCGTTCTGTTGATTGTCCTTCTCGGACATATTCAAGTGATATTCATTGAAATTAGCCACAAATTTATCTTCATTCCCGTTACGTAAGAATGTAAACAATGTGTCAAAAGTAATATTCGCTCCAATTTCATGAGGTAGATGAAGTTCTGGATACTCATCCCTGAGTTTTTCTCTAGCTTCACCATCCCGGAAACTATCGATATCCAAATCAGTGTTGTCCAGGAGGAATTCGATGACTTCTTTCTGTTCGTGATGAGATATTTTCTTGTTTTTCAAAATATATAGTATAGGAGTACGTTCTCCTTGATCGGGAATATTCGGATTCGCACCTGCATTTATTAAGTGTCTTATACATTGATAAGTATTTTCGTAGTTGTCGCCATTGATGTTTTTTGCAAGGGAATTGAGTGGTGTAAGATTTGCATATTTAGCATCGACATTGACGGCTTTCGTTTTCAGTATAGCTTCTACGATAGCTGGGTCTCGGGAATCGACTGCAAAATTTATGGGTTGTTTGTTGAGTAGCCTGTTGGTCTGGAAAAGTAAATGTATTGTTGTAGATTAAATATGATAAATATATTAAAAAAGCGAATTATGAATATCAATGCCAAGTAAACAGTTGTTAATATTTGCATTGGATGGTGCTGAAAGAAATGGTTGGTTCACTGTGTAAACTCTAATGTCATTTTGCTGATGTGACTCCTACTTTCAAACGCCGTAGATGTTCAATCGATTTTAAGTTAGGCTAATTTTATGTGGTAAACATGACAAGCTTCAATCCAAACAAAAATCCTTTTCGGCACGTAGTGCTTTTCTTGTTCAATCGAAATGTAATAAAGAGACATAGTAGCCTTGTGAAAACTTACATTGAACATGCCGTAACCAAAAACGCTTTTGTGCGTTGTTTGCCATATCGAAATAGGTATCTGGTTGAAATTAGAGGTGAAGTGACTCGTGGAACCACCCCACACTGTTATAATTTGTGAATGAAGCTTTCTATCAGCTTCAACCCTTAGCCTTGGTAAAAGTTACCATGCGATTACTTTACTTTTTCAAGAGTTTCGAAGATCACCCAACCTTAAAGAATAATCTTAGGACCTTTTATCAAAATGTACGCGGACTAAGATCCAAGACTAATGATATTAGTTTTTCGTCTTCTTTGGCTCGCAATAATATAGATTACGTAAATTATAAACTATTTACGGTTATTACCACTTCCTGACAGAACTTTGGCTTACAGAGAACGTTCTGGATAATGAAGTTTTGCCTCTGCATACTGTATTCCGCATATACCGTGATCGTTTAACCACTGGTAAATCCGATGAGTGAGGTGTCTTAATCGGCATAAAAAGGGCACTCAAAGGAACAGTCTGTTGTAAATTTCAGTTTTCGTCTATCGTTCAATAAGTTATTGTTCAAATCTGCTTAAATCCTCCGTTTACTTTCCTTGCAACTACCCCGCTTTGATGTATGAATGCATATTTTCTGAACTATCCACTTATATGTGCAGCCGCTTTCCAACTGCGCTATTTTTTGTCTAGGTGTACTTCAATATGCCTAACGTGCAATGGGACTGTACTTTTTCGACAATAATATAAAAAGGAAAGGGTGCATAACGTATCGTTATGCTCCCTTTCGCAATATAATAATGTGCCCCAATTCAAGCAATAAAATATTGTACCTTGTTTTTCCAACCTCCCTTTTTCTTTTGTCTGCTTAAGCCCTACTTTATCATCTTGTGTGTCCTCTCAGTCGCATCATCCCCCTCTTTCATTTGAAATGTTTTTCTAGAAATAGCCGCTGCCCTGCCCGTTTCAACTTCCTGAAAGCAAATATGACTATAAGCAGTGACTTCGATAGGTGTTGAGTCGTCCATTCCTTTTAATAACCAAAAACCTTTCTTGCATTAGGTGAACTCTCTTTTAAATTCATATGATAATCCAGTATATGCATCTCAATGATGCTTCCTCTTTTAATGCCATCGGCGGTTGTGGGGTCTTTGCGATATATTTCTCCTTTATCTGTACACAGTCCTCCACACTTACCTCGCATAATGTTTTCTTTTCCTTTCCAGGTATCTCGTCTTCACTTTGTTGGATCAACAAAATCAAGTTAATGTACTATATACTGAGTTTTCCAAAGCTTTTGTCGCCGTTGATCATACGCTACTGCTTCTAAAACTGAAAGGCTATAGATTCATCGATTCGATTCTTTCTTAGTGTTCCTCTTATGTGCATAACTGTATATGTGATAAATACCAATTCATGTTCCATATCTGGAATTACGCAAGGATTCATTCATAGTCCCATACAGTTTTTGCTTTTTATAAACCTTCCTTCGGCGATAAACTCATTTTGCTTTTTATATGCGGATATCTTAAAGGTGTTTAGAGAGATTTATTCTTCAAAATGAATTTTGCACGTTTAACAACTAGTGCTCTCTCAACTCCCTTACTCCGAATATCTCAAAACGACATTCACTCATATGCCCCGTTTACATACATGGCATAAGTTTCGTGAAAGCATTCGACAAAACAGTCGACAAGACGTTCAGCATGACATAGGGTGAAGATGGCTTATCTTATGAAAGGATACCTACCTACCTACTCGATATGCATATCTGTACACTTAAACTTCGCAGGCCCAATTACACTCTCCCCGAACGTTTCGTCGAGAATGCAAATGTTGGCGAGCTGAGAGTGTAAATGGTCACCTCGTCTATTGTCGCCTGTTTTTTTTTTTGATATGCCAAAACATGGAGGGAAGTAATTTTACAAGTTCCCTAACGACACGTTCAGGGAGAGTGTAATTGCACCTTAAAATTATTTCCCTCCATTTTTGGCATGGGAAAAACTGAGGATAATAGACGAGGTGACCATTTACACTCTCAGCTTGCCACCATTTGCCTGTGTGCAATTTCGGCATAACATTTTAGTGGTAATATCGTTTAGGTAGGTAGCATTTTCTCTGTTCTGAAATTTGTTTACAAATTTTCGAACAGTGTGCCTTGTACCCATCCGTACGCATGCATCTTGTCCCATATGACGTATCTTGATGCATCAAATAGGTTTCTAAATATCATCCGAGCCAGCACCACACCTTTTTTCAAATGACTTGGTACGTAAAACCGACATCATTTCGAGCGGCTTCGAGGTAGGACGAGACCGTCATAAACACTCAGCCACCCCCATAAAACGCTCATTATATTAAAAACATTATATTAAAACATGCGAGAGCCAACGAGGAAGCCATTCACAAACTTGTGCTTGCCATTAAAAAAAACAGGCAAGAATAGAGGGGGAGACCATTTATTCTCTCACCTCGTCAACGTTTGCTATGTTTAAGTATAATTGAGGCTTTAAAAAAACTCTTTTGTTCTTTTTTTATTTACTTTTGGGCTCTTTTCTTTATGCGGTCGCTATCTTTAAAGATTTCGATGTTGTCTTAGACTTCAAACTAAAATTTGAGCAGCACATCATGCATATCATCGCCTCGTCATCACGATTGTCTGGTTCTGTACTTAGGTTTACAAAACCTTTTGTGAATATTTCAACCTCATTTTTTCTCTGAAAATTATTGATTTTACTTCACTGCATTTTTCTTCTGTATAGCTAAATTATTTATTTTTATTTTTCAAATTCTAATGAATTTTTTCCTGAATTTGTTTTTATTTTCTTCATTTATTCATTATTACTTAAGATTAAATTTGACTATTTTTGTGATATGAAATCAAAATGAAATTTCGATATTAAATTAAAACTCGGAAATATATAATAACATATCTTCGAAACTAAATAAATGTCAATTGCTTGCTGTAAGTTTGCGAGTTCCTGTTCAAGCTGACCACAAATGAAAATTAACTGCAATCGTACGTATAACTCAACCCAATCACATCTACGTGAGAACATCTAGCTGAAAACCAAAATAACACATTATACCGCCAACCACCTCTAAACGCCCAAAATAACAAGAACCTATAATTATTATTATGTTTTCTTGTTGTAATTTTCATCGGGTCAGTTTAATATCTCAAATCTTATCAAACCGTACAGATGAACAATTCCTAATTGTACATGTACCTCATCTAAGTACACGGTAATACTCACATAATCGCATTTACATCCTCGTCTAATACACTCCTCGACGAATTCGACACAGCCAAATGTTTGAAGTGCTTTTTCAAAGACACTTGTATGTGTGGTTTCATCGATACGAGTTGGATCAGCATCCATCTCAAGAGCAACCTTAAACTCTTGAATGCTTCCATTCTGCAATGCTTTGGCAAGTGCCGACTGTTTGTTTCGAGAAAAAAAAAGATGTTATAGAAAAAAAAATATTGGAGCTTGAATAGCTATCAATTTCAATTCAATTACCTGTGGATCTTGTAGACAGCCATCGAATGGTGATAAGTCGATTTCATATCTTTTGGTCATTGTGATGATGTGTTAGAGCATCGAGTGCGAAGAAAGTAGAATCGTATATTCTATCAAAAAAAATAAACAATTTTTTTTTAAATCTTAACTTGCTGTGAAAATTTAAAAAAAATGTGCTATATAAAAATATGATCTAGATATACATTCTGTATAGTGCTTTGAAAGTGAAAATTTTACTTTTTAAACTATTAAAATAAGTAAAAATTAATTGTTATAAAAGATCACGAGTACAGTAACGCAAGTCCGAGTCTCAAAAAATAGAAATCAGCTCAAATTAAACCAACAAAGTAGATTAAAAAAAGTAGATTAAATATACACGAGAAGGTGGGCTTGAAGACAGCGGGCATCTGCTGCTGAGCAAGAAATAAAAGATGACGTCATGCGCATGTCAACATCCATTTTTGACGTTATTGGAACTTAAGACGACACAACAGACTCTACGAAAAAACTGTCCAGTAATTAGTGTATGCTTTTCTTCAATATAATAGACGAAAAAGATAAACGAGTATTGTAATAATATATAATCATGTAAAGCTCAAGCATATACAGTCCATGCCATAAGAAACGAACAGCATTTTTTTAAGTAAAAAAAATTATTCCTGTCTGCTTTTCGCGGCGTGATTGCCCCACCAGAGGGCTACAACGCCAGTGCTAATTCATTTCAGTGTCACTCGAAACCTAATAGTGAACGCAGCTAAACCAAAATGAGCGAAAAGTACGAAACGGTAATAGTACGTTACGAAACGGTATTTTCATGTTCGCACTTGAAAGGGCCAACATTATCATACTGCATGGCTGCAAAAGTCCTGCGACTACCTTAGGATCGCACGTTTCTCATTATGAGGGGAACAGTTGTCAGCACCAAGCCCAGAAAAAGGCGTTTAAAGGAGGCAAACGTATCTGACTGTTTCATAACGTAAAAATCTCTGATTTCTGAGAAACACATCGAAAAGCGAAAGATTTGGACGAACGAAAATATGGGTCATGATAAGACTAAAGCTATTTATTCCGAGAAAGAAACTTTTTGGGCGTGGGGTCGGCTGAACCAAACTTCGTTCATCCGCAGTACAAATGTTATCAAGCACACTGTTAAACACCCATGTGTGAATATTTAGGGATGCTTCTCCGATCGCGATTTATTATTTTTGGACCTCTTGACCAAAAATTTGAACGCCGAAAAAGTGGTCCATTTATAAAAGCGTGGACTTCTTAAATCACTAAACGAAATGTTTGCACGAAAAAATGAAAATTGGGTCTCGAAAGAGAATAATGACTTAAAACAACGAAGCCTAACCTGCAAGTCCTGGAAAGAAGAAAATGGCATCACAATAGAGTGAGCTTCATAATTTCCCAGATGTAAACCCTATCGAAAATATATGGCAAATTATGAAAACTCATCTCGCCAGAAAGCCTGTCGAATATTCGAAGCAACTGGTTCTCGCTATGCGCGAAATTCGAACCTCTGTGTGCACAGAATACCCAGAAAGGCTGGTTAAAAGCGTGCCAAGAATATGCCAGGCTATACTTGACAACGATGCGGACGAGGCATACAAGAGCGTAGGATGCAAGCCACAGCGCCAGACCGGTCGTTCGGCTAGTAAAGCTAGATATTCAGTTCGACGAGGTAGACAGATGTGCTTCTAGCCCTTAAGTATAGCTTCTGCATTCCTGATTGCTTGTTAATCATGATGCGGGACTATCTAAGGAACGGATGGCTGCTGTTTAATTTCGACGAAGGAATTCGGGGCATATCTATCACTTCAGGGGCTGCGCAGGTCAATCCCTGGACATGATCTTTGGAACATTGTTTACGATCGACTGCTCAGCCTGCAAATGATAATGATGTGACAGCAGTAATCACTTCTAAAACTACTGAGTTAGTCCAATTCATACTAAGCCAAGTTATAAGGAGGGTCAAACGGTGGATGACCAATCATAGCGGTCCCTATTGAAGACAGAGATCGTCATGCTGACGAAGCGGAGGATACCGACTGTCATCCCGATGACAGTGACCTCCGCAGAAGGCCACACCAGTAAGTCGTTAAAATATCTGGAAGATACGCTGGATACTAAGCTGACCTACTGGGACCACATCCGTAAGGTATGTGATAGAGCTCTAAGAATCATGGGGTCGCAGGGCAGATTGATGGACGTTATCGGATGCCCCAGCAAAACGAAACGGAGGCTACTTCTGGCAACGACTAACTCCATCTTTTTGCACGGGGCGAATATTTTGGCGAACGCACACCAAACGAAAAAGTTTAGAGCGTGGATTGCCAGCGTAGAGGCTTACACATAGCGAATCCAATCCCGGGATCCCGGATCCCGGGATCCCGGCCTATTTTTGGTCCCGAAAATCCCGGGATTGATGGTTTCTAATCCCGGGATTTTCGGGATCAGAAATTGGCTGGGATTTCGGGGCCGGGAGTCAAGCATTATCGGGAATCAAGTTACAGCAAGACTCGAAAAGTGCAAATAGAATCCATATTTATGAGAAAACAATTAGCTCACATCATAATGCGTAAAGAATAGAGCAAAACAAACCGATGTAACAGTTAACAAGAGAATACAAAGGGGTTTGTAAATAAATAAGTATGGACTGTTTCGCATTTAGTGCATTCGTTACATCGAATGATTTGAGGAAATTAATACTAGCGAATGCACACACAGATTTACCAAAATCCTTAACAACAATCAAAAAAAGGTTGTTGGCTATGCAAGCTGGATAAAGAAAATAATAAAAAATAAGATATAACAGGCTAGTATCTCAGGTGAACGGTTCAGTTTGATGTTTGATGAATGGACCTTGACTGCAAATAGGCGCTATATAAATATAAACATCTACTTAGTAAATTCTTACTGGAGCTTGGTGCGAGTGAAAATATCAATGACAGCTGGAAACTACCTAGATATGAGTTTACTGTTTCTCCAGGAAAAGACATTGTTACCATCGTAACTGATGGGTCAAACGAAATGCGAAAAGTAGGCAGACTAGTTGGTACAGAGCAACATATTTGTTTGGCGCATAGCATCCACTTGGTAGTTTGCGATGTTCGCTATAATATGAGGTCCATTCCAGATTAAAGAGTTGATGAAGCAGCCGATAGTCTGAACGACGACCACGAAGATTTGGATGGTCCTGAATCAGCTAACTACGTTGAAACCGGCCGCCTGCAAGACACGCTAGATCAGACGAAGGACATCAGCGCATGCATGAAGAAAGTTCGTTAGGTAGTTTTATATTTTAAAAAAGCTCCAACGAAAAATAATAACGATCTTTAAAACTATGTCGCATCCGAGCAAGGCATTTAACTGTCTCCTTTAAATGGATTGTAAAACAAGATGAAATAGTCTCTTGACAATGCTCGAATAGTTTCCCATTTTGAAAAACAGTATACATTAATAGGCCTGCAATATTCAGAGCAATTAGAAGCAACAGAGTTTGATTCGATTCAGAAAATTATTGAAGTTTTACTCACTGTAAAATTGGCTGTGACGGCCTTTAGTCGCAGACTTGCAAATTTATGCACTGCTAATACTTCATCAATATTTGTATTTAGGCTGTTAGGAGAAAAACGGTCTATTCTTCTGAATGCTATGAAAATTGCAATATTGCACCGAATAAAAGAGCGTCAGTGTACCGAGCTATCTGGTATGCTAAGCTATCTCCAGAATCCACATGGTACCAGTGAAAATTTACCAAGTGAAATAAAATCTCTATTTTGGAAACCAAGCAACGCAAATATTAAAAAAAAAAATACTTCAAACATCTAGATGCTGAACCCTTTGCTTGGTAGCCAAAGAAATGAAGAGAACCCTGTAGATAACCATATTGAATCCAGAACAAGGTAGTCGTCAATTAACGCTACAAGAGGAGCTGCAAAAGTATGAAAATAATCAATCATGAAATGACGCCAGAAACTAATCTAATTAAAGCCATTGCAAAAGAAATGAATCTTTTCGAAAGTGGTGGCACTTGCATAGTTTGGAGCAGGCGTACCAATATTTCTCGACCGTTTCCGCGGCGTCCAAAATCGGGAATAAATTTAGAAGCAGGCTTGGAGACGATACCTTAGATGCTTTGCTATTGCTTCAATGTTACTTCCGAAAAACCCAATGAGCTTTGGCCGAATTTTTTATATGTTACTTTATTATGTATCTGAATTCTAAGAGTTGTGTTTTGTTGTTGTGGTTTTTGGTCGTGATTTTTTGCTGTAATTTGTAAAAGATGTAATTTTTCATACTGTCAACGTTTTGGATAATTAAAATTATTGTTTTTATTTGCATCAATAATATAAATTAGTAATAATGCAATTTTTTATCTAGTTTTGAGCTTACTTATTGTTGTAGTTTTGAAATGATGCCAAATTATATAATCTGTTTACTAGAAACTTGACTTATTTTGTTGTGTTGTATTTTGAATTTATAATCCCGGGATCCCGGGATCCCGGGATTTGAGATTTTTTAATCCCGTAATCCCGGGATTGAAAATATGGTTCGGGATTGGAATCCCTACTTACACATCGCCTGTAGCTACCGCACTATGTCGAAAGATACCGCAAGATGCGCAAGAGCACAAAAAGGGTACCTCACAGGCTCTAAGCTGGATAGCACTGATAGATCTCTTGGACCGATGGGCGAGCTGTGGTCACGGAGAGGTAAAACTCTATCTGTGATAATTCCTAATGGGGTGCGGTTATTTCACAAGCTACCTTCATAGAATGGGTAACAACGTACTGTCGGTACTGTGTGGATGAGTACGATGATGTTCACCACACATTCTTTGTGCGCCGTCGCTTCGCAAGTTTGAGGAGCAACTTCAAGTCCACGATTGGCTCGATCACTCCAGAGTCTCTCGTGAAAATGATGCTACGTAACGAAGATAACTGGGGTAAAGTTTCAACATATATTAAGGAAACACACAAAGCAAGAGGAGAGCTGGCTTACCGTCACCCAAGGTCTGGAAACTCGAAAAATAGGTAGGCACCAATACGTGAGCAAGTTTGACCGGGTTGAAGTAATGCAAGAGCGTACTCCGACCCGGACCTCCATGTAGTAGATGGGCTTTTTTAGTAAGTAAATTTCTTACATAACCTGTGGTTTGGTGACCCGGGTATCTGCTGAGGATTTTTTTGCCATCTACAACAAAAAAAAACCTTCATAAACAAATACATAAAAGTGGACTTTGGACAATCTTTGTCGGATATGGGGGACGTAGTTGGCGGAGAATTCATTCACAATCAATGTATGCATTCATTCACGATTCACTTTACCTCTGATATGACTCAAATACCTACCCAAAGTTAAGTTGAAGCTTGTGTTGATGATAATCGGATTCAAACAAGGACTACACATGTTAACAGCCAGTGTAGAATAAATAACAATAAATATAATTATTTCGCACTGGATTCTTAGCCGATTATCAATACCTTTGGTAAAATACATTAAGAAACTACGAATTAATGTACCACATGAGTAGGTCTCTTAATAATAATTTCATATGTTTAAAGAATTTTATTTTCATGCATCCACATATCAAGCTCAACTAATTAAACTAAATATTGCATTCTATTATCAAAATGTACATTACAATCACTGAATAAGCTCCGCTCAAGAGCTTCCTCTAACCATTCGAAAATCTATCATCAAGCCATTTGCGGCGCATAAGCTGCATAACACATTTGTATAAAAGAAGTTCGAAAAACATGTCCAAATATGTGGATAAATAATACCCACATGGAAACTCAATAAAGACTTAATTACACATCAACGTCTCCAACATATGGTTGAGGACGGTCAGCTCAGCAGCATACAAATTCAAAACAAAGTGACTTATCAATAGAATTCATGTGGGAGTAAATAAATTTTGAAATATGCAGACATTAATATTTGAATTAGCATCCTTGAATTTCCTCATTATAGTTTTACTCTTGTTCGGCTTACGTTTCGCATTATTCTGATTCCATTGTATTTGATGAGAATGCATTCCAGTTTAGAGCATTATTCTAATTTTAACTTCCCTGCGAACTTTTCAAAATTCAAATAAGCGAACAACAATGGCGCTTCCAGTTTCAGACCGCAGCTCGATGTGGACAAGACGCCATGTTAATTTTCAATGGAAACAACACACAGCTCGTAACACAATAGCTAAATTCAAATAAGTGCGTCACTAAACAAAATATTCCGGGGAATTAGCGTTAATAAACGCGTCCACCAAAAATGAACTACATTCACGATCACAGTAAGCCAACCGTACAAGTGCGAACGCTGTTAAATTTCTATCCCATGATGACGTAAGATCCACTTAACCAAGATCTGTTGGTTTAACAATTCAGAACTGAGGGCATTTCGTTTCAAGTGCATGTATTTTCTTTCTGAACGGATGGATTTTCTATTGCCGTTGCTACGATAATTTTCACAGAATGTTTTTTCGAATTGGAATTATGGAGCTGGAGATATGCATAAGTGGTCTGGTGATTGGGAGGAAAATCGAAAACGATTTTTAACGGCCTTCATAATAAATTGCTTTATTTTATGGGAAATAGTGATTTCAAGTGTGAAATTCGGCGGGTAGAAAACAAAAGCATAAAGGCATTCGTAATAACCAGAGTAAAGTTGTCGGCTTCAATTTGATACATGTGATGTAATTGCGGGAATTTCTTTGTAGCTCTTCAATTCAAGTGCCTATGGTACGGAAATGATTGCATTTGAAGGTTTGAAATTTTTATCCTGTGATATTATGATTCAAACAACTTTATTTCCAGAAACGAAAACAATTTTAAGTGATCGGAATAGATTTTTTTTTTTTGAAACAATGAATCAATAGAAATATCAGTAACATCAGTTGGTAGGAATACATAAGTTTGAAGAGTTTTAGCTTGAGATACAAATGTATAAGTTAAATAAAAATTGAGCATAAAAATTGAAAAACCATTATAAATCATTTAAAAACAATTCAAACAATTTTCTCTGATTGAACAGCAAATAATTGAAAGAGAGTCTATGAAAATTGGTAAACAAGTGTAAAATACCTGACACGATAACTATACTATATTCCATTTTTTTATATGGTCAATGACTTCAAAGATAATATTTCAATGAAATCATTGTGTTTATGTGCTGTAATTGAAAATTACAACTTTTTCCATGCAATTATTTCCAACGTATCCTCACAACAGCACTTTACAATTCCAAATACATTTCACGCAAATCTGTAAATCTTTCATGCGGAAAATTGAATCAATACTTGAGGTCGTCACTACGGTTTCTTCACCTGTATCTACAACTTCACCGATTCGAATCAATCTGCAACGGATGTATTATTCATTCCGTTCATTCATGAATACAATTGCAGCTGGTTCGTTTAGATACATAAATAGGTAGTAAGTACTTGTATCTATAGAAATAATTGAATATCTCTTAACATCTAGTCAATATTTAATGTGATTAAACTGCCGCACACGTTAAAATATGTTCACAAACACAGTGATATTTGCGGGCAAGAAACGACAATACTGTGGGCGAGCTCATGTTAGCCCACTTATTATTCCATTAAATCCAAACAACAACCATATTTGATGACATGCGGTGCTCATCGAATGTATTCGTCATTGATAAACATTTATCTGTTAGCGATTTACAAAATCTTTCGCAAACACTTTTGAAATCATATGTACAACTTCTTATATCGTATTCGATTACTTTTTCTTCAATTTTTCAAATTTCGGACTATTAAGTCATTAAAATAATAGATAAAATTATCAACTGAGTACTAAGTACTATGACTAACTGCTTAAGGTCGAGCCCGTAAGATGGTGTCCGCACGTATGTAGTCATTGCCGCAAAACGCGTAAGTACATACTCTGTCTGGGCTTGGCTGTTAATTGGAATATTAAGTGCCCGATATCTTTATGCTGGGATTAACACTTTTGTGCATGATATCGTTTCAGATTACCCTGTTTGCCTTATTTGTTTGCATAATATTATTTGATATTCTTCTTCGGTGCCAATACATATTTGTTGCAAACATATGTGCGGATAATATTGTTTCAAGAATTCGCTGATGATACAGTTTGTAAATTATTTGATAGAGACTTCACCCCTGAGTAATACCGACTTATAGTGCTCAATAATAGTAATAATAGCGCTGAAAAAGTCCCATATGTATTTACGGGGGAAGTGATGATATCTAATTATCAAATTAAATTAACTCCAGCCAGTCTAAATTTACTCGTAAGTTTTAGAAGTATTCTATATTGTTTTTTATTAACTTGAATTGCCTCGGTATTTCGAACTAAAGCTTCGTAATAATAACTACACATTCTCATTTAGATAAATATGTGAATTTATAGCTCGGCCTGTAGTTTGGGCCACTGGATATACATTTTAAGCTAGTAGTGGTCTGTAACCAGAATCCATTCATTATTGTAAGGCTACATAGATCCTAAACGATATTCGAAAAATTCTTAGAAGGGTTTTGAACTGAATAACAGTTCCCTGATTTTAAAAACTCCATCAATGGAAATTTATCAGCACATTTTAGTTTAATTCGCATTTAAATCACAAATTCTTCGATAGTGAAACATTTTTAACGTTTACTAAAATTTATGTATAAGATATTCCAACATAGCATGATTTGTATATTAATTGTTTGGAAGATTTAAACAAACAAGCAAGCAACAATTTCACATAGATATATGGCATAGCTTTTTGAAGAAAATAAACACTAGAACCAACAAATCCTCTTAAAGAGTAGCTGTTTAAAATGAGTGAGTTTGACGGAGCTGGCTCACTTCAAAGAGCCGTTTTACTCATCACTACTCTGTTTTTATGTGCTTTGTTAATCTTCTCCAAAGTTTCTGCCAAAACATATATTTTTGCACAATAGCCAGGATGTCTTCTGCATATTTCATCCAGAAACAAAAAAGCGAAACTTCTTCATTAAGTTTCTTTTCCAATCTACCTATAAATACCTCACTAACAAGCGGTTATAACGAATTTCCCATGGCGACCTTTTTAATTCCCTCTGAAAGTGAAGTTGTTTTTTTTTACACGTGCGAATTGAGTAGTCTTTAATTTTCTTGCTTCACTATGAGGAGTTATTCTTCTCTAATAGCCATTCCTCAAATAATCCAAGTGCATGTTTTTCCTCTATTATTGCCGCTTTTCCAGGCCGCTCTATAATCTCCTTTCGATTTCACTAATCTTTCCTAAGGCTCTATATTCTTCCGCAATCCATTTTGCAATTCTTGTTGTTGGTGCTTTTGTAGTGCTGACAATCTGCTTTGAAGCATTTCTGACCTTGTTTATTTTCACTGCTGGGTTTGCGACCAGTATCTTGTTGGTTTTTCCAGTCGTTCCCTACCACTCTTTCAACATTTTTTCACTCGTTTAATTGTCAGGTCCTTATCCATCCTTAGTTTATGGTAGTCTCCGTTTTTGAGCTAATCTGTCATATTCATATTTGAGAATTTTGATCACGGCGTTTCCTTTATTTACTTTAGTATACAAAAGACCTGTCTGGTAGCCAACTCTTTAAGCGCCATTAATGGCTTACCAGCATTCTTCCTCTTACTATTTTTTTACTGATGAGTTTAGCCATATTTCCCCTAATTTGTGCTCTCTCCTATTCAAAAATGTGTTTTATCGCTGCTTCGACGTCTACCACCAAATCCTCTGTTGAAAATGCTGTTTCCTTAACAGCAAAATTAAGACCTTGCTTAAACAGCTCAATTTGCTCTTCCATAAATTTGACCTTAAACTTTTTCGCCACCTAGGCGAGAACAGTATATATGATATTCTTTTCTCGGTATCGTTTCCTCTCATTAGCTTCTTCAGTTTCCCCGTGAAAATACTTCTCTTTTTGTCTTCCTCACATTGGAAGGCCCTGTTTGCTTTTCCTATAATATCTAGAATGTCTCCTTTTCCAATGGCAAGTAATCATTTTCAAATGTAGAGAATAAAGTTCAAGTGTATTTTATTATTCTCCTAATTATTCGCCTACTTTCGTAAATATGCCCAACAATATTTTTGTTTAAAATTTTGTAAAAGTAACGGGCGCCAAAATATGTTTGCCTTTTTGTTGGCAGAAATTTTGTGGTGTAAGTTCAGTTGATACAATCATGAGGACGGGTGCTCAGCTTGGATAGTTTTTCAAGTTTGTATTAATATAAAGCTGCTTTAGCAGACCTATAGCATAAATTTATACTAACAAAACAAATCTGGGTCTGACGAACAAATCGCAGTTTCCAAGAATCGCTCTTATGGTATCAAATATATTTTCCTTCCTAATATTAAACTGAGCAATTTGCACATTCATTTGCCTTTCATTGTGGCCACATTGAATCATTATATGAAGCAAATTATATCCTGGATCGAATATCCTGGGCGATGATAATCATAAATTATTCATAGTTTTGTTAACACTGGTCTTATCAGTTTTTGTATCAGATACGAGTTCTTTTTGTGCGTAAATAAGTATCACTTTGGATGTCATTTAAAAAAAACTTGTCAACAAAACTAACTTCACTTGAAGAAGTGTTGAAACTAAGACAAATCAAAGATATTTGCTCAAGAAAATAAAATCAGTAAAGTATAAAAGTAAATATCGTAATATTCGGACTTCATAAATTCACAAATATTTTAGATGTGACAAATGCCAGATGATCGGTAGATATCAGAGCAATATAACTGGGTGGCTTTTCGGCTGTAGTAGTTGGACGCTGATTTTTCGTTCGCGTAGCCTTAACTATAAAATCTACCGAATATGCAAAAAAGATATCTCTGTCGAATCTCTATTGATGTCGAAGAATTATACCACATAGGGCTCTCAATTTGAATACCATCGATTTTTTTTAGGAAAATATTTAAATAATTGAATATATACAAGGAAATGAAATTGCTTTAACCAAAAATCAAATATTTCAGTCCATTCCAGTGACAATTAACTAATGTATTCGCAATATTTTGTTGATTTTTGTGGAAAGTCTTCACCAATTTGCGCGCCGACATAATCCAAACAATGATTATTTACCAATTTTTATGAAAAATCCCATCCAATGTACTTTTCAGTAAAAAATTGATATTGGTCTCGGTCTTTTTATTATTTTTAAAACTGAAATACATCATGCCATTTTGTACTTCATTCCCTATTTCTGATAAGTCAATAAATTAAATTTTTGTTCCTCCTATAGCATTCCTAGATGCTCTAAATTCAGGCATTTATCGATGCTCTTACAGTGTTTCACAACCTATTTTACGCATTAACCACACAATGATATCAATCATTGTCTTCTATAGAAAAAAATAAAACTTCTTCATATGATGTTGTAATAAGATAGACAATCGTTCTAAATAATGGAATAGTTGAAAGACCAAAATGTTCACATTACTCAACAAAGGTCTGCCAATTAGCAAGATAATTTGACTCTAATGTTAATTGTGTGGTGAGTTCGACTTAATCGATCGGGAAGACTTGAATAGATTTCTCATGACGCTTATCGGGTTTTATTTAATGGCATTCGATAATTATCGCAGTAATTGTAAATCAAGAAGAATTAAATGTCTGTGAGAACAACTCATATACAGGATCTGTTAAAATATCTTCATAATCTAAAATCTAAACTGTTTGGAATATTGATTATTTACTTATATGGATTACTGTTAATTTACAAACAACGTATAATTAGTAAATTATACGGACCCTCCTATGGAAGATTTTTCGTCTGAGTCATTTAACCTCCAAGAAGCAATTTGACAGCCTATTGCCAAATTTAGGAAATTTAAACATAAAAATCGTGATGATGTCCATGAAAGCTCTAATGAAACCGCAAACAATGCAGTCACGATTTAAATTGTCTCATCGGACACCAGCAAGAAATCAGAACCAGACTTCATCTTTCAGAACGGGTTGCTGCTTTGTTGACATGCTTCACCCATCAGTTGAAAGATGGGTGAAACATGTCAACAAAGTGTACCTCAACGACGATTTAAATTACCACGTTTAAAGTGTATTCGGTATCATTTTCATTTTACACTATACAATAGCATCATACACTTAGACATGTGATTTACCGTCATATACAATAGTACAAACTTAGATTTATACCCAGTATGTGTTAATGAATAGGAGGTAAATTTCAGACTGATTATTTTTTTCTTATTTACACTCATCGTAACTTGACCTCTGGTACAATGCTTTTCCGTGTAAATGGGACTGGTTTTGCAGTCATGGAAGACCTATATTTGCGGTTCCACAAAGGATTGTTTAATAGTACTTCATGTCTCGAGTCAACATTATATTTACTTACAACCATACAAATAAATTGAAAACTAAATTCAAAAATATGATAATTCATTTTTGGATATTAAAGTTGAACGTGCAGAGTTTCGAAAAAAGTTGAAAGCATTTTCATGCAGAATGGAACGTGCGAGATTCAAGATAAGATTGTGAAAGCTTTGTTAAAAAAGTGCTCAACAAAAAAATACTAGATTGAAGATAGTCAAAACGTGATGAGATGTTGCTAATGAAAAAATATGGATAATATTACATTCAGTTCCATGTAGCACATACGGTTTTTATTCAAAGTGTGAGATATTCAAATTTTATATAAATTATAATTTATTTAGTTATTATATATATAATAAGGTAATATCACATTTTACTCATAAAAAAGTAATTAAAACTTTTTAATTTAAAGCACAAATTTTTGTTTTAAAAAGCTTGACAAATTTCAAATTCTTAAAAAATCAATTTTTCGAGAGTAATCTGCCTTCTTTCTCAATGTCTAATGGTCTTTAAATTAAAATATTTGATTTTCAAAACTATAAAGAAACGAATTAGGAAAATTCGATTAAAAACGTAATCAAGTTTTTATGATTTTAAGTAATGTAAGTTTTAGCTCTAGGAAATCATACAATATTTAGTGTGTTTGTGTGTGTGTGTGTGTTTGGGTTAGGAGAGTGGCGCCTGGCATCTCTAAGTACACAAGCCAGAAAGACCCATTGTATTTGTACCCCCCTCTACCATAGTTTCCTAGATCTAGTCAGTTTCAAGAGACCGTCAGTTTGACTGTTATGGTTCTGCAAACTTGTTGAGGAGGAATCCCAGTCGCAAGGTTGGGCTCTGAAAGGATGACTATAGTGTACCTGACCACACCAGAAAAGACCATCCTTATTTGTTAGTAGCACCCCAATTCCGAAAAATGGCATATGCAGGTGCGATCAGCACACATGAGGCGGGTTGAAGACCCTATAGTTAAAGCGCTGAACCTTGCTTCGCAATGGCGTCAGCAACTTCATTTCCTTCAAAACCATAGTGCCCCAGTACCCAAAGAAGATGCACTTTATTGAAGTTGGTGACCGAGTTGTAGAGTTTTTGTTACATTGCGTTTAGCAGGGAGTCAACTAGTATTCTCTACAGGAGTAGTGGTAGAATACCTTCTTGAGGGTGTCTATTTGTCACCTCCGTTCTCAGCTAGCAGATGGCTTCAGCTTCCGATAGCAACAATCTCTGCGTCAACATGATATGTATCCATTTAACTAGAACTTTGTCTAAGCTAGGAGCTTTCACAGTCTGACATTGCTCTCTAAATAGGGTACAGCTAAATGTGCCTTCAATGTTGCATGTACCCCATCGTATACTTGCCATTTGAGATCGCTTCCTCAACTCTAGAAACCAGACAATTGTACGTATGTTGCTCATCATTCAAGGGATTAGATTTAAGCGTCCTAGTGCGTCTGTATTGTTCAACAAGCCTCTCGAGGCATGTCAGCATAAACGAAGTTAGGCTGATGAATTCTAATAGTCACTTAACCTGTCAGCACAGTGACGGTACATACCCCAGGGCTATGCATACCCAAAAAAATACTTTTAAATATGCTTCTAGAAGATGGTCAATTCCCTTCTTCAGTATGCCCGGGTGAATGACATTCAAGCTCCGCGAGTTGAAATTTTCAAAGGACAAGGCTACATCCCTGATATTTGTGCCGGTAACCACAGATCTAACTCGGTATCACCATTTCCTACTTCTGTGAAGAGCAGGAGGTTTGGTCAGAGGCACAGATGCTCATTCGGTTTCAATCACTGGAGTCCTCGCAAACTGATTCCCAAGTAAAGTCTGTAGAGACTCCTGTTTGGATTTTATAAAATCACTATTCAGGCATCTTGAGAGTCCAGCTTACCTGACAAGTCCTTCTCCAGGACCTTGCACAGCATCGACAGTGCTTGCGCACCTTCCAGCCCCTCACAGAACTATCTGAATGATTCCCTCTTGGGGGTCCTCATCAAATTTTTATAAGTTCTCTGCGAAGCTCTGTAAGTGATCCGGCCATCCTCAATGTTGTCCTTACAATGTCGATCTAGGAAGTCTCTGTACTTTTCCTGAGCTTCCGCAGTTTGTCGTATCACCAGAAAACCATCTTGATGCATCTACTCTTGCTGATCGAACAAGAGAATCTATAGAAGAGAAGTTCCTCTAGATATTTATGTTTTGCGCTGGAGATATATCCATATACAGTCACAAAAGTTGATGCTTCACTTCTTCTTGATTTGGTGAAATTTAATCGCATACGGAAAATAGCTGGTAGGTCAAATACCATCTTCACCAGTGATGGGGCTCGTCCTGGGATTCATGTACCTGATAATCCAATGTTTCATGTCGATGCCCAGATTCAGCTTATTCTCATGCCTGTAAACTCACCTGCACTCTTGCGAAGGCGGGGAATCAACAACTGAGATCACATGGTTTGACGAGATCAAGGTCCGAAAGGGTAAATTTGGGCCAACTGCTAAACCCGATTTACAAACGATCTGTGTGACCCTTCCTTCGATGCTTGGATGGAGCAGGTGACTTGGAGGTGACCGCCCACAAGCCTCTCTTGCGTGAAGTTGTAAACTGGTCCCGACTCCGCTATCTCCACAGTTCGTTCATAAGAATAGCGCACTAAGTCAGTTTGCCATCTTTGTTAGACACGTTTATCACAACGGTGAGATAAGAAGACGCTTCTTCTGCGTAGATTTTCCCATCTTCTCTTTCATGGTGTATTCGTACCTGAAGGACCAGCCACAGCGAGATCACTCTCGCAGATTTTGGCACTTTTCGTCACCTTGCGCTTGAGAACGCAGGCATCGGCTTTCGCTTCAACCTTGTGTTTCTTCCGCGTTCATCCGCTGACTCTCCAGTATAGTCTCTCCGTTTTAGTTGGTCACTCCTTGCCTTTTAGTGTCATCTCTGATTCCCGATTTGCATTTGGTATGGATCGACATTTTTTTCACGTATAAATTGCACAATTAACCAACGACAAACCTAAGTTTCGGTAAACGAAAGATAAATCCCTTAATTCGATTCAGCCTCATTGCAAAATACCAAATTAATTTTTGCCCAAGATTATGCCTCCGATTACTCAAGTATTTAGGCAATTACATGGTTGTTTTGTCATTATGTTTTTAATTTCTTGTATCCTAGGTATATAGGATACATGTAATTATAATCGGAAGTTTCTGTATAAACATCTATAATAATTGCTTATACACACATCGAATTTATTCTGTACACATTTGCCATTGTATCAGACCATGGAATTAATGTGCTTGTGTACATACAGTAAATATCAACTGTCGGAACCCTCAGATTAACCGCGAACAGAAGTCGCAATTAAAATTAACAAACTCTTTCCAAAAATATAATGCTCCTCCTGGATACATTCAATATCGCGCGGACCAAGTGCAGTACAAGTCTTCGTTTCGTACGTACATACTTATGTATGTATGGATATTTGCACTATGCGGTATTAAGAAAAAGACACATTCGCTTGCTTGGTGATGTTTACATGATGTATGTTTAAATCAGTCGCCATAAAACCAACTCTGTTTTGTGCATATGATATTTTCAAAAACACAATTTTATCCACAAGTCTATGTACAAATTGTCGGTACCGGTGCCCAGTAAATTGTGTTAAGATTGAATTTATTATCTTTTGCGGTAATAAATGATTTTGAGTTACATACAAGTTCATATGAAGTCTTTTGTATATGTATTTATCGGGCAGAAATAACCAACAATGTTCGCATGGACCTATGAAGTAGAGTCTGACTGAGTCATCTGGTCCGACTTTGGTGCTTCTGATGTTCTAGGAGAGAGATATTCTTTGTCCAGAAAATGCTGACGTCGATACTATCTAGCCGAAGAATGTTCGGATTAGTATCTGCACTTTGTTCAATTGCTGATGGATATTAAGTGGTTTCGTCAATTTTATCAAGAGTCGAAGAAGCAATTATCTAAATTATGAAATGATTTATTATCTACAAATTGTGGAAATATTTTTTTGTTTATAGTGGAAGTAGTTTTTCTCAATTGATTAGAACAAATGATTCAGCTGTGAAAATTGCAGTAGTGTCTATTGACAAATAAATTTACAAAACGCAAAGTACCAACACCTGCATTAAATCTTTAGAAAGCCTACTGTTGGTAGCAAGTTTTTGAAAGAGCGAAGCGGTTCTTCTATTGGTAGAATCTCAAAATTGATTTTGTTATTCTATTTATTCCATTGATGCTACAGCACGGACTTAGTGGAAGCAAAATTTCGGTACACATTCGATAAAGGGTTAGGTAAATATATCACTAAATCTGCTTTTGGCATACTACAGGGTTTTCCATTAAGAGCCGTTATTTTAAAATAAATGTTTTTTTTTTTATTTAAATCAAATAGGTATAGTATATTTTACTGTAAAGTACAAACTGTAGCATTAAATATGAAACACACTGTTATCTGACAAATGTCCTTCGGCTTTTCTTGCAAATAATAATTCTTTTGACAAAATTTTCATTTATGATTTCGCCATTTTCCGGGTTTATGGCTCGAATTTCGGCTATTATGTTATGTTTAAGCTGTTAAATTGTTGAGGACGATATCATTAAGGCAGCTCTAAAGAAAAAACTCTTGAAAACTAAAAATGGTTTCAAATCGCAAAATCTGAGCGGCCATTAATATCTGCATTACACGAAAATATTCTTCCAGTGAAATTTTTGCTGCAATAAGGAAATTGTTTCATCACTTGTGCCACACAAGTGTAACGTTTTTTTTTTTTTTTGTTGGGTGGAGATGTTTTCGAACATTTATTCTTGTGTTTTCAGGTGCCTAAATATGACAATTTTGCTATTCTGTTAAAATAGAGGTCAGTACAAACTAATTTGTGACATCCCCAATTCATGTGAAGGCCTGGATAGGTAAGTCAGGGGTTTCTGCAACATTTGCTGCGACAATGGCTATGTTTTCAGCTGATCTTGCTGGACGGCACGGGTTGAAGTCCTCACATCACTAACTTGTCCAAGACTTTCAAATTTCTCGATTAAATCGTATCGTTCGAATTTCTTGATTAAATCGATTAAAACGCGGGTGCGTTATAACTACTAAGTTTTCTCAGGCTCATATATCAAGAATTATTAGTCTTACGGGAATTTCGTCAATAAAGCTGTTGTGCAAGTATCTATTTAAAGGCGCGTACACATACAACCAACGAACGGCTAATGACAGTTTGATCGAATGTTGGTCGTTGGCCTTGGCGTTGGTCCTGCCGTCTACACAGGAACAGATTGGGACCAATGGCATGGAGCCAAGGCACTGGATGCGGTTCGGGTTAAGTGTCATTGTACACCTAGTGATTGACAGCGATTAAAATGGGGTTGTAAAGTATAAAGCATTTATGGTAGTAGAACGCATTTCGACACCATACACTATATTTGACAATATACAAAAAAACACAGCCTAGCTCAACTTACTACTCGATATTAATGACAGCCAACCGTCCACACTACAACGGAGTCCCAAGGCCAATACATCGCCAACGCTTTGAAGTTACCGCCAGCAGAGTGAACAGCAACCAAGGTCAAGGCCAAGGCTGGTTCTTCGTACACACTAAGCGAATCCGCGCCAACGAATGGCTTGGCCGTTGGTCTTGGTCCTATGTGTACGCGGCTTAAGAAACACTGGTTATCGTAACCTTTGACCATCCTTTTTCGCAAATACGATTTCGATATGGACTTTTCACATTGTACTTCTTATCTTACAACAAACATAATTCCATTGAAAAATTTTCACTCAGATTTATTTGGCAGTAAAGTCTAGAATGGCTGACCAAAAATAGCTGTCTGAGAGCCTAGTTTTAAATGTAGCATACTTTAAATAAATTTGGGCTCCATCGTAGAAACAAACAAGTCTTCTATTTATTCAAAATGGGCGTTGTTAGAAGCAGGGCTGTGGAGTCGGAGTCGTGGCTCTGTACATTTAAAGCGGAGTCGGAGTCGCGTTCGACTCCGACTCCGCTTTAAATGTACAGGGGCACGACTCCGACTCCACAGCCCTGGTTAGAAGACATATTGCAAAAGAGTTCTTGTACCATAAATATATATGCCAATTGAAAATGATTATGGGTAAAAAGGATATTACTTAACTCTCGACATCGTTCGACTATCAATAACGATTTAGCACCAAATTTTATTTCTGAACCTGACGAATTTCAAATATTTCACCAAAAACTAACTACGATATATGGTCTTTCTAAACAGAAACCTCAGAATTCTACTATAATATGGCAGGTTTTCTTTAGAACTTTCATATTCACTATAAACTTTGAATACAAAACTGCTTTTAATAATGGCACAAATCAGATAAGCATATTTTTATATATGATTCGAACAATCTGACTTCTTTCAATTTTATTACTACGTTTAGGGTACATTTTCTCTGCTATGCCTATATGTGTCTTTCGGCAAGACTCTCCATTTGACAACCATTCAACTTAGTGTAAAGTAAAATATTACCACGAAAACCCTTGTCGGGTCTGGGAGGTGAAGCTGGTAGAGAGCTACAATCAATGTGAATATAGGAGTGATAAGTTTCACGACTCACTTTAAACCTGGGGCATTTCCAAATTGACATCTTCGCCTTCGCCTTCAGCTTGTTATAACAGAATGTGACGTCAGATCAAGTCGAGCCTGTCCGAATTCAGTTATCTACGCCTTGTCATTGCTCTCCTGTACAGTTGACGAAGACACGTTCGGATTTAACTTTTCGCCGGCTTGATGGTGCTTTGTGGCAATATTACGAAGCAAAGCCATAGATTTTGGACTCCTCGTCTTGATCTGCTCCAAACTGTTAGAATAGCTTAGGTACTCTGCTGCTATTTTGGCTGCTCTGGCTGTCCAATGTCACCAAATAGCTGCTATCTGAAGCTTGCTATTTGACGGTCAGGCTGTCCAAGATTCCGAAATAGCCGCTAAGGTAGCACCTATTTGCTGCTCGCAGTCTGGAGGATAGCAAGAAAGTAGCTAAAGCAAAATAGACGTGAGGAATGAAAAGCAGTTTTCGCGCTTCGGTGACAGAGGAGATGAACAATAAATTTGAAAATAGTGCTATCATAAACTGAATACGGGCTTTTAAACACATCAACTCAAGTCAAATTTTAAGTAGGCTTTTACACAGTGCAATTCTTCTTGAGTTTTTAGAAGGCGGGTGTGAAGCGCGAAAGGCCGAGTACGCTGATTCGTGTACCATCAAAAGCCGGGAATAAGTCAAACGTTTTGAATATCTTCGGAGAATTTCCATGGTTTCTGCAGCTGTATGCTGAAAACTCCGAAATTTCATACAATTTCTAAAGTGCAATGCAAGTGTTAAGCTGATTCACGTAAATACAAATAGTAATATTAAAAAAACTGACAAACATATGCTATTGAGTTGTGCTGTATAGAAGTCGACCTACGTAGCAGCTCTTGGCTGTCCAATATCCGTAGCTGCTTCCAAAAGCTGCAGCGAATTTTGACACTTGCTAAATTGATGATATGCTATGCTTTTGGAACAGCTATAGAATGCACATTGAACACAACCCTGATTTAACTAAGAAACCTATTCAGAGCTACGTGAACTCAGAGCTTGGTGTACCAGAACCTGGATTGGGACTAGGGTCCTCACACACTAGAAGCCAGTAGTCTACCCACTAGACTAGACGACCTTATGTGCATTTCAACTAAATGACTACACTTGCAACCATTTATTAGTTTTAAGATTGATTCATGTATCTTTTTTGCACATTTTTCTCAAATTTGTATAACTATTCCAAAATTAACTCAATAAATAGAAGGAACAAGAAGCTGTTCCGTCAGATCAGTAGTATAGAATGTAGATAATAATATTTTCAATATTCCAAACCTTTAATCCTCCTCACAGTATACATAAATACATGGAATTAAATGTTTAAAACACAAGTATAATAATTCTTTTGAAATAGTTTCAATCATTTTCTCGCAGCTGTTTTATCGTCAGCTACGAAAACTTTACGCTCCAAATCACTGGAGCGCTTATTGAATATTTGAGTCTGCAGGTGTTTATCAAACAATAATTTCTTTAGCTAACATTCGGACAAACTCTTGGGGCGAAATATTAGATATTTTTTTTTTTTAGAAATTTAGTTAGGTCTTAGTTTCTGTTATTCAGTTTGGTTAGATCGGTTTATAAACGTTATGATTTTGATACGATTTCATACTAATTATTAATATCTGTTTTCTAATTTAAAGACATATTATTCCTTTAGAAGCTAGATATATTTCAATTTCTTGGCAGATGATATTTCAAAGGCCTTTCAATTGGTCATAAAAAATTGGTCTTTATATTATAATATTTGGTTCTTAAAAGTAAAAAAATCAGATTTGATTGACCCATTTTCTAATTTCACATATCTATAGCTCGAATTATCATATCCTGGAGTTTTCTGAACGTTTCATATTGAAAAACCTATTTAAAATAACCCAAATGATCCGCCCCAACTCTGTTCCTATTTAAATGTGTGATTACCTTCGAAGTGAAAAAAATGATTTCGTGCATGCCACTTCCCTTCCAAAGAGCTTTGTCATTTCAGCATTAAAAAATCAGAAGTAATTATTGTGCAACTTCAGTATAATGTCGATAGTAATAATAGCCAATACTGTTGAATGTAGGTAATACCTTTTTGTGTACTCTTCCGAACGCTGGATGATGATCGTAGCGGTCGCTGTTGTCGTTATTATGCCACGCACGACTATTCAATTTTCATTTCCTCTCATTTGTCCCAAAAGATCTGTTGTTGTAGTTCCTCTTCCATATATGACTTTCGATGCTAAAATTGGAAAAGAACGAGGCAGCCTAATCCGCATATGTCAGCAGAATGTGTGGTTTCGTATGCTCTTCCACTGGATAATTTCATTCAATATTAAGCACCGTGAAGCCTGTATAGAACCGAAATACCGCAATAGTGGTCAACAGTCAACGACGGATCTCATATGTATATGTATTGGGTGATGACTTCAATTAAATAATTAAAATTCGACGACACAATATACCCGCATAATATGGGCCGTGGCACTTGGGTTATTTTCACTTTTGTAACTATTGTTTATTTCATGAAACTATGAATCACACTGAAATCGAAATTAATATTTAACACTTTTGTTAAAACTATCAATCTACTGCGATACTTTTCAAACACGCAACTTCAACCACACACCAAACCCGATGCACTTCTACACTCTACTTAATATCGACTCTGCAATGCAAATCTCCAATATGCAAACAGGTTTTTTTTATTGGACAGTACTCGTAATTCCAGAGATCGTTAAATCGTATATGCACATCATCTCCTGCATATGCACAGGGTTTTTCGCAAACTTAGTTCATCTGAGCGGAGATTTCGCGAACCGTATCTACATCCACTTTGCAGCTTAGTGATCGAACACAGACTGTAACTTGGATTGAACCAACCAAAGTGCGATGTAAACCGTCTGATCGCGACTGGGCGGACAAGTAAAGTGGCTACAAGGCCGGCTGTGGGACGAAAGCCAAGCGAACAGATACAAGATACTCTAGCAATTGCACTGTACAGATTCTTTACGGAGCTTGTATGAGCTCTGTTCGTGTTTTTACTCAAACGCGCCAAGTTGAGTGTTTTGCTTTGCAGACGACGCTAGATCAGCACAATTGGCTTGCTGTCTAGCCAATTGAGATCTTGTTAGTATTTCTGCAGATGTTTAAATCATAGTGATCATCGTATGCAGTTACGGATGAATTAAATTTTTACGTCAATGTGTATTAGTCATGTTTTGCAGTTTAAGATTGCATCCTACGCACAAGTCTACTGCTAAATGAACGTTAATTTGCATATGGTAAATGAAAGCTACGGTGGATTTCTGCGAAAATTATATTAACCGACTTCAACAGACTTTTATGTTTTGCAGTTTTGGATCATCAATTGACAAACTAGTATGTTGACTAATGAATCGACATAATAACGGAATGCACTCTGCTCTTCTCTACTGATTTTGACACAGGTAAATAGGAGTTTCAAGTTTAGAGTACATTTTAATAGACATTAAATTCAAATCAACACCTGAGGATCATCCAATCGCAGCGTTTGCTTTTTACCAAATTTTGAGGGCTTTAATTTCAATAACCATAGCTTCCACATAATAAACGTACATACATATTCACATCTTCCTACTTAGGTAGGTACCTACGTGCCTACCAAGGGCAGGTTTAACAAATGCTCTTGGGATCGAAACAACGTAAAAACTAATGAATGAATCTTCGAATCAAAACGTAGGTGCAAGTAGTAAATGTAAATTTTAGCCAAATATAGTAATCAATCGACCTAAAAACCTACGCGTTAAAAAAGAAATATGCATCTCACTTTCGATACTTTGTTGATAAAGAATAAAATGAACTTGAACTTGAGAGGTATGAGTGGGTACGGACGCATATGCTTCAATAATAATGTTTTGTTGCATATGCCTATTCTCATATAGGGCATATGGAGAAAATGTGTTAATATGTCAGAACAACACGTTTTTTCCACACTCAAAAATAATTTCTAAAATTAACTTTCGAAAGAAAATTAAAAATGCTCTATAAAAATTTAAATTCAATTCTGAATAAAAAAATTTTATTTGAAGGCAAAACAATTTTATCAAACTTAATCAGATATCTAAAAATATATGAATGAATCTTCAGAACGGCATTTTTCACTTTCACGTGAAGAGTGAGATTGAACATCAATACTAAAAATTATGGCGCCCAATGTGGTATTGAAGTATGTACTCAACAGTCACTTAAATTTCTCATTACTAACCATCTTTGGTGCTTTAACATGCTGCCTTCCAATACATCATCTAAAATATATGTCCAGATAACAGTGCACCACTGGTGATCACCCCATCTTTCATAAAAAAGCTTTTCCAGAATTTTGTATTTTAAGAATACATATTTTATAGAACACTAAGTGCGCGTTTTTAAGCACAAACAGTATGTTGTTTTTTATTTGTTTTTATATCAAAGCTTCCCTGTTATGCATTGATAACCATGGGATCACTTTGTTTACTACACATTCGAGCTAAAATATTAGGTTGCTGCAGATGAAATGGCCGATTTAGTAATAAATTTTTAAATACCTGTAATTTTTCATAAAGACAATTTATTTAATCAAAATAGGTACCAATAGATGCAACACACTTTTTTCAACGAGATACAAGTACATTTATTCCAGTTTTGTAGAAGTCCGAGTTTCTGGTTCGAAGAAACTCCTCGAAGGCATTTTTGACAGCAGCTTCATTATTAAATTTTTTTCCTGTCAAAAAGTGATCCAAATGTTTAAAGAAATGGTAATCTGTTGGTGAGAGGTCTGGTGAATAAGGAGGGTGAGGAAGAGTCTCATAGCACAACTCGTTTAATTTTTGGACCGTTGTTCTCGATACATGAGGTCGTCCGTTATCATAAAGCAGTATCACTCCATTCCTGTTGACAAGCCTAGGTCGTTGAACTATCAATTTCTGATGCATTTCATTCAGTTGAGCACAGTATTTCTCAGCATTGATGGTTTCGCCAGGTTGCAGGAACGAATAGTGGAGAACTCCAGCTACAGCCAGCAAAGAGTTACGATTATTTTCTTTGGATGAAGGGTTGGTTTCGGCATGTGTCTTGGCGCTTCATCGGCATCTAGCCATTGGCCCGATCGGCGATGATTATCGTATAAAATCAACTTTTCATTGCAGGTCACAATTCGGTGCAAGAACGGTTCCTTTTTGTTGCGGGAGAATAGAGAACTTGAAATCTCCATTCGACACGTCATGTTTTGCTCGGTAATATCATGCGGAATCCATTTGTCAAGCTTTTTCACTTTTCCAAGTTGTTGCAAGTGGCAGCAAACTGTCGAATTGTGAACGCCTAATTTCTCGGCAAGATCCCTTATGATTTGGCGGGGGGCAGACTCCACTAATGCACGCAGCTCGTCGTTATCGATCGATGGTCCTGGGTGTCCACGTGGCTCACTTCCAAGGTCCATATCTCCGGATCGAAATTTTTCGAACCACCGCCGAGTGGTTCCTTCGCTAACTGTATCAGGCCCAAATGCGCTGTTGATATTCCTCGTTGCTTCCGTTGCGTTGTGCTCCAATTTAAATTCGTATAGTAAAAGTAGCCGTTTTTGATTCACTTCCATGTTCACTTTTTGTTTTTACGATCACTATGAAGTGCAAAACAGAAATGACTCCATAAGCCAAAGTAGCAGTATTTATACTTCAATATGTCATATCGTTTGCGTCGCCTTGTGCCAACATAATACACTAAAATTGCAGCCAACTTTATATCATTGCTAAATCAGCCATTTCATCTGCAGCAACCTAATAATTAGTCTGAGAGTTTGGTCCCAACAGCATTTATGTTTTCAAAACACAAAAAAAAAGAACCGAAACGTACCTACGGAAGTCTAACTCCTGGAATCTAGCCCCTGTTTCTACAGTAAAGGAGAAGATTACTTCCACGGCCTTGTACCCTAATGATGGAAGAGAAGTGGCTGGAAGGCTTGTTGGACTATTATTCGGAGAAGTAGCCAGAAAGCCTGTTCCATCGTCCACGGGTACCTTTGTTGGGATTCTGTCGAAGGGCTTTGGAGAAATGGCTTCCAAGCTTGCTTCTCGAACCTCTGGAAACCACAAATCTCTAACTATTGCATTTAACAATACCGCTGCGAGGTGTACCTGAAGGGGATCACCCAGTTTGTCAAGGACTCAGGGTGGCTCTTCATTTAATAAGAGTTGTGCACTACGCAATACGGTAGCACAATGGGCCCTTGTGTGCCTAAGTGTACCTTCTCCGGAATATGTCTGAAGTAGGCAGCCGCGGAATCTATCCTAACCTCTTTCTCTATTTTGAAAGATGGTAATAATCAAAACATCAAAATGTAATAAGTTCAAGCAGTGCATTTCAGGTGATGCATTTGCATCTCACAAACGTGTTTTAATTCAAAGTTGAAACAATAAAAAATCAACTTACTTCAGAGATACCTTATTTAATAATTCATTTGGTTTGAAATGTGTCCCAATAAAAAATATGTTCATTGTAATGAATAAATAATCAGCAACCATGAAGAAAATCATGACGTATAAAGTTTCAATACGAAATTCAGCACACACATTCTTAGCATTTACATTTTTTTTAAACCAGGCTCAGTAAAAATATTTGAAAACTTATTCAAATTGACGTTAAAACAATCCATGTTAAAACACCTAAAGACAACACCATGAACTATCTTTTTGATGTGCAGATTACTAACCGTATTCAGTAGAGAAACTAAAGACTATATTAATAAGTTTTAAGCCAATATAAGTTTAATGCCTAACTCACGTTAAATCTTAATCGGCTTAAATCGAGACAAACTATGATAAGCGCATTTATCATGAATACGGTACAATCTCTATGAAATTAGCAACAATGAATGGGTTTTAATCTGCATGAAGATAAGATGCTGGTAAGATATTGTCTTATCATTACAGCTGAGTTCTCTGAAAACAATAAAAGTAATAAAACAAGTGTTGGTCGAAATCATACTCATTTAAAAGTAGATTTGCATGTTTTTTTTTGATAATATGCTTAATATCAAAATCGGATCGAAAACCCCTGTAATGTTTTCTTCTTATAGCCCACGTTAATTAGATAGTAGAGTATTATTTTTTAACTGCGCTTACATGAGTATATTTTATTTAATTATTTTTTTGAAACTGTTCTGTTTAAGAAGTACATATGGTTAGAGAAGTGCTTGCATTCTATTTTTATTTCTAGTTCAAACTGATTCAAATGCAAGAACAATATAATTTAACCTAAAGCAATATGCATATTTAAAATTTTAGGCTACAATGAATTGAATCAAAATAAACCGTACAATGCCGCTCATTAATTTCCCACTACAAATCTACATTTTATTTACATATCTACAAGAATTAATTAATTATTAATTAATCATTAATTAATTAACTGTACCATCTTTCCTTAATATCGTTGCTCACCCGGATTGGTAGCCACATGGAACTTTAGTAAAACTTTTTGATAGTCTTGGAAATTGCAGCATCAAACAGAGAAAGCACATTAAATTCTAATCTTGTTTCCCTTAGTTTATTTTACTAAAATCTTCGTAGTTTGAAAACCAAACTTTGAATTGAAAAAATGTTATTACTTATATTATTTGTACACTCTTAACCTAAGTTAAAGTTTAACAAACAATGAAAAAAAACCTATAAATCTAGCGGCTATACTATTTCGGACAGCTGGCTCTTGGCGTTTTTTTCTTCTTAGGTTTTGGTTCTTGAAATTTTTTATCCTACACACTAATAATACTACCCAGCTTGTATATTTACTGGGGTTTTCTGGACAATAGCTCGCTCCAAAGTTTGATAAAATTATAACTTGTTTTTTTTTTATCGAAAAGGATCATTTAATATACCACTCTGAAATCTGGCTTACCGAAAGCATCATAAAATTGGAAATTTTTCCTGGATATAATGTCCAGCGTAATGATCGAAATAGAATAGATTCTGGAAAATATGAGGGTGATGGTGTCCTTGTAGCAGTCTTAAATCATCTTCAAAGTAAGCTCTGCAACAATTTTTCTCCATTTCCTCCAATTGAACATGTTGCTGCTTGTGTCCCCTTTCCTGACAAATTCAGTGCATTTGTCGCTTCACTGTATGCTCCGGGTAACTAACTGTCCTGTCCCAATCTTTCACACAGGGGCGATCCATGACTAGTTCCCACTTCTCGTTTGCTCTCCGCAACAATTTATAGGCAGTTGAACGCAAATTACAAACCTTTCAGCACAAATCAAGTTTACAATATCAAGCAGCTGAAATCTTAACTGAGATATATCGATATCGAAAGAAAATAGTATTGTCAACGAACCGACATCAAAAGTGTGAAAATGTCATTTTCCTGTTGAAGAAAATTTAAATTAATCAAGAACGATTTTTGGCGATAAAACCAACTTAAGTCTTCCAACATGAATACAACCAAATTATTAGATCTTTTCAATAAAATTTATTGATTTCTTAATAGCACACTATCCGAGAAAAAAACATTTCCTATACTGTATTCAACAATATTCTTTATCCGGATCCGGGTACAATTTTAAAAAGATGAATTATATTCTTTTAATTACAATATCACCAACTACTCTAATTAACTATTTCCTAGCAAAAAGTGTAAGTAAATTTTGTTAGATTCACGATACTTTCATTATATCTTATTTTGCATTTTAAAGACTTGATCTATGTCAAATGAGCACTATTGTTTCGTGTACATCACAATTCTAAGTAGATGCATCATATTCTTTTTTCAAATTAAAAAAAAAAGTTTATATGTTTAAGTTAAAAACATGCTATTATTCAAGTAAATAAGTACAATGGCATATAAAGCTGATATGACAATAAGTGAAAACGTTAGACATAAGTTGATTTCAATATTATATATAAATTAGCAAAAATAAAATAAAATTACATCAGTCTTTGGAACTAAAACAACAATGACTACCTTAAATCCTAAACATATTCGACGAAAATTATTTATATAGCATTGGCATCTACAATAACTCTCTTCTTTTTTCTTTTTCTATTCTTATCATTCTTCCTGAACATATAACGAAAATGCAGCAATAAATTAATGTTTATAGGCACTACTACATGCCTTCGAAAATGAAGCTTTTATACAAACGTAGTTGTAAGTCTCAAAGTCATAATTGTGGATGTTGTACTAGTTGCGATCGATCGAAATATGCAGATTCAGATGGTTTTGTTGCAGCAATTGAAACTGATAGTGGGGATGGTTGTGATTGTTGTACAATTGCTGATACGTCTTTTGGTGAGCCGATTGTTAGACGAACATGTAATCCAGAATCTTTGATAAGATTCACAACGTCACCGTGACTCATTCCAATGATGTCGACACGATTGACAGCAATTATTCGATCGCCGACTTTAAGCTCGCCGCAACGTTCAGCTGGACTGCCGGGGATTAATTTGCCTGAAAAGAAAATTGGGATTTAAGAAAATGCAATCTAATTTGTTATGATTGTAAAGATTCTTTTTAATTTTATTCTAGTTTTAGAATTTGCATTTATTTTTTCATTTGTTATTTATTTTTTCATTTGTCATAAAATATTTTCATAAAGGGCTTTTTAAATGATGGCACATAAATGTTTAATATAACTTTCAAAGTAAGTCTGGTTGTGTATTATATATTAAGTTGATTTTTAGCAGAAGTTATTCATTTTATCATAGTAAACGTAACCATTTTTTAAATGATGGAATGTCAAGTGTATGAGGTGGAAAAATCTACTAACCAATTGTTGAACCGTAATATTGATTTGATGATGATATTATTACGAAGCCAAAACCTTCGTTCTCATTTCGACTTACGATCACATCGTAAGGATATCGAATTGATCGAAGTAAGGGCTGATGTCGAATACGTCGCCTTAATATCATTTTAACTTGACCACGAAGTGCTGCTTCGCCCATTAATGAGACAACTTTATGATGTGATGCATTAATCTAAAAAAAAATCGATGAATAGTCAGTTAAGTTACATTGTGATTTATACTAGATAAGTTACTTACCACATTTACCCCATCAATACTTAAGATTTCATCGCCAGTTGCTATTCGTGGATCACCATCGGCCGATCCACCAGGAACAATATGTCCAACTGTAACTTGAGAACCTTCTTCTGTTCCACCGACTATCCGGAAACCAAAACCAAGTGCTTGACGTTCCAGCGTCACTTCGGATAGAGTGTATTCGTCCTTGAAGAGGAACATAGCATGAATTAATTGAAAATTAAAATGAAAAAATTGAATTTTAAAAACATGGATGCTTTCGGAATAAAATTAAGGTGCACTAGAGCCAAAATTGTGGCACAGAAGATGAAGAGGAATCCGTCCGCCACCTCATGTGCCAGTCTCCGTCGCTGACGAGGAGAAAAATGGCCTCGCTCGGCGCGGCCTTCTTCAAGTCGGACTAATGTAGCGTTTATCGTCTTAAAGAATATTAGCATAGTTCATGGGTAGGCATAGTTCATCAAAGGAATCAAATGTTTCCCAGAGAACAGTGGCTAAAGGAGGGTATATCCGCGATATGATAACGTCCCTCTACTGTAACCATGTGTGTCGTTCGACAAGACTCTCCGATTGACAGCCATTCGACCTAGGCTACGCTAACCTAATATATAGAGAGAATAAGTAGCGTCGCGTCACGCCTCAGTCGGCTAGACCCATCTCACTATAGAAACAACAGCAAATCATTTAAAATGCAAGATACTTGATATTACGTAATCCACATTTTTGGGATAAATTGTTCCAAAAGCTGATGAAAAATCAATTATTTCTTTGACTTAAAACTTGATGTAGGCTAGGTTTTCCTGGCTTACATAAGGTCACACAAATCTTATTGGGCCGAAGCGATGCCAGATAAGAATATCTAAAATCTACTAACCAAGAACTTAAGGGTTCAGTTTCAAGTGGTCATCCCATTAAAAGCCCCAAACCTTTTTTCCGAATTGAAGGATATCCTTCAGCTTCTGCTCCACTGCGTGCATGAGGTCCAGCGGTAAGAGTCAACCGAAGTAACACTATCTGATTTTCACCAGTGCCGGACTGTGACACAGGAGATGTTAAATGAATACTATACTCCCGGCACTTGACACTTCTTAACCCTAGACTCAAAAACAGGCGTCTCACAGACCGCGCAGAACACATACATATATGTATCAGTCATGTGTACCGATCACCGTGGCTTATTATGTGTCGATTGCTCAGAATAATTATTGTGTTTATTTTCATTGCAGAAAATGAGTGATTAATAACGAACTTGAAAGATTTAAAGTGTGTTTTATTGCACTTTGTGTTTTATAAAACAAAAATCATCAATGTAATATGTTCGTCTGGGAGACGAATGTTTATGAATAATGTAACTCTCATAGATGTTTATGAATCTAGGGTTAAAGATGTCGCTGGTTAGGAGGTAATAAATAGGATGTGCTGCTTCAAGACAGTGGTCAGTAATGATGGCGATCAGCAGCTTGCAATCAGTCTGGGATAATGATTAGCAATCCTAAAGGCTATTTCTATATCTTAGTCTGCAGAGTAAGCTCTTTACTCCTAAAGCTCCTATAGCTGTTTTAGATCCGTCGGTGTGATTCCATTAGTTTTCATCGCTTGATCTTTACGTTTTAAGCAAAGATTGAGGACCAAGTAGTCAGTGCATCCTGCGTGCCTTTGTCCAATATTTTTTTCCTTTTGTGGCAGTGCCTTTAACAAAGATTTCAAGCGAGGAGAAATAATGCACAATGTTTATCGAAGACGAAGGAGTCGTTATTAAGGCACTTATAGTAGAGAGTTCAACCCTGTTCGCCATATTAACAAAGGTAATTTTATCCATTGCCGGCTGCCAGACCAGGGAGCCATAAGCAAGGATCAACCTTGCTTTCACCGTGTAGATCATGTGCGTTAGAGCAGGGAACTTGCTGTCCAGGATAAGACCTAAGTACTAAGTGTGCTACTTGAGAATCTAGGTCCGCCCAACCTGATTGGATCTATTCCAACAATCTTGTATTTCCTAGTGACAACTATAAGATCGATTCTATCGGAGTTCATGCCAAAGCCCACGCTTTTTCCCACTAATTAACCATCCTTTGAGCATACTCGAGTTGGTCAAGGTTATAGGTAGGTTGTTGTTAGGTTGTTTTGTATCGCTATCGAGAGCTGGTTAGAGTAGGTACTATTGAAAACAACAATCCTGCCCCAGCTGTTGTTGTTTTCAATGCTAACGACAAAGCTAGCTCGTACTAGAACCGCAAAAAAATACAGCTTATACATATAGAATTAAAATCACAAAAAGTATTTACATTTTTAGATTAATTTAAATAATTTACTATTTTCTAGCTTTCAGATCAGAGGATTTAATTTAAAGATAGAGGAACCTTGAAGAGAAAAAATTGTTCTTTAAATAAACATATTAGGTTTTTTTTATAATTATAGATTGATCGATTTTCAGTTTTTTTTCAAATGGCCAGCAAACTAAATATTTTTATGAACACCAGTTTTGATTAAATACCAATCGCAAAATAATAAATCAATGAAAAAAAATATTTACCTCAGTCACAGGCTGAATTAATCCTGTAGTTGGTGTCGTTCCATATTTCCAGTAAGCTTGTGGAAAATTCTGCGATGGTGGCACATTTGCCGAATGATTTTCCAGTGGATTAAATCCCGTTTTTCTTCTATCTATTACAAATTCATTCACACGCTTTTGTGTCCGTCCATTTTGCATGGGTGGCATCATGGGCGGATATTGCGGATGATACATCGTGCTCACTCCTGATGAATTGTGATTTGGCCCGGATACGGGCTGTAAATGATAGTCTACTTGGTATCGACTGTTGTTGTAATCTTGACATTCATAACAATAACACGTGTCTTGATGATAGGTCGGAACAGGAGCAGCCATCAGAGGCATAGGAGGTGGAGGTGAATATAAATTTGAGCTATTGTAGGAAGATGTTCCATTGTTTCCGTTCCCGTATGGCGAGTGGTAATTGTAATCAGAACCAGCACCGATTTGGTTCTCATATAGCGGTCGTTGTCCAGTAACAGACATGGGATCTATAGGATTTTGATATATGTTGTTGTGATTATCGTGCAGCATCGAAGCCTCGGCTAGTCGCTCCGACAAGCTTGTAACTAGTTTCGGCAAGGGATCCATGTAAGGGATTTCATTATTTATTGAATCTAACTCATTGAGACTATTATTCGACTTGGCATCAGCCGCTATCGATTTATTGTCATCGTTCTTTCCCAACGTATTTGTTGCAGCCTCTACTTCGTCATTCAGCTCATTATTTGGTGTTTTGGCTCTTGCCCTGCGAGTATCAACTAATGGGGTTTTCGGTCGAATCGGCAGCACTTCCTTCGCCTGTGTGCTATACAAATCAGCCGTTGGTGTTTTACTTCTATACAATCCACTACCCAACGTCTCCTTGCCACCCATACCTCCTGATTTTCGAATCTTCGCAGCACGACCGCTGCCATTAATACCGCCCGTGAAATAATGACCCCTTTGAACTTTAAGCACCGTTTCTTGCGTCTTCGGACAATCTTTTAGCACCTGAACAACTTCACTATGTGACATATGTTTCACACTGGTATTATTGATTTCAAGAAGAATATCGCCTTCTTGAAGATTCTTACAACAATTTCGATCGAGAATTTTCTTCACTTTCTGACCGTAGGCACTATCGGCAATTGTGAAACCAAAGCCCATTAAACCCTTAACTATTGATATGTTTAAAATTTCTGGTTTTTTGTACATTAAAATATCGTCAGCACTATAGCCATCATTTTGATCTGTTCCATTATTTCCCGATTGGATTTTCGAGAGTGGATTCTTTTGACCGATAGCATTTCTTTGGATGTTGTTTCCACCGGGTGGATCGGATAGGTCTAGGAAATTATAGTTTCCATCCATATTTAGATCCATAAGTATTCGATTTTTTTCTGGATCGGAATTGATGCCATCCACAGCAATTGTGGTTACAACTTCTGTGTTAGGATCATTCGGATCGAAAGGTAGTGGATAGCTAGAATTATGAAAAAATGAATTTATTATCATATAGGACTAACATATAAGTTGATTTTTTAGTATGTAAAATAATGAAAGAAAATACTAGATTTTTTGGTTTATTTTAAGTTATTTTAAGCTATGATTAATGTGTAGCTGAAGCATATAACGCCTATTTCAACACATTAAAACTGTGATATACTGATTAAAAGCACTTAAAGGCGAAAACAATAATCAAATAAAACTAAACAAATCTCAAATTACCCTCGACACACTTCCAGAGTAACCGTCTCGCCCGGTAAAATCGACTGAAACACATTCACCATCTCATGATGTGTAAATCCCAGTACACAAGTATCGTTCACATAAACAAGAATATCGCCGGTCTGTAGTTTTCCATCCAGCCAAGCTGGTCCATTTGGGACTATAGATTTTATCTGAAGGAATTCTTCAATATTATCATCTCCACCCACAATTGTAATTCCCAGTCCACGAGAGGATTTCAATAGAGTTGTTGTAATTCGTTCACCACACATCTCTGCGGGATTTTTCGTAAACTGATATGGCAAAGTTTGTTTCGGTGTCTCGTTTCGTAATCTTTCGGCACGTCGTTTAGCCTCCAACACGGGATTTTCGTATTGTGTTCGTCGATTTACATGATCAATGAAATACGTTCCGTACTGTGGATCTTGGATCTTCTCCCAGCCATATGGCAATTCGTCGTCACTGCACTCTTCCAAGGATTTCTTTTGGAATTTCGATAGTCTTGGGTCCAGCCAATGTGATGTTCCTGTGTTATGGCTGCAAATTAAGAATGTATGTAAATTTGGCATTGAATAAATCAAATAAGCATAAATCTACTTACTCTATGAAATATAGCTCTCCGTTTTCTGTAAAGGCTTTTTCCCATTTGGGTGGAAGCGGCCCCAACCCGTCATTCGCGCCTTCTTGGTGCTGCTGCTGATGATGATGATCGTGCTGCGACAGGGGATGTCTTGGCGGGAGACCATTGTGCATATGTGGAAATGGATCTAAAAGAGGAACAACATTTTTTGTTTAATTAGTAGTCGTTTGGAGTTGGGAGCATTTGCAGAATATTCTGAGCTGATTTTTTTTATAATTAAAAATTATCGGTTGATGAAAAATAGTCTTTGTAAGTGATTTGTGTTATAAACAAATATTCTTCGGTATGATGCATAAGTATAAACAATTCAATAAACTTTAATCAATTCGAAATAACATTTCGCACATATAATATGAGTAATTGATCTCGACGTGATAGAACCTAACATCTAATTCATTCCATTGAATAAGCAACGAAAATATATAATTTCCAACGCAAAATCAATATGTTTTCAACGATACACCATCAGACCAATTTCACGATAATTATCAAAACAACAAAGCTAGTTTTCAGCGTGAATGCACATTATTTTCGCAAAAGTGAATAATTGATTGATAGTTGGGAAATCAAATAATTTATGGCAATCGTTTACTTTTTCTTTATTTATGGAAAACGTTTGCTCTGTCTTTACTTATCTTAAATTTGATCGAATCAAATTAGAAATCTTAAAAAAAATATCTACATAATATGAATCTCATTCTATGCCGGGAGAAATTCACAAAAACTGAAGTATATCAACCATTAGTTCTAATTTCATTTTGATTGGTCGCAGCTTCAAATACAATCGAGAGGTGTTGTTTTAAAAATATCAGCCAAGTGGAAAAAAGACTACAGGTAAATGACATCTGCTACGGGACTAAACATGCTGAAAATATATTCAAAATACTCATGCTTCTTCGGCGGAGACTGTTAAGTGTAATAAAATGGTAATTTATTTGTCGTAGATACCAGAGTTGTTGTGGTAACGTAGTTCATTCATTCGAAAAGAATTAATGCAATTTTAGATTTCACTAGACGAAGAATATAAATAGCCATTGAAATACCCAGGTGGAATGCGAAATATAATAAGATGTTCCAAGAAAAAAGGTGTTGAATACTGAATAAGACAAAGATTGACACAGGAGTGAAAAACACTTGAATTTCGTCTAACTGTTTCGTAGTGTTACTATTGATTGTAGTTTGAGTAGATAGATAAGCATCAGAAAAATATTGGAATAGTTTTGCATTTATGATTTTATCGTGAAATCAATGAAGGTTATGAATGTCTACATGTTGGATGCAAAATCAAGTTTCTAACTGATAAAGAATGTGAATATAGACAATTCGCTTTGCTCTACTCGTCAAGTGGCTCTACTGACTGTTACAGGCACTGACATTTAGGTGGAAAAAAAAACCAAAAAAAACTACCTTTTCTTATCGTACACAAAATTTTCATTATTTAATATACAACCTGCGCTACCGCTAGCAAGTGATGGCCTCAGGCATCGCGGACAAAGTCAATTTCTCGTTCTCCCGTAACTCGTGCAAAAAATGGCTAAAGAACCCGACCCTAGGAATCGCATTCCCCTTTTCGATGGCAATGATTGCAGTAATAGGAAGTTCCAAATGAAAAAACTGCTCATGGAGCTCCACAGATTATCGAAACTCCGCTGGAAGATTTGGCAGATAAGGAAGCAATGAAATCACAATTAGTAAAGTTGAAGCGTCATTACAAAACATCGTAAATTATACAATTAATAGTCATCTGGAATACGTAAAGAATAAAAAATTCCGACGTTCTTGGGGATAGCTTTGACCCCTTACTCAAATCACACTTTACATTCAAATTTAATCTAACATTTAAAATCTCAGCTTCATATTTTTATAAAATTTGCCTAATTAATAAAAGATTTGCAAGCAAACAAGGCAACACTGGAGGGATCTGAAGTGGTTTGTCACTTGTTACTGACGATGCCATCGAAATTTGACGTAGTAATAACAGCAATAGTAATAACAGCAATAGTAATAACAGCAACCGCTTTTGTAAAAAAAAATGGTTTATTAGACGAGTAAACGAAAAAACGTAAATAATCAAAAACGAGCTTTGTCATCAACAGCCTTTGCAGCTGGAAAACGACATGCACGGGAGCGCGTTGGAGATCGCAAAAACTTTCGAAAACAATACGCTCACTCTAATAAAAGGAAATAAAATGTTAATTTAGCGAGCTAGCAATTGAATCAATTTTGATTTTAAGTGTCAACTACTGAGGATGACACTGGCACTCTTTTTTGACTACGGAATACTCGACTACAGAACATCTGACCATCTGGTTTGAGGAGAAGAAATTGAAGCGGCCAATATTAATCAGCTTTGTGAAAATGAAGACGCCGCTCAAGGTCACCCACATTGGGGATGTAGACGGTATCAGCGTCACTAACGACCACGAGGATTTTATTCGGAAAACAAATGCTCTCTCTCTCTCTCTCTCTCTGCATTTGGTTTATGTCAACCTTTTGTCAGCGAAGAGGATTGATATGAACGAATTCGAAGCTCTTTTAAAAGGAGGAACCGGAATTATTTCGGAGAATGGCACGAGATAAAAATTTTTAAAAATATAGGTAAAAATATAGGTAAATTGGGCAAGGGTTACCAGGCGTGCCCGTTATACCATATCAAATTTTTTTTTTGGTCTATGTAAAAAAAGCACGAAATTTACATATGAGTGGCTTTTTTTTGAAGAAGCGGCATTTTTTCAAGAGAGACGATAATTTGGAGGTTTTCACTTTCAGTGCCTTCCCTAGCTTCAGGGTTGCTAGCACGCATATCAAAAGCTACACGAATTTACAACTAAACAATATCAATATGTCCTGAAAATTTGGTAATGATTGAATAGCTCTGTCAAAAGTTATCGCAATTTAAAAATTTTCAATTTTTCCCGTTCTCTTTTTAGGCACCCAGCGGACACATGGGGTTAAAAAATTCCAAAACATTATCCGATTCACATGTAAAACACGTTCGAAATTTATTTTGTTAACTTTATTTTTGCAAAACTTATTTGTGTACGGAATAATAGGTATATTAAAAATATCACTAAAATGGCCGCCGGCGCAAAAGGGTTAAAGATTTTTACCTTTTTCTGAGACCTGGCACTATTCTGCATATACACCAATGTGTGCTGAAAATTTCAGTTCAATCGGATGGCGCGTTCCTGAGATTTTTTCACTGAAATTTTTTGATGATATATATATATATATATATATATATATATATATATATATATATATATATATATATATATATATATATATATATATATATATATATATATATATATATATATATATATATATATATATATATATATATATAGAAATATTAATTTTTGGCCAAAGTGATTTTAATATTAATGTTCTTCTTCGAACATTAGTAATACCGCCTGGATTTGTAAGAAAAGCTGCAAAAGGGTGCAAGTTGAAAAAGACGCTCTATGGGCTTCACCAATAACCCCGAGGGTGGAATGGAAGATTAGATAAATTTTCGCGCGGAATTGGCTTCGTTAGTTAAGCTGCAGTTCGCAGCGCCCACACTGGAACGTTCAATCAATGAAGTAAAAGACATATCTGTGAAAACTGCACTGGAGAGAAACCTTTGCATTCAAAATGAAAGACCTGGAGAATATCAATACATTTCTGGAAATTAAAATAATAAAACCGAAGTAGGAAACTGCAACTACTCCCTTCAGCTAGCTGTTTTTTTGCAACTTCAAGCAAAAAAACAGCTAGCTGAAGGAAAAGATTCCAGAGTAAAGACCCTACCTAACTTATGCAACTACTACAGCGAGCTCTGATCGGTGTGCGACAGTAAATTTTCTCAGCAGATTCCATAGATTATAGTAGACAGTAAACATAGTGGATTCCATTCCATAGTGCGAACATGAAAAAATTGCCAAAAGATCTCAAACGAGTTTTACGTTATATCAAATGGACCTTGGACTTAGGACTCATTTTAAAGAAAAACCAAACAGCTGTTGTTAGCTGCTACGTGGATGCGAACTCCGGTAGCGTAAGTTCCCTGAAGTTTACGTCAGGATACATGATTCGCAATGTGATTAACTTAGAAACCGAATTGTCCTCTGATCAACCGAAGTGGAATATGTCGCATTAGCCAAAGCAGCGACGGAATTACTTTGAGTAGAAATTATAATTGACACGTTTTAATCGACTTCCTTGAGATGCGCTTGTATGCATTTGTTACTTATCAGTTGTAAAGCCTTTTATATCTAACATAGGATGTCTCATCGGTTGGGTAGGATGAAAGGATTTTATGGAAACTTTTTGGAAGAAATAATTGATTTTGAAACCTACAGTTACGTCTAGAAATGCCGCTGAGCAATTCTATGAACCTGTTGTGTTGGCTTCTGTTAGCTTGAAGTATTAGGAGCAATTTTCTATTTTTTCAAAGTCACTATATGGACTGCAATCAAATATTAAGGACCGATTCCAGAATCTTGCGGAGATCATAGCCCGAAGAAGTGGAAGAGTGATTAAAAATAAAATAATAAGAATAATAAAATAATAAAATAATAAAAATAAAATAAGTTTAGATCATTGCTCTATTTATATGATCAGAATGTTTGCCAATATAAGCTATTTTCTCAAACTCAATCCAATTTTTCTAGTTGTATTTTATTTTTTGTTGTTAAGTGAATTAGTTTAAGTTCAAATTATGTATATGTACTTTTCTTTTTCGTTACTTCTATTCTCTATGTAAGATTATTTTTTCAATTTGAATATATTTGTGCTACTCATGCGATCATAGCTGTACATTAAAATGGACTATCTATGACTCTCTGTCCCATACCCAAAATATACATAAGTACTTAAAAATGCGCAGAAAATTAATTTGGAACATATTCAAAATCCAAGGAGAACATAACAATTGTAGCAACGCTATTATTTTGTAACCAGAAGCTATAATAATAAAAATAAAATTATAATTAAATAACCCAACAATAACATTTTATAGGAATGCAATCTTAATGCGATATTTTACACCAGCTAAGCACCTATTTTACAAAGCAGCTTCACGAATGTTCTGCCAACAATGTAACCATACTTCCAACAGCAACAAAACACATTATTCATAATTAATCTTCATATTAAATGACCCAGCTAAAGTGTATAACTAAATTCAATTACAGCACCCCATCTTACCGGTTACCGTGTTGCGTCCTACAAAATGAACAGATAAATCCCAAACTACTTTATTACCTGTAGGTAGGTGAGTTCTTAGCTGTATCTCCTAGTATTACAACATTCGACCGAATCAAATCAGATACATGTACTTCGAGCAGGAAATCTAACAGAATACTATTTTCTAGATTCTACGGCACATTCGATTCCAATACACAGCAAGAGATAGAGTAATTTTCCTAAACAAATTCGAATTAAACTATCATTTCCTTGCCATGCTGCTCTACATAGCGTTCCACTTCCACGCTCGATGAGATAATATCGCAGTTTTATTTGCTATTATGCAACGAAACGGCTCATCTACTATTTACGATTCTCGTTTATAAAATGTTATGAATGTATGTAGGTATATGTACGATACTTTGGTGCTGCGAATACTACTTGGGATGAACATATCGAATGCACATTCTTGAGCTTTGTGGTTGGAGTGCAAATGTTAAAATGTGGTCGGACTTAAGAGCTCTTTAGGAATATTTAAATGTTGCATAGACATTCAGTTGCAGTTGTGGCAGATGATGTGCTATGGAATGTGGAAATTCTATATTTTTCTGAGCTTTGTATTATAATCTCAATAGAAAAGACTGCATATGTTGTCAGTACCAGAGAGGAATTCCAGTTTCAGTCAGGTATAAAGACTGAATATATGCAAAAAAAAAAGTTATATCTGAGATCGTTGCAAAATGAACGAAATAATGAAGGATTATTAATTAATAATGTTGGATATGAAATTAAATTCTATCTCAAATGAACGTCTGTCATTATTTGCGTGTTTAGTCGATTGGATGGATGATTTAACCAAAATGTCAAGCATTTTATCAAATATCATCATTCTGTGAAATATCAAGTCGTCAGAGTTTATCGCACTATATGTAGCACTTTTGAATACAGATAACGCTCGGAAAAGATGTCCAAGGTTAAAGCTATTGAGCTAACGAGGCAAACGCAAAAGCGATGGAAAGAAATAGGTATCTGTACGAATAAGCTTCTTTCAGAGCGGCACGATACTCTAGCAAAAAAAGTGAATGATGCGGTCAACTAATATTAAAATGTTAGAAAGGTCAAAAAGGAATCACTCATCGAGAAACACTCTTCCTGAGAAGGAAGGAAAAGGGAATTGTAGGATGGAGAAGCGCATACTGTAATCATAATAAAGAACACTGAACTTGTAGAATGAACAAGTGAATGAGGAATCTTAACTTCTAAAATGAACGGGTGAATCGGCGTCGCATGGATTCAACAGCATCGATCAAGTATCAAGTATAACAAATTTGCTTACAGCATTCTGAAACACTACGAGCGAAGGAGAAAAGTAAATACAATTACAAATGTTCATGATTTCCAACTGCAAGTGGTCACATCAGTCAAGTATGCACTGTGAGCTGGTGTCTGATGAGAATCAGTGCATACTTTCGAAACCACTTTGTCAAAATAAAATTTTCAATGTAAATAAAAATTTTTAATGTAAATAAAATTTTTTTCAATTTTAATCATCCCGCAAAAACAATTTCAGTTTGATTCTGCTTTCGGAGGCTGATTCCGCAAAACGATCGAGTTTCCCGTATCAATATTCTCTGCTTTGATAAGCTTTAGAGACGATATACGTTGTCTATGCTGATTTATAGACAAGAAGGGACCCATGATCACAATCAATAACCAACCTTTACAAGATAATCCTTGTTAAGTTTCATAATGGGCGTAGAAGTCGTTAAGGAGCTAGACCAGTTACAGTTTCGAAGAGGAGCGGCCGACGCCTGTTTTGAAACTGTAACTGCTTATCCGAAATCCTCTTCTTTTTGTATCGCAAAACCCAAAGTTTTACCGTACACTAACAAAACGAGGTAGATGTTTATTTAATAATCTACGAATTGCTTATGACTTCAAAAATGACAAATTGATTTTTTAAGCTAAGAAATTAACGCACCAAAATTTTAATAGCGAAGCTTTAGGAGCCATAATTTTTGAGTAAAATAGATTTTCCAAAAGTCAGTTTTATAAGGTTATGTATGTTTAACTGAAAAGTGGCCCTAAAAGATCACAAGAACGAAAAATAAAAAAATTTGAGAAAAATTTAAAATAGGAAAATTAGTGAAATATTTAGTTATCTATCTTTAAATAAGATTTCAACAAAAAATTCATTTGCAACAATTTCCATGATGATTTCAAATATTATTCAAACAATCTTCTATATTTCACAAGCATACTATAAAGTTTAATTAGATTACGACACTAAAACGAAATAGTTGCTCCAGTTTCCCGAAATAGTATTAGCGTACGCTAAGCTTATCCATGAAAATCTAAATCTATTGGTGTGATATGTGTGAAATACGGTTAAAGTATGCTTAGAAATGGTATACAGTACAGAATTGAATCGTACGTGTGCAATGAATCGATAGTTTAGCTTCAATGAAGCGATTAAATGTTTAGAGAAAACACCGGTATGCCGAGAAGTTGTGTGCTGAGCTGATGCATGCCGGGTTGAGTCAATGTGCCAGACTATATGTAGTTGGTTGGAGAAACGAGTGAAAATTGATACAAAATCCAATTTTCTCATTAATGCTAGCGAAAATGAAATGGTGATTTTTTTTGTCATTCTTATATTGATTGCATTGGTTTCTGAAAATATTGTCATCAGTTGAAATAATTCAACGTCAATAAATGAAATTTAAAAAATAACAATACTTTTAGAAGACAAAAGAGAAAGTTGATAAACAAATCAAGTCAATTTTATAGATTTAAAATCTTCACCAACATTCAAAATTAACTTCCAAAGAATATTTAAAACTACACGGTACGACACAACAGCGGCGAAAAATGTTTCTTTACACACTGAAAAAAATCCACATAGCGCCCAGAGCCATGTAACATAGCGCATTATTTATGGTCCCATACGCCATGTACATAGTACTCTGAGCCATGCAATATGGCTCCCAGCGCCATAATGTCAGAATCTACATAGCGCGTGGTCCCATGTAACATGGCGCAGGATTTATGGTCCCACACGCTATGTACATAGTACCCTGAGCCATGCAGTATGGCTCCCAGTGCCATAATTACATGGCGCAGAAATTATAGCCCCACACGCCATATTACATAGTGCCATGAGCCATGTAATATGGTTCAAGGCACTACAATTATAACTCGCAGCCATACTGTGTGAGGAAATGTATAAATGATAGCAAGCTTCTTGAGTATAAGAGAGGGTATGGGCTTTGATGTCATTTATCCCTCGGGAATTTCGTCGATAGAATTCCATTACCTAGCATCAACTGCTCTACCTCCAGGTGCTCAGAACTGAGAAGGCTCGTGGCCTTTTGTTGGATGCGAACTGGATCATCTTCAGTTGCACTGAAAAAACACATAGCGCCAAACGCCATAATCTATAGACTTCTGGCGCCATGTACATAGTCGATTTCGGTCGATTTGTGATAAAATATAGCGCCACACGCCATAATACATAGGAGCAGACGCTATGCTCATCAGTGTGGCCAGATATTTGGGAGAAAATATAGCCCAATTTCGAATTTTCATAGCCCAAAATAGCGAAGATTTTTTATTTGTAGCCCAAAAATCGCCACACTAAATAACTGTTTTTATAAATAAATCAATTCATTTAAGCTGATTATATTATAATATTTATATCCATAAAATTTATACCAAGTATCACAGAAGTCGTTTGAAACAGTTAAAATTTTCGATCCTTTATACAGATAAAATTTTATTCAACGTATTTGACAAGGGAAAGCAGGAAAAATGTGAATAAATTACAGGAACTGTGTGAACATTTTAGAAAACTCCGTGAAAAAGTAAGTGTAGGTATGCACTTATTTTTTCAAGGATTTTTTAAAATTTTCCACACAAAAAATAAAAGCCTGCTGAAATAACATGCGAATTTGGGTGGCACAAACATTTAATTAGTATAAGAAACAGTCTTAGTGGCTAAAATGGCTGAATGCTTTATTTAAAATGAGTCAAATATTAATATTTTATACGATTTCATACATTCAAAACTATGAACGCAAGTTTTGAAATAAGATATTATTATTCTTATTAGACAATCAGCTGTTAAAATTGCTGTTGTGATCATGGCTCCCTTCTTGTCTATAAATCAGCATAGAAAACGTATATCGTCTCTAAAGCTTATCAAAGCAGAAAATAATTGATACGGGAAACTCGATCGTTTTGCTGAATAAACATCCGAAAGCAGAATCAAAGTGGAATTGTTTATGCGGGATGATTAATATTGAAAAAATTAATTGAATTTTTTTTGACAAAGTGGTTTCGAAAGTATTTACTGATTCTCATCAGACACCAGCCCACAGTGCATACTTGACTGATGCACTGTGCACTGGGAGCTGGTGTCTGATGTTGTCAAAAAAAAGATCAATAAAATTTTTCAATTTTAATCATCCCGCAAAAACAATTCCACTTTGTGTTTAGACGTATAAATATTATCAAAAGAAAACATATGTTAAACAATTCCACTTCCGGGCCTCCAAGCGACGTTTCGCGAAAAATCAGAAGCGTGCTTTGAAATAAAATGAATTAAATTGTTGACAATGAAATGGATACGATGTATCATTTTTATATATATTTTATAAACACAGTGAAACCTTGAAACGATTTTAAAGGTTTAAAAAAGAAAGTTGAAGAAATTTTTCCTAATCATCTTGAGTATTCATTACAAGAAAATAAAATACAAAATATAGGCTTTCCACGTGAATGTTTTATAAATGTTCAATTTTTCAGAGAAACGCATGTTCAGTTTAAAGATTTAAAATAATTAGATATAGAAATCTGCCTATTTGCGCTCGTAAGATGTACCTGCTCCATTAGAACTTCGCAATCATTTAATGTTTGCAAAACTTTAGATATATTCCTTTAGAGATCCTAAGCTTTGATGCTCCGTATTTGCTTGATTATGGTGATTATGGAATTGGTATTCTGCTGACGAATTTTATTTTCTGTTTCAGAATACTACGATTTGAATTCACTATCTATTAAACCCCTTCAAAAAAGACATCCTCCTAATCTTTCGGGAGATACTCGTTTGTGGTCGTAAATTGATCGACTTCTGCCAAATTTTGAATGTAGAGTATTTGAGTTTTAATAACTTTGAATTTGAACTCTCATCACGATTCCGCTTTTGACCCTCAGATTTCGAGCCAACCCACATTTCCAGAAACACTTTTGTAATTGTAAAGGGAGACACTTTATTCCCAACAGATCGTAATTAGCAGAGAGCTTCAAATATAGAAGCTAATTCTGTTGGGTTTGAAGTACGCTCAGTATTTTCCACAGCAAACAATATAAGGTGCATCATATATGGGCGGTAATTTAGTTTTATGTTTGGTATAATCCCTTCATCTAAGGGCTGTAAATGAGAAGTGCAAATAGGCGGAAAAATCGCAGCTTGATGTCTTCCACATTATCATAGCTATCGCATCTAGTTTCATCAAAAAGATGGTGATGTTTCGATTTTGTGTTTGCATTTCAATATCAAGTGTGTGCATCCATTTTTCAAAAATCGCACCCGTCATCCAAGATTTTGTGTTAGCTCCCCAAGTTATGCCCAAACTTCGCTTAATGTCAATTATTCCGAACGATCTTGGTCTTTTGGCTTTTCTTATCACAGCCAAATCTTTCTTTTCTCCACTTACACAGCACTGTAATTGTCGCACGTTGCTTTGAAGGCTTTCTATCTGTACATGTTTATTATTTAAAGCATAGTGATTTTTGTGGTGTTGCTCTAAAAAAACCATTCTGTCTCATCAAGATTATACATATTTGAAGTCACATAGTATTCTTAGCTGCAACTGAAATTCCTGAACTGTGTCTAAATAAACACCAGCTCCTTCGCCACAAAGTGTATCGAGTGAATATTGTAACCCTTATTAAATCACAAAGCTCTAATTTTGTAGCGATCTGACGGGTTTTACTGGAAAGTAGCTGGCCGGATATTGGCAAATTTTTGGAACGTGCCTTATAGAGCCATATGTACAAAAATTTATCTATTTGGCAGTATGGCTAATTTATTTTCAACCGCTTTCTGCTAGTGTCTTCGAAATTTTACAATGTCCGTTTTAGTTGGCTTTTATTTTTTAAATACGTTGAACCTAACTTTTGATAATTTTAAAACTATCAGAATTTTTTTTTGCTGAGCAATTGTTTTTCGGATGCTTGTATTACTTCTAACTTTTTGCGAACATTAAGTTCGTTGTATTTTGCGTATTAGATTTTTTCAGTTTTTTTTACGTAGCCTGAACAAACATTGATTTATTTACATCAAAAATATTCAAATAAATTGCATTCACAGCTGCCAACAAAGGGCAAATATACAATATACATGATATAAACCAATATTTTATTATTATCAGAATACCAATGAAATTGAAGCCATCTGTAACGTACCAAATTCTACACATTAAATGAATTTTCAGCAGATTGTCATGCAGAAATTGTTGATCTTGAACAGTTGAAGAATTCTGGAAAATTCAGTCTTGTTCTCGTTTTCATGCAGGTTTTAAAACCGGTTTTGGTCGGATTAGCAAGTACTCCTGAACAAATTTTTGTCCAGCTAATCTGGTTCACGGTTCAGTTCTAGAGATTGTCCGATTCCAGAGTGAATTTTCTTCAAGAAATTGTATGTGCGGTGAAGTTATAGTTCAATTGTTCAGTTGGTTCGATCATACAGTGTCCCGATTAGTAGGTTTCACTCTATAGCCCAAATATAGTTTTTCATAAAAATAGATAGCCCAAAAACCGCCAACCCGCGAAATGAAAAAACGTCCCGCGAATTCAAATTTTAGGTAGCCCAATTGGCGGGAAATAGCCCAATCTGGCCACAGTGATGCTCATAGCCCTCCACGCCATGTACTATAGTCCTCCCCGCCATGTACTATAGTCCTCCACGCGATACAGTATAGTTCTCCACGCCATCTGCTATAGCTCTCCACGCCATGTAATATAGTCCGTCACGCCATGTAGATGGCGTGGAGGACTATAGTACATGGCGTGTAGGCCTATGTACTTTTCGCCATGTATTATGGCGTGTGGCGCTATATTTTATCACAATCCCTAAATCGACTATGTACATGGCGCCAGAGGTCTATAAATTATGGCGTCTGGCGCCATGTGTTTTCTCAGTGCACAAAAGGAATATTAAAATAAATTCATGAGCATCCTGAATCTTGAGCAAAAAACTTTTTAGAAGTGGTATTGTTTTTAAATTGTAAAATAACGAAAAAGAGAATCTTAAAGCACAAATTAAAAATGTTATTCGGTCCTTAAAATTAACCCATATTATGTTTTTTTTTTCTGACGACCAGTTGCCATCATCATAGATCTGATCTATCTGCTGGCAACGTACCGAATTGCTTACAACCTTGTTTTACACTCTATGGAAGTCACACAAAATTCCAACTCTGTGCTAGAGCTAAGTGAGGAACTCTGGCACGGAGCTTTTAACACAAATGATTGCTGATTTGCAGTGATTGACTCGTTCCTGTGCGTACATACACGTGTGTGCCAAAGGCAGCAAGCTCATAATCACATCAATTTCATCTTTTGATTGCTTCATTTTGATTGCCTTCTTTAAATCTCTGTACACACAAGTGTCAGGGAGCAACACATAATCACAACAAGTGGATAAGTGCTTGTGATTCAACTCACTGAGAATAGTGTGTCGACTTACGAGTTGGGTGCGACTGTATGACTCATTTTGATTGCTTCACTCATGTGCTATCAATCTCTAGCCTAGATCTTTCCACTACAATGACACTAGACTGGGCTACCTGCTGGATTGCCGTTTATGATGACGCTAAATTATCATTTCACACAAGTCTGCAATTTATTGAATTAATAATTTGGCAAAGTTTGCATATAAAACATTCACTTGCTTTTGCTAGTCGACAGCGGTTGGGTGAAATTATTAATGATGAAATGGGTGAAATTATGTTTGATACTGTTGACTTAAGCGACAAAACCCAGGTTGTTCACTGATGATTAAATTAAACTATACAGATATTCCAATCAGTAAAGCAAATGGAAGTTCATGCAGCCTAGCGGGTAGAGCACTAGCTTCTGATGTTTGGGTTTCCTGGTTCAAACCCAGGCACGGACGGGCGACCTCGTACTGAACTTTGAGTTAACCTAGATCTGATTAGGTACCTCAGTCAAATCAGGGGCAAAATGAAGCGCGAAACTAGTCACTCCATGCTCTTAAAAAATTAGATTATGAACTTAAAGAAATGTGGGACGGTAATTGGAGATGAACGATAGATCAACTGTTTTATGAGTGGAGAATAAAATTGCAGATTTCTAAAGTGAAACGAAAGTACTGACCGAAAAACAAAGTTTTTTTCCAAACGATCTGAAAAAAAAACAACGAATTTTTTTCATTAAATCACTTTCCTTATTTTGCTTCAGCTGAAACGAAAGTGACTTCACAAACATTCCGAGCGCAATCATCAAACGCCGTCACTGCTGGTATCAAGAGTACTCATTAAGAATTCGATTTCCATGGAAATCGAATGGAATATCTTATTTGAATAATGTTTGTTCTACTGCCAACACACCATTCAAATTCAAAAGCAGTTATTTTGACACTTTTTTTTTGTCATGAATTTTTTTAGAAGATCGATAATATCTAAACACGTTATCTATCTATAATAAAAGCATGGTGTCAAAGATGAGAAAATTTATCATTATAATGAACTTCAAATTATGGAAATGTCACCTGTGAAATTTTCCAATTAGTAAAATTTTACATTTTGATGCGGCTTTAATTCGATCAGCGAAAATTTCGAATTTTTTTTGTACTGTTTGCTGTCATCTCAGTCATTTGTTAATCAACTGAGTAAAAAACATATTGTGGAAAGTTAAATTCGATACAAAGAGAAGAACGATGATTATAAGAATAAAAAAAAAATAGTCTAAAGCACTAGATTTAAAAAAAAACCTAGAGGACATAATACTTAAAAACACATTTTTAGGTTGTTTTTCTTTTATTTTCACATTTTTTTTCTGTTTTTGTGTGAATAGCAATTTTCATTCATAGGATTCACGTTTCTAATTTCCACGCACTTGGATACTGAATGAAGATGCCAGTTCTCAGCGTATTGTATATAAACATCAAGCATAATCATTCATTCATATTTAATTTCCATGTTTTCCCAGAATATATAATCTCATGCATATGTATGTAGCATCTATGAGAATCATGTCATTTTAGGTCATAATTATTATCAAACAAAGCACAATAATTTCTCGCTCCCAAACAGTTAGATGCATTAGTCTCGTTGCCTCTTTCCATCGCCAACCTGATGTAATTCATTATTCGCTGAGTAGACGATGATTAATTAATTGGATAAAACATGAAAATATATGTATACATGTATACCGGCAACTGAGATTGAGCCTTTGATATTATGGCTGTTGTTGGGCAACTAAGCCAACATCCAATAGATAAGTTCATATGTATCTGCAAAAACCCTCTACTTGGATTGCAATGCTAACTAGTAGCTGTGCTGTTCGCGCTAAATGCGTGCAGTACAGTGAGTGCATTGTCTTCTCCACATCATTCCAGACGTTCCTCATCCATTCATGCAGTGGGTCAGGCTTGAAAATGCATTGCGCTTTTGTGCGCAGCAATTCTATGCATTACATACGGGTTGGAGGAGTTGATCACAGAAACATTAAAGTGCACAATTAAATTCAGACAATGACAATGAGTCGGCAAATGGCACTGCGTGCATAAGAGCTTGTCTACCGGCTCTCAAGCACACCTTAAGTCTTGCTATAGGTCTGTATTTTTGTGTGTTTGGAGTTAAGGGGGATTTGTGTTTGCATTTCGTGTCTGCTCTTCAAATGTTAAATTTTGGAGACTCAGGAATTTATTTCCAAAGCCAGTTACTTATTTTGATATTATTTCAATATTTGGCAATTGAAAATAGACATAATTCATCTGATATATTTTTCTTAATTAGTTTTAAGTTCCATTTCCGCATAAATTTTATAGATTTCTTGAAACAATCGATTACCTCATGCAGAGGAGAAAGCATGCTTTTATTTTCGACACAGCTGGGTCATAAATATTTGCTCGAATCCACCTAATTATCTAATGTAAACTGAATCTTAATAAGTAAACAATTTCTCCACGAAAATGAACCATTCACACCACAAGCAAATAATCTTTAACCGAATCGCAAACCGGTACATGTAAAAATTAAATCAACAAGAAACCCAGCAGCAGAGGTACATCAAGTCGGACATGAAAATTTCAAATTCTCAACTATCACCTTATGTGCTCTATAGCATAATCTGTCGATTTAGGACACAGTGCTTCGATCAAAGAACGGCTACAATTGCTGATCGAATCAAAAGGAATTCCAATAAGAACAATCCAAAGATGAATACGTTCGATGACGTAGTCAAGCCATACACATTCGTATGTACATAATGTATATACATGTTGTGGATTGTCGGTTCGATGATTTTGCTTTCTTGATCCCCCCGCGCCTTCTCCTTCTCGTGCCAGTTTTTGCTCGTGGTTTTCGATGATTATTATTAGGTTGCGGTGCGGATTATCTGGCGACGGCTTGGAAGAAGGCCATAGTGATTCATCAAGAAGTCCAGCAACCACTACGAATGACTACTTTGTGGTCGGTCTGGCTAGCTGTTTTAGGGAAAAATTGCTCGTGTGTGAATCATTTTCATATGAATATTAGATATAGGTTTGGTTGTGGATCATAGCTGTGCTGGATCCCAGACTAAGTTTAGTAAGGATTATGCTTTGTTCCAATACTTCTAACAGACACTTGGGAGATTGAAATATTGAAGAATAAAATTGTTTTAAAAATCGGTTGAAGTTGAACCAATTAATTTTTCAAAGTTTAGCATTTCATTTTCAGCATAAAATTTCGATCAACGCCACAATAAAAATTTAGGCCGGTCTTTTAAACGCCTTATTGTGTCTAAATACTGTTCAAAGAAAAAGGCACATCGTTTAAAATGTGCGACCGTGTGTAATCAATGTAATTTACTATGGTTCATCGGCCAAACCGAAAAATTTTAATTTACCAAATTATTGGGTTTATAGTTTTAATTGAGAAGCAACATACCGCAAACATTTCATTTATCATATTTTCAAAATCTAAAAAGTCATTCTTAGTTTGACTAAATTTGCGAGCCAGTGACGTTTACGTAGGGTAACGCATTTTGCAATGATGAAAAGTACACTATGTAAGGCATTTTGCAATGCATTTTGCATTTTGCAGGTAACGCATTTTGCAATGGTGAAAGGTACACTCGCAGTACACTATGGCTATTAGCAAATGTTGAAAATCAAATTAATGTAAACTAAAATTACTCTACTAGACATACCAAATGACCCAATAAGGAAATTTCGTAGCGTTCGAAGACGCTCTTTAAGACCTTGCGGGCAAAGTAGTAGTATCCGGCGACTTCAGTTCGACAGCTTTGGACTGGAGAATGCCGACGCAAAACACAAGGGGAGCATTAACTATGGAAATGGTATCCAGTCTTAACATGATGGTGCTGAACAAGGGCTCGAAACCAACTAGTCAAATTAATAAATCATATAATTTCACTACCAAATCCAACTTTAAAATAATATTTCAACTATTTTTCCGTTTAATTCATTTGTTCCTTAAAGGGTTATATACAATTAAAATCGATTTTATATTTTTGCATTTTCAGAATGTATATTTAACTGATAATATTCCCTGAAAATTTCAAATCGATCCGAAAGTAGGCGGAGTACAGACCAAAGCGCATGGGAGTAAGCGAGAGGGAAGAATGGCTCGTAGACAGCATCAAATCGAAGTATTAGAAGCTATTGAGGCTACAAAGGGTACATCTTATAGCCCTAGAATAGATGACTCCATGTAACTAAAAAAAATGATATATGTGTTAACTTTTTCCGAAACTTTAAACGCGTTTTTCTCAAAACTATGTTTCCAAGTCGGTGACCAAGATTTAAAAAAAACGGCTCAACCAAATGGTTTGAAATTTTAACACAACTTTTTCAGATATATTCCTCAGGTATTAAACGAAGGAATAAGATTTTTTAAACAATTTTAAATGGCAAGTTTGGTCAAAAATTCGATTTTTTTTTATTACGAAGCTGCCATTTTGTCGAAAATCTAAATTTCGAATATTCCTTCGATCAATACTAATTTTTTTACCTATCTACTAAAAGAATATGTTTGGTTTTTTGACTTCAGATGAATTATACGGTAGAAATCGTGATCAACGCTGAACACCTTTTTTTGGAGGACCTTCAGGAGATCATCTGCTGGAGCGCACCAGATCAATATTTTTACAAACTATTAGTGCCATTATGAACTTAGATGCTGGCACTAAATGCATATATACTTTTTGTTTTTGTAAAGTAAAATACCTTTTCACAAAAATTATTAAAAAAAAACGTCTTTTTCCGGCCTTCTAACTGTATATAACCCCTTAAACATAAACTGGTTTCGGCGAGCCCATTCCCGATATAGCTCTTATTTCAGGATCGCTTTTCCCTTTAGCAAAGGACTCGAGGATGACCAGAACTATATCAGTCCTGACATACAGAAGTCTAGTCGGAAAATATTTGACTGGAATGTTTCGAAATTGGACAGAATGAAGCTGTTGGTCAGAATGAAGCTGTTGCCAGCATCTTTGCTGGCGAGGTGAGTACAGACCAAATAAGGATAACGATGGAGCCCAGGGAAATAGGTGCGCTGGAAAATTTCACCATGGGCGAAATTCAACATGGGTTCCGCAGGGGCTAATCAACAAAAGACCATCCGTTAAGTTATTAGCGCAGTAGACTGCGCAGAGATCGCTTGTCATTGGACTAAATCTATTGTGTTTTTGCTAAAGCTAGACGTTTGTATCATTTTTAACTCGGCGAAATGAACAGACTTGTCGGGCACTCTTCAGTGAAATTTTCAGGTAGAGGCCTACTTGATCGCCATAGTACGAAAATACTTGAAACATCGCGATTTGATATACGAGACGAATCAGGGAACTGTTATACGTAAAACTATTACAGCTGGAGCAACAAGGGAGTCTATTATTAGACTACACCTATGTAATGTTGCTTATGATAGTCTCTTGCGCCTCGAAATGCTGGAAGATGTGCTCTTGGTAGGTTATGACATTGCTGTCATCACATTTTGAAATCCCCACCTCACCCAAATCAAACTCAATCAAGTAATAAGAAGGGCTAAGAGCTAGATGTAAAGCCATAGTCCTCTGCCGGCGATCACAAAAGCTAAGATTATAATACTGACAAAGAGGATGGCAATCGTTGTCGGTGACGATTGGCTCTGAAGTAGTTGGCACCAGAAAATCGGCTAAGAATCTTAGATTGATGCTGGACTCTAGGCAGGCTTACGGAAGCACATCGGAAAAGCATGCGATAGGTTGCTAGTGGTTGTTATCTTGCTTTGGAGACTCGTCTCAAACGCCCGCGGTCCTAGTGCGAGGAAACTTAAACTCTTTATGACGGTGACTCACACGATGCTGCTGTATGGCGCGGAGATAAGAGCTATTACGTTTGGGTTTTGAAAAGCACCGAGTTAGGAAGGTGAACATTCAACGAAAGAGATCGCTGCGAATTGCAAGCAGCTACAGAACAGTTTCAAGAAACACCGTGTTAGTCATAGCGGGAGCAAACGAACGAACGCGCTTGAACAGAGCAGCAGCGGGAAGAGAAGAAGTAGCTGCGCAAGCACGAGCGGAAACGTTGACTTTCGGGAAGGGCCCTGGGCTATGGTCTCTAAGGAGGCATGGACGATTAGGATTAGACACGATCACGGTGCAATAAATTTCTACCTATCGGGCCACAACTAAGTACTTCAGAAATTACATTTACAGAATGGAGAAAGTCAGGAGGAGTTTTCCAAGTATTGTGTGACGGAAAATAATGACGTTTTGCATACCCAACAGGGAGCAACAAACGCTTTTCTCTGCAATTGGCTCTGTGCCGCCAGAGACAATCGTGGAGATGATGCCTGGTCCGTTGGGTCAGCATATGAACAACTGGCATTGCGCTTGAAAAAAGAGGAAAAATGCGTCATGGATTCCTGAAAGTTTGACTGAACGGAAGTAAGCCGATAGGATACCTGGTAGGTGCAAGTAGCACGATTGAACTGAAGTAATGCAAAAGTGGTTCTGGCTCGGATTTCAGTGGTCAGCATGTGATGTTTTTTTGAAGATAAGAATTCCACATAATCATGTATCGTTCGCACGAAATTTTTTCATGGTTTTTCAGTACTCGTTGGGGAAAAAACTGATTCTTGCGATACAGCAAGCCAATTTATTTATTGAGATCCAAGTGTAGAAATCGCAATAAAAAACATATTTTTAATATTAAAGTAGGCGAATACCTTTTGTCGCAGTGATGAGTTAATTTAAAAGATTGAAGGTCGAGTTTTAGGACCATATTTTTTATTTTATCCAAATTTGCGATTTATGAGCGTCACGAATCGAATATTTAGAAAATCATGCAATACCACTTTACATATCTTTCACAATCCGCAAATTTACATCCAAAACCCGTTACACGGTACCCCCGATTTTACAGTTCACATTCAAATATTTATTTTTCTTAAAAATTTACAACTGAATATGAATTTGATTATCTTATCAGCGAGAAATCAACCAACTTTATTTGTAAACATCTTCGAAAATACTTGAAATCACCGCAAACACACACGGTAGATCTGTAGAAAAATCGTTAACCTGTACGCTGCTGTGTACAATGTTTACACTATAAAGTTTCCATCCTTTCGACGTTTACGGTTATTTGCATTGTAAAACTATATACGCCTCGCATCACATTCATTAGCCCGAAAAATTTATAGCGTAAATATCATGCTGTAAATATAGGTCATAGGTATGGATCGTATGGATGTACAGAAGAGCGACCAAAACAAGAACTATATTTTCGTTAGGCCTATCGTGGGTTTTTAATTAAGATGTTTTATCAATTATTTATAGCAGTTTTCGCGTGATATATATATGCAGTGGAATTCGCTATTATATACCTTGGATTATAACAACCAGACGCTTATTGCTTTTTAGTAATACAATTACTTGAAGTCTGATGCAAGTTAATCTGAATACGGAGATCGAGATTAATTTCGATTAATTGTATATACTATTACTCATATTTTGCTGATAAATGAAATTAGCGGTTACCTGTACCGTTAGTGTGGTTACTCAACTCTTTAGCCAATGAACTTATTGATTTGAAGCCGACTTGCATTTCACTTAACTCACACAGATCACACTAATGTCGAGCCCACGATATAGAAATGTGAGGTTCGTGAAAAATTCCAGGAATATTCAGTAAATGAAATTTTAACTTGGAAAATCTTATCACTCAAACCAGTGGCGCCTTCGTAAACCATCTCAAACAGTGACTTAAATTCACTTAGACCCAGTATAATTCAGTCCGCATTCAATTCCATCGTTAGGATGGGTAATTTCTGGGACAAATATGTATCTTATTTGTGCTCAATATATGGTATATATAATTTCACAATTTTCAAATCAAATTGATAGATTTATCAAATTAATAATTTTTACACGCCCAATTCATAATTTTTCCGAGTCAAATTCGTAATTTTGCGAGTCAAATTCATAAATTTCTGATTGGAGTTCATTCGTTTCCGAGACTAATTTGTTGTTATTCAAAGGAACTCATTGCCCCTTAGCCGTGAATGATCCACAATCAGACATTTATTGATTTGACTTAAAAAATTAAAGAATTAGATTCAGCTTTTCAAAAATATTGTTTTTAACATTTTAAGTTAAATCGATGGTTTTCTAGCCAAATTCATCACTTTTCCGAAATAACTTCAGTATTTTTTAAGCCAAACAAATTCAGAACACTTTTAGTTGAATTCGTACATTTTTCACGAAAATTTCTTAATTTTATTCGCGACAATTTGAATTAGACTCTCAGAAGGGAGAGATATAAGGAAAAGAAAATGGCAGTGACATAGATATGAAAGAATATGAATACGAAATGGCTATCCGTGTACCTATACGTGAGTGTGCTTTTTTTAATACACGCACAACATTGCTCTCTCACAAAAATTCCACTCAGTGCGCCCCTTTCTACCGCCCTCACAACTGAAAAGCCTTAATACTATGTCTTAATGCTGTGAACACCAGATCGGTGTAAAAGCGTGCAACGGGCAACACAGAAAGAAACGTCAATGTCAGTTTGATTTGGGTCGGGGACTGAAAACATTGACTTTCACTCAAAATTTGTCAAATAAAATTTGACAATTTTTCGGCGTATTCGGTGGAAACGTACATCTACTTTTGTGCGCAATAATTTAACCTTTGGCATCAATTTCGTTTTGTTTTTGTATGAAATCATAATTAATTTCATTCACAAAAAGCATTTTAATCTCCACTCGTTCAAAATGGCGATCTCTCATGGTTTTTGCATGAGCGTTACCATATAAACTGTGTAGGGCACACACCTCATTCCCACACCAGTAAGCAAAAAGTCGAAAATTAGCAGATCTCTCTCGGTCGATTTCTAATCCATTCTCTCTTATATCTGTGGGCAGTGAGAATTGAAGCAATTTGCCTGAATCTGAGCGTTAGTAGTAGTGAGGGACTTTGACATTCATCTACTCGGCGAACAGAAAGATAGACTGAGACAGAGAAAGAGATGGATAGAGAAAGATAGTAGGCCATGTGTACGCGAATTTGACAAGTAACAACTCAGTAACAACTAAAAGCTCGTAGAACTAAGATATCGGGGAAACCAAGGGAAATATCTGAGGTAGCAATTCTCTCGATTTGTTCTATTTATAGATTTTATCTTTGTAGTAAAATTGCTTCACTAAATTTCGTATATGTATGTTTGTTTCATTTCCTTAAATCTCTCTGTTCTGAGATTAGACTTGAATAAACTTAGATTTATCTATCTTAATACTTTGTGGATATGCCTCGAAAAACGAATAAATTTATGCAAAAAAATCCTGTTACGAATTTGGTTCAAAAGCATATGAACTTGACTTTATCTAAAAATTATTAAACATAAAAATTATAAATTTGACTCAGAAATCTATTTATGAGTTGTTAAATGATATGCATAGTCATTTTAGCGTGAAGTTTGTTTTGTAGTTCAAAATCATCATGGCTACTTTTGTTTTTCGTTCGAATTGCAAGAAAGTAATAATTTTTATTAAGTCAAGAGTGAAATTTCTTTAAAACCATATTATTGGGAACGCTTCTTTATTGTACGCAGAACCATTTTTTTGTCGTTTTTTTTTTAGATGAGAAAACAATAAACAAACACTTCTAATGCTATTCTTCCCGAAAAAATATATCAATAACTATTTGAAAATGCAAATCGGATATCTAAAGATTAAATTCGGAGCACGGTGAAAAAGTAAGAAACCTGCGAGAAGTCTCAAAAATATAGGGATTTTCTTAACAAGGGGCGCTCTTTCTTTTTTATAGGGGCTTTCTATTAGACCTGATATTGAGCTATTTCCAGAAAAGGGAGCTTATATTCAACCCCGACAACAAAAAGGCAACTTATGACATCACTGCGGGCGTTCCACAAGGCTCTGTAATCGCCCCACTTCTGTGGAATATAATGTAAGACAAGGTGTTGAGACTTCCATTACCAGCGGAGTGAACAATTATAGGGTTTGACGACGACATAGCAATAGTAATAACTGGTCAATATATCCACCATGTTGAGGCTGCTACGAACACTGTTTTTGCTTAAATAACAACATGCTTACACGCTGGCTACCTGGCTCTTGTTGGACACAAAACAGAAGCCGTGCTGATAACTAGCAGGAAGAAGGTCAGGTGTATGGAGTTGCAAATTTGCTTATAATTCATGAAATCCACCATCACTCGAATACCTTGGACTTGTCTTGGACTAATGAGTGAGCTTTAAGAAGGACGTAAGTTACGCAAGCCTAAAAGCAGTAAAAAAGCAATCATTCCTTGCCAGAATATTGTCGAACGTTGGACGGCCTAAAACTCCAAAAATATTAGCTGGAGTAGTATACTCGGTGATTCCCCAATTTTTATGTTTAATATTCAGATGTCCTTTGAATCTTTTTTTACCTTTCACTGTTTTAATATTGTTTTTATATATACACAATCAGCTTTTTAGGCAAAATCCTTATAATTATAACGTCTTTGTTCATTTATGTAGTTTAAAAGTGTCTGGAAAACTAGATGCTGCATTTCAAACTCCGAATAGTTGTTGATGAAACATAATATCGTTTTTGCAATTTCAATTTTGCCAAAAATCAACCTTCAAGTGCCGATCAAATGTCGCATAAACAGATACAAAGTAAAACCTTCAAAGCTACCATTTTTCGAAGACCTACTTTTACACAATATCTCATAAAAAGCCAATCAAAAACTTATTATCATTGGTCAATATGTCACTATCAAATACATTATGATTCATTCATGATGCATAAATTTCTGATTGATGTCATAATATAATTAATGCTTTTCGCACACGATTTTTTTCGCGGTAAAATGACAAAAGACGAAAGCGAAAGTATCTTGCTGCGTGTGTGGTTTCTTCTCTATTGCCCGTGCGATTGACCAATTTCCAAATTCAAGCACATATGTACATACATAAAATTTACATATTTAGTAGATATTCTCATGGAAGCGGCTGCATCTCATTTCATCCAAACTAGGCAACTTTGTGATGCTAAGTCGGTTCATATACCTTCTTTTGTGGTTCATAGAGTGCATCTTACGCACTACTCTTGGCGTGTGTTGTTGCGTGTGCTAGCAATCTGGATCGTGTTCTAGTTGTTGTTTGCATGGAAATTGTTTCGAAACATGGGATTGCGAGTGGATCGAATAGCATCTGTCTAAATTTGAAAATAGATTAGTGCTTCGGGTTGAAATCACCACCCATGGAGTGAGGTGTCGATGGTAGATTGCTTAATGTAGAACTGATTGCATTATGTGAATTTCATGGGGAAAATGAATGGTCAGTAGTCGAATTGTGTAAAACTATGAAAAGTGAAGAGTTTCTGCATTTTTAGTTTTTTCTCTTCAAATTTTGAATTTTATTGAGGGAATATATCATGCCAGTTTTTAATTCAATTCACATGCATTATGGTATTTATAGCAACTGAATAAATAGAACTGATTTAAACTTACTGAACTACTATTTTTTAATGCATCTAGTATTTTTCGCACTGTTTTTGGTTCCTTTCTTTTCTAGATAAAGTTGCCTCTCAAACAATTTTGTCTTGTGTCAAATCTATAAACACTGCAAACAAACATGACTCATGACCAAAAATTCAGAGCCCGGAAGATTTTGGAAAGAGAAAAGTATTATTCAAAATATGTTTTTAGAATTCAAAGCTTACTCAATGTTTGCGAACAAAGAAAAATGTAAGTTCAATACCAGACATATGAAACCCACACAATCATCCAAAAGTTTTCCAACAAAACAACATATATTCTTATCGACATATCGAAACTGATGTATATTTCCATAAAGTTAATGCACACCATTTTCGAGCTTGATTCACAATTTCAACTGATTCGAATCAAATTCATAGTTTTACCAGGATAAATTCATAATTTTTCGGCTCAAATTCACAATTTTTTCGAGTCAAATTTATAAAACCCTCAACTCGAACTCGTCCATTACCGAGTCCAATTCGTTCCTATTCAAAGTAATATCATATTTTGCCGGACAACATTCGCAAGCTTTTCAATTGGATTCATAATTATATGAAATGGAAATTTATGAATTTGACTCGAACAATTGTGAATTTTCCTAAAATAAAAAAATTTATGGATTCTGTTCGAAAACCTATGAATTTTACCCAAAACAATATGAAATGATACAAAAAGTTTATGAAATAGCCTCGTATGCATATTTGAAACCGTGATCTTGATGATCAGCCCTGAATGCATGCTTAAAGGTTTTTTCATACAGTGGCGGACAAAAGCCTACGGCAACACCTTATATTGAGGGTCTGATTAATTGGAAGCTTTCATCAAAAATCCATTGATGCGCATTTTTCAGTAATGTAAATTTATTTATAAGAAAACCAAAACAAAAACTTATCATTACAAACTTAAAGATAAATTCAAAAAACAAAAAATAAATTGAATGGACAAAAGCCTACGGCAGTCAGTGCTGGCTGACTTATACACCAACAATTTCCAACTAAATGTATCGGAATTTTTAAAATTATTTGCTGGCTTAATACATGGTTGGACCCCGTTTAGCATCAATTACTGCTTGCAGTCTTCGGGGCGTAGAGGCGACTAAATTACCAGTTTCAGCGGATGTAATTTTCTCCCATTCTGTAATGAGCGCTTCCTTCAACAATTTTTAATTTTTTATGCAAAAATTCCGAATTTTCCGCTGCAGATGCCCCATACATGATGTTCTATTGGTTTTAAATCCGGGATTTGGGGAGGCGTATTAAGCTGCCTGGAAGCGTAGTACAACAACCAGTTCTTGACGAAATGTGCTGTGTACTTCAGATCATTATCTTGTTGGAAAATCAAGGCACATCAAGATGCTCATTACTTTAGCAAAGCTTCGAACTATGGAGGTCTTATCGCTGTCATGCAATCAAGTCCGGAAGCCCCATTGATTTTCTCTCTGCTTCATCGGATTTTCTTAGCGGAACCTATAAAGGACTTAAAAGAAAAAGTCCTTCGTAATGGTATCACTGAGGACGAATTTACGGTTCGAATAAAGTTAAAGTTAAAAAACCAAAACAAAAACTTATCATTACAAACTTAAAGATAAATTCAAAAAACAAAAAATAAATTGAATGGACAAAAGCCTACGGCAGTCAGTGCTGGTTTTGTGATGATGCATACATCAAATAACCCGGTCATATTCATGCTGAAGCCGGATACCGTTGACGTGCAAGAAATCAAGGCGCAGAACTCGAAGAGTAAAATAAGTAGAGGATGTAAATAAAAAATATAAAATATAAAAAATATAAATAAAATATAAAAATATATATCATTCATTCTATATTTTTTTTCATTTCCGATTTTTTTTCCACACAACTCTACCCTTCGACTTTACAAAAACAAAAAACCAAGGCACAACTTCTCAACTGATGGCTTCAAATAAGCTCCAACAGGTTCTTGTAAACATAGCGGTCCATAGTTGTTGCCACAAAAGCCAATCTGCCGACCCCAGATATAGCTATGGCTCCCCAAACTATAATATTACCTTCACCGTGCCTGACAGTAGAAATCAAATTTTTGGTCTCTAAAGCTGTTTTTTTTTTGCTCCATATTTTAACGCGAGCACGACTCTTTTAACTCATCGGTAAAAATGACTCGATTTCAAAAATCAATGCCTCTGTTAATATGGACCTTGGTGAACTTTAGGCGCAAATTTTGGTTTTTGGCGGTGGCTGTTTAAGTGGAGTTCTGCTTTGAAACCCATTCAAACTGAATGCTCTCGTGATTGTTCCTGAATGGACGTGCTTTTTCCTTACCGTAGCAACTTGTTTCGCCAAGTCTGGAACACTTATTTACGGACTTTTCTTCACTTCTTTTAAAATGTTACTAATGTTTCTGCGCCAAAGCTTTTTCGGTCGGCCAGTTTGCGGCTTATTTTCAATGGAACCAGTGTTTTCAAAATTTCCGATAATGGTATAAACTAAGCTTCGGTTTAGTTTCAGTAATTTCGCAATTTATTGTCTTTTTTATACTGGACGACCAAATTTTGCACATTACTAAAAATTTCTTTTCACGATGACATTTTGTGGTCCTTACGATTAGAAACTAGCGATAAAACTATAATAGAGTTGCACCTGCACATGAACTGAATGACAATAAGAGCAAATAAACAAATATTGAAGAAATACCGTTAAGTTTAGCTGATTTTTTTTTGTGTGGGGCATTTCACGTGAAGCGGACAACCAAAAAAAAATCGAGGTTCTGGATTTCGTTCATATTACGCATAATGGTACTTCTAGAGGACAAGAACGTGGATACACAATTTTTGGCTTCTATGAGGTTTAGTTGCCGAGTTATGGGCTTCTGAAAAATGGATGAAATTGATGAAAGGGTTTTTTGGAAGCGGATTCTCTGATTCAAAAAAAAAAATTTGAAACATTAAAAATACTGATTGGTGTAGAAAACTAACCGTTATTTTTAATTTTGAGATTAGATTTTGAAACCGGAAGTCAAAATTTGCGTGAAACCGGAAGTAAGAATTTCAACTCGTTTTTTGAATAATTTTGACCAGGCTAATTTTGTTTATTTTTATAACAAAACAAAACTTAAAGTATTCTTATTTTATCATAAAAGTTTTAGAATGGGATGGCCAGTAGTTTAAGAGGTAGGTGAATGAAGCGTGGTACCGGGAGTATCATAACCAGCTTGAGTATCGCTTACAGAGAGGAGGAATGTCTACAAAATGTTTGAGGCCTACGAACGCACCATCAAGGACAATATCGAAATGGATTGTGGCTAAATGTAGACCCTGTGGAAAGATTAGTGATAGGTCAGTCAGATATCGGGAAGTGATAGCACGGCTTGGAAAAGTGGTAAAAACAAAAGAAGCGCTAGTTATATAATTTGATATCAAGGCTTTATTGCCGAGCATGCGGCTATAGGTGACCATTATATGATAAGATGATAAAACGATGCCATGCTTTACATCGTCATAGGTGATTAAACGATGCCGTTCGTGGTTTTGATGGCCATCAGGAAGTGTGGTTTTCTTGAGTTGAGTATCGGCCGAAACCCTACGCACATCCAGAGAATAACAACATCTACATCTGATGTATTTGCAAACCGAAGGATATCTTTCAGCTTCTACTCCGCCACGTGCATAAAGCACACCATTCAAGGCTCAAAGAAGTTGCGTTGTCTGATTTTCTCCAGCGCCAGGCAGTGACACAGGAGGTGTTCGATTTTTTCTGGAACTCCAAGTGTCACTGGTTAAGAGTCGTAATTTCACAGCATGTGCTGCTATAAGACAGTAATCAGTAATGATACCCACCAATCAATTGCAATAAGTTTGGTTTAACGCGAGTAGGAATTTAGTGACAGCAATATGGCATCTCTTTTGATTTTGGTTACCCTGCAGGTTTGAGTTGTTCGCCATCTGCTTCTCACTGAGGTCAATTAAGTACTTCACAGTTTAAACATGAATTGCGATGTGTGGCGATCCAACTATGCACACAAAAAAAAATTCGCTCTGCTATATGTGTAGCAAAAATAATAATATCCGTAATAGCCATAATTAACTGTAGTGGGCACAAAATTGTCCCTACAAATATATTTTTGTTCTATTTATGTGTGATACATAATATATACTAGCAACAGGTATAACTATTGATTTAAAAGGTATTATGAGTATATGGAAATCCAGAGTTATACTCATTTTAAGTAAAATTTGGCTTTTACGTAAAAAATATAACTCGGGTACACAAAATATGCACACAGCAATCATAATTATGCACGCTACAGGTATAAGTTCTATATGGGTTTCTCTGTTTTCTGGTAGCGAAAGATATGAAATCCATACAGTTGGTATATTATATACGCGACAGGTATAAAATGACCACTGAACAATGTAATATGCTTTCCGTAGATATATGGTTTATTATCGTTTCTAATTATGGGGTATCTTTTGTTTATAGTTTGAGATTGAGCTTTCAAAAGGGTCGGTAGCTTAGCTCGCTAACGCGTCAGTCCGAAGCAGCGATCTACTGCCCGCGGGTTCGAATCCCGCCGTACCCATGGCTGTATTTGTTCGTCTTATGTTGTCTTAACAGTCAGCGACTGGGCATAATACCAGCGCTCTATTGATTAAGTGCCACATTAAAGCTTTAGTAGCGACTAAGAATAACATTAGCGCTTTAGAAAATGAGAAATAAATGTGGCACTTAGAAGAATAATGGAATAGTTGTGATCGGCTTCTCCCATATGTGTCTCCTTACCGCCATGGCTAAGCGCTCGCTTCAAAGAGCAATCCCCTGAGCTTTTTTCTGCTTACATACGATAAATATTTATATTATATCTGCCGTGAATATATTATGTCTTTCAAAATACACCCATATACTCATGTGAGATATATTATATTTCCGTCGTTTTATATCTGTCAGCGATATATTTTTTTTTTAGTGTGGGTAGATAGGCCCCGTCTTTAGCTAGTAAAATCGCCCTTATACTCCTATTCATGTCCTTATGACCGGCGACCGAGTAGATTCTGGCTCTTCAGTTGTTACCTACCCCGTTCAGGGTCTAAATACAATCGAGTACACACTTCAGTTTATATATGTGAGACATCTGTGATTTTACTGCAGCTTGGCTGTCTGTGAAACTTGATCTGTAGTGTCCTTGACGTTTATTAGTTCTGCGACTTTTCGTATCAAAAAGTCTTCCGCCTGGAAAATAGTACAATAATTCGGAAGTTTGAAGGATGCTTCGATATTGTGGTCCGCAGAGTAAGCTGCAACACCTAGTCATGCAGCTGTTTTAGATCCTTCGGTTTAGATGTTAAGGAATGCTGTGCCCACTTTCTGATTCTATCCAGCTCTTGCGGTCACTAGGTGTCTGCGGTTGAAGAGTAGATACCAAGTATTCAGTGCATCTTGTGAGCCGACGTCCAATACCGGATCTTGGGTGGTAGCATGTCAACATCTTTCGTAACAGTGCTTCCAACAAATAGATCAACCGGAGGAAGATGAGATAGGGCGTTTAACGCAGACGATGGAGTCTGTAATACAGAGCCGCCAATCGCTGAAATCCGTTCGCGATGTCAGTGATATCAACAAAGATGGTTTTAATCATTACTGCGCACCAGACTAGGTATGTAAGCAAGGACCAGCCTTAGTATGGCCATGAATATATGTGTTAGAGCATAAATCACGTTACTTGTGCTGTTAAATCTTTCCAGAACGTTCACTTTTTCAGTGAACTTACTGTCCACAATTATTTGGTGGCATCTAAACTGATTACTTCTATTTCAGCAATCTTATATTTCGTGCCAGGGCATAATCAATGAGCTGGCCAAACATATGTCGGAACCTACCCGAGACTGTGTTCGCAAAGTCACTGACATTGGCCACGGCCATGAGTCCCTTGCTCTACAGCCTATTTAAAATTGTATTTGTCACTAAGTTGCACAAGAAATGAGATATACATAACCCCCTTTGGACTGTGCCTCTGTGAACGTTCCTTGTAAATTGCTTTGTCGCCCATTTAATTGATATGAGCCTTTGTTTTATGAAGCTGCAGAAAGTAGCTTGTGTGGAGACCTTCCATAATGGTGGGTTTATGCACATCATTGAAGGAACTCTCAATGGCCAACAGGTTTTTTTCAATTAAGTGCCTATTTCAACAGATTTTCCTTTTCTATACGTATAAATACAAGGTGCTTTGGAAATAAATACAACCTTAGCAGTCTTCTAGGCTGAAGGTACATGACTTAGCATCAGGCAACTTTTGTAAATCGCTATAAACTATACTGAACATTCCACTTTTCTGACGCTTAGCAGGCACCGGGACTGGAACGGCTTGATGGTGTCAATAGCCCTGACTATTTTGTGCCTGGTTACAGCTTCGCCTAATTCCTTCATACCATGAATATATCATTCCTTCATATTCGAATGCGCTTGTGAGGGTGGAGTCATTCGAAAGCCCGGAAAGTGAATATATGAGGATTGAGGAAAGTGAATATATGAAGATATGAGGATTGCTATTCCTAGTCTACTCCCCATTTTTTCTGCGAAATAAGCTCAGCGCGACAGTTTCGTAGGTCTCACCGTTTTCGAAATATTCTCAATTTCTCTAAGAACGTCCCGGTGTTTGTTTTCGTTTGAACCAGTATAATAGATATTGTAAATAAAACGAATTAAATTTATAACTGAGCAGCTAGTTTCATAAAGTGCCTGATTTAAAGAGTGATGCATGAATGTTAGATCATTGTATCTGTGAAAGACCCTATTTTAAAGAATATTATGCTTCAACGATTGTACAAAGACCTGTAATATATATAATAAGAACAGTAAATTTTCGTTGTTCTCTGAGGTAATCAAATTATTTCTAAACCATCTTTCATTTAATAATTTCATAGTTCAGCAATTAAATCGCCTACAGCCTACGCAGATATATTTCCACTTATAATGCTCAAAAATTTATTCATTTTTGCACCGAAATTTTTCCAAATCGATTTACTATTTCTCGTCGAACATTAACTTCCGATCAATTCCACATGTAGTTTTTTCAACAAATATTCGAACCATTCAAGATTCTGTAAAAAGATACGGAAGTAGAAAAAAATATGTTCACATCTACTATAGGTTTCGGAAATTCTATTTTTCTTCGTGTTGCAATTCGACAGTCGGCTAGTAGCATCAGAATATGGGGGCGAAGAAACTTATGAAAGAATAATTTGGCCGATTGATAGCCTTTAGCTGTGTATGAAGCGTATCTGTCGTGGATGGACCGCAGCTAATTAGTGCGACAACATTATGACCTCATTGCGTGACTGTTTCTTCGGAAAATGGACGCATGTATTGATTTGGGTCCGAATTAAATTTTGTGTGTCGGTTGATAGTGGGAGGATGTCGTGTTTGGATCTTTTTTCAGATATTGTTATTAATTGGTCGACGATTGTTTTATTTATAGATACTTGAGAGTGATAGATCAGAGTCAATGTTTGGAGTAGACTGGGGGGGACTGAAAATACTTACTGTTAGTTTATTATAGATCAACTTATCGTGGAAAAAATGCAAGCTACCACTAGAATTTTCAAAATGCCACCGATTTTTAAAACTAAAAATTCATCTTCTACTAACTGTTCATTAAAATTCATAATAAACCTGGATTTTAGTCAATTGCTGGTTTGTTTTTGCTGATGAGTACTTCACATCTCACATTACATGCAATTTAAGACTGCAAGTACAGTATTATGGTTGCAAGTCATACACGCGCCTGCCTCTTACCTTCATCGAGCAACCACAGCCAGCCATCATTAAACGTTTTCATATTAGTACGGCAGCATATCGAATTTCAGTACGTAGCACGGATGGGGCGCTGATTAGGTAACAAATCGACCTGTTCACTTGGAAACACTTATTTCCGGATCTAATCGGTGCTCCCGTTCGACATGTGCACGGTGGCAGTGCTAGTTAGTGCATCCGTCATTCGGAAGGGTGTCATTAAGTCTCGACTGGGACCGACGCGTCGTCAGGCTCAACTTGTCACGCTCCTAGAAATTAATTCAGGTGTATTTATAATACTAACAACCTTCCCCGGTTTCGATTTTAATGATTCTCTCATTCTCCCATTTTTAATGATTCGTTATTCGATTTTTCTCGGTCATTTGCATATAAAAGGGAAATTATCCACACAATCGCATGAAAATCAACTATCCAAAAAAATACGAATTTTACGTAAGCTTAGGCACTTTTTTTGTAACTGTGCAGGGGTCTTCCCTCTAATGTTTTGTTGTTGCCGTCTATCTACGATTTTTTTCGCTCGATCGTTAAATCGTAACTGATTGCAGTCGAACGTTGAACGATCTCATGTCTGAAATTTAAATATCGGTGCTGACTCGTATCTGAAGAACGAAGCTCCGGAATAACAATTAGGATATTTAGATTTGATTCAAATTCGAGTAAATTATGCTGCATGTTCTCAGACAGAGCCCAGAAGATCGGGTCATACACCTTCATTGTTGTTTTAGATATTGTGCACGATTTCTGTGCGAATGAACAGTTGAAATAATGTGAGTCTTGGGAGCTTTGAACATTCATTACTTCCATTATTCTGTTCAGTACATCGATTTCGAATAACGTATGGGAGATTTAACCAAATTTGGACGAAGGCAAGGCGTCACAATGCAATTGAAATGTAAAATATTGAACAGAGTTGAAATGATCTCATTGAACCGCAGTCTTTGTATTCATAATTGTAAATTATAAACAATGAAGACAATTTAATTTGTACTTAAGTCGATCGAACAAGAAGCTGAGTGGAATTATAAAAGTGTTAATAGGCTAAAGCCCTTATTAGACGATGAATGAATCATGCTAACAATAGTTGCTTTGAATGGATATTCTAATTGTAAGGGACCGTAAACGCTTGATCTACATATAACCACGCAAGATTTTTTACAAACAGAAATAATGCATCTTTAAAATCGTGCTCTCTCTGGCTTAAATTGACTCATCAGTGGTGTGGTGTCGCAGCGCTCTTGACTCATCAGTGATATCTTTAACCGATTTGGAATATGTTTGTTTTTGACTTTTATTCTCACTCAGACATAAGCTCGTAAACAATTGCAAATATGTTTCACATTGAGAGTGCAATATACACAGCGATTGTCTCGAAAACTAATCTTATAGGTACAGATAAAAGAAATATTTGATACATGAAAAACATTACGAGAAGATAAAATGAAAAGCAGAGAATATTACACACAAATCCTCGTTGTGCATGTGTATTTTAAGAATGATTTTATATTAAAATCTTGTTTCAACATCAGTCGTGACTCAGACTTGATTATATATTAGTAAAATGAAAGAGAATATGATTTTCGATACTATTGGGATACCTTAAGGAAAATATGATTGGGATTGGGATACAAGGGATATTATCGTGTCTGGATTTTATTAAGGCAAATAATGCTCACGGCACATGAAAATGTCTTCACCATTCAGGAATTTAACCCTAGATTAATAAACATTCATCTCACAGACCATGCAAAACACATATGTGAATAATTCATGTGTATGGATCACCACGGTTTATTAGGTGTCGATAGCTCAGAATAACTATTGTGTTTATTTTCAATGGAATTAATGATTAATTACCAACTAGAAAAATTTAAAGTATGTTTTATTGCTCTTTGTATTCTATAAAAGAAAAATCATCAATATTATATGTTCGTCTGAGATACGGTTGTTTATGAATAGTGTTAGGTTAGGTTAGTGAAGAGGGCTGCTGGGAACGCGGCCAGCATTAGGCCACCAGTTTGGGCCCATTTGCCACCCTCTATGAATAGTGTTACTCCCATGGATATTTATGAATGTAGGGTTAAGGTATGTTGGTGTGCCAAAATAGAAACCTGCAAAAAGACACACCTAGGAACAAAGGAGGACCGTTGTGATGCCACAGTAAATATTCACTATCATCAGGAACCCATCTGATTTCTTTCATAAACTGGACTATACATGAGACAGAGGACGAATTCCTCTAACGTTCTCCGAGTCACAGTTTCGACAGAAATCATCGAACCCAGTCGTTGCGCGTGCAATCCCATGAGTTTGTTGCCCATGAGAACGTCCACATAACGTTGAAAAACACTACAGGTCAAAGCCAACAGCTGCTTGGTGCGACACGTATCCATGGAGACCTAGGACTGTATTGTTACCGCTCAGGATCGAGCATTCAGCTCAGGACTTCCTAACATCCACGAGGTATTTTTAGCTGATGCGTGATTTGACCGATGATATCGGTATTCCTATTGAGAAGGAGCATAACACCTCCGGTAGCATGATACCAAGCCCTACCAGTTTATCAGCGTCACAGCTGTCCCGAATCGGCCTATGTCCTGGTATTCAAATCAATTGCACTGACGTGTGTCCCAACGTCTACCTAAGAGATCATCGGCATTCTCCAAAAATCATGAAGACTGTATTGGCACTGTAAAGGCAATGAATCTATGAAAATACCAATATTGACTACGGATATTCGAGTACGCAGAAGCCAGTCGATAGCCTGAAACATAGCCACTACTTACAATGGTCTGGAAGATGAAGAGACAGCTTTAGACTCAGATAGTATACATCGTCATCGGTTTTATTGTTTAGTTTTGAGCCATCGCTGTAGGCATGGATAAACCCACTCTCAAGGGTGACATCATCAATCTACTTGGCACTACCAGAACTGCGGGCTATAAACTCCAAATCTGTAGAACGTCCTGAGTGATGTATTTAACGTCCATTGGAGCGGAAACCTCCGCCAGACCCTGTTCTAGTCCACGCAGAATTGCAATCCAACATCCAGCATCGAGGGTGCCTCAACAATCGCACATGATTTAATGTCGTGAAAGGCCCCCTCAGTGTCAATGAAGGCGGCAAGCGTATTTATATAAAAGCGTTTGTCCTCAATGAGGACATGAAGAGTAGGGCCAACAAGCTTCTCTTTGGTATAAGTATGCTGTGACTGCAAAATCAACAAAGCATCGACTGCAAAATTAACACGGGATCTTAAGCAGGACAAAGCTAAGATATATGGACAGTCCTTCCGTGAACATACAAAACTTTCTCTGCTTTAGAAATAAATACTATTCTTGTTTTTACAAGAGAGAAGCACGAGCAGACATTATATACCACTCCTAACCATGGTAGTGTTACTTTTATTAACTGCTAAATGTCAGCTAGAAGAGCACCATTAAGGCCCGAAGATTTAAACGGCTCGAAGCAGTTTCTGGCCCACCTCCGTTGAGACTTGAAAAACCCAAGAGACGGCATCAAACTTATGGCCAGTTCCGTTGATGCACCGCAGCTTGAGGAGGACAATGATTGCCCGGGAAAATGAAAGTTGATTAGGGCGGTTAAAAAGTCTCTGCTTGAACTGGTCCAAATGCCATCAGGGTTCATAATGCACCCTATAGCCTTCAGTGTCGATCTTAAAATCCTACTAAGGCGATTTGTCTCACTGAGACTCTTCACGCTTCCAAAGAGATATCTATGAGGACCTCTTGACTTGTATACATCATGCTTAAAATCCTTCAGCTCCTTTTTATACAGCAAACATGCATTAGATATCTGATATAAAAATTTCATAGAAGCATCTCCTAGTACAAAAACTAAGAAAATGTTCAATGCTAGCAACACTTTTTTATCACTGCAAATAGAATTTTATAAGCATAACCAAATTAACAAGAACTTGACGCTAAATGAAGCCAGAATAGCGTATACCTCTGCTAAACCACTAAAAGAGGGCCTCAAACCACGAATGAGTCTATGCTGAAGTATACAAGAATCCATTAGAGGTAGTCCAATCGAGATCAAAAACAGATGGCTGCAATATTTCCACGTATTATTCTCAGCAATTCAAACAACTACCGACGCTGTGAGCATTCCGGAAGCTGAACAAGGTGTGCCAGTCTCATCACCAACTACAGTTCGAGATACAGGCATAAGTGCGTGACGGCAGTCCAGATATAGATGTAATACCTGGAGTACTATTCCAGAAAGGATGTTTTCATCTATGCAACCTTCTTTACCGGTTGATATGCCAAGATATGGACAGAAGAGTAATTACCAGAAGATTGGCGAAAGAGTATAATATGTCCTATAGACAAAAAAGGAGACAAGTTGAGGAGTGAGAATTATAGGGGCATCGCGTTGTTATGCACGTCATCTAAAGATACTTTAAGCAAATGTACGTCGAAAGGAATGCCCCGTACTTGATTTTGGCCTCCCAACAAAACTTACACACCCGACCAAAATCACAATGCGGAGAACAGAGTCCCAGGTCTAGAATAATGGCAATTTAACGGACAGCTATCAAAAGGGAATCAGGTTTAAAACAATGCTCCAATGCTCTTCAATATTGCTCTGGAATATTTCATCAGGAAGACATCAGTTGGCATCAGGGGTACGGTGACAGAATGCAAGAAACCCGGCTACCGAGTAGAGCGTAAAAGGGTTACGCTTAATGGAAGCTCCCGATCGAGACCGCAGAGCCCTAATAATTGGTCCTTGGCCTCCAGGATTAGGCTCCTTAGACTAGACATCATCAATGGCTATCGCGCCATTGGTGATGAGCCAAAAGTCTATCACAGCTACTCTACAATATCAACGATATGAATTTAGTTTTTATCCAATCACTGCATCGGAATTTACACGGATGGAAAAATGTTTGAGCTTTCTATCCGAAAAATATCCAGAACTTGTAAAATTTAAACATTTGCTACTTATTTTATAGATTTATATAATATTAAATTTTAATGCTAGCATTTGCTGAAGCGAAAATACCAAAATGCCTGGTGCCGGCAGCACTTTATTCAAATCACTGCCAAAGAAAAGTTAGAACATTTGTTTGCAACTTTCACTGCAATATTATTATTATTTAAAATATTACCATTTGAAAACTTATTGGTAGCGTGTCTAGGTAAGAAAATTCTACTAAATTTGGCTTACACAAAGTCCACCTAATGTGTGAACTTCATTTAAATCTGATGGCTGATATAGGGGTAAAATCTTTCATTTTTCTTAGCGGTTTTTAAATATAGCACCAGTGGGTTGCTTGCGTTTTCAAATAATTCTATCAAACCGGGTCCTACTAAAAAACAGTGTGTGCATAATTTGAATTTCAATTGGCTATGATTACTAGAACGTGAGTTCTCGCGAAAACATATTTACGGTAATAAATAAAAGGGGTAATTTTATGAAGGCTTACCGTTCTTGGGCGATGAAGAATTAAACAATACGATAAACAAAGTATAAAACATGTGAACCATTTGCATATTTTCCCAAAAAATAGAAGGAAAAAACAGGACAATTGATGATTTCAAGGAAGTTTGTGCCCGCATGAGGTTAATAGTTTCGAAAACATAACCAAGCTAAAATATAACCATATTTCAGTTTATTTTTTCTAATTATTTCGTTTCCACCGAAATATAGGTTAAAGATAGTTTTTTTTAGATTAAAGTGGGCTACATATATTTTGCAAAGTGATTCTAGTACTCATTTTCTTTTCAAGTCATCGATCACCATAAAAATTGACATATTAGCCTCTTATTTACAAACCAACTGTAGCGTATCTGTGTTAGTTCCTACTAATACTAATTAGAAAATTATGAGATCCAATTGAACTTTGACCGATTGAATATCGCAAAAAGAACTTAAATACACTAAAAATCTTAAGAGCAAACTTGCCTTTTGGTTGTTGCTTTACATTGCTACCATGATTGAGATTTATTGTCTGACTATTCAGCGAAGATCCACCACCAATTGATGTCACATCCTCCCGCGAATTCATCAGAACCGTAGCTGGAGAACATTTCTTGATCGATCCATTGACGCTTGCATTCGATGATGTCTCGGATTTCAAGCTGCCTAGACTCGGCACCTGGTGGCTATTGTTGCTCATTGAATTATTGATTCCGTTCGCGTTTCCTTGTACAGTCCCGGGACTAGTCGCCGATGCAACACCGCTCGCCATGGAGCCACTTATACTCGTCGCCAACAGGCCGTCCGACGAAGAGGTTTTCACATTCATTTTCATATTATTGTCGTTTTCCATGCTGCCAGCACGTACCTACGTCTGCCTTTTCCTACACAAATAACAAAACAAACGATCAGAGCACTTCGTAGAACATTCTCGCTAGCAAATCACTTCGGGGCACAATAGACACGTACGCGTATTTGTACTTCCATTGATAACGACTTGGACGTGGGAATTGCAAAACAATAACACTGCACGGACGATACACAGAACTACATTAAATCGCTCACAACTCATTCAAGTTGGTCCCGAAACAGCAGGCCCACAAGCAAGTCGAAGAACTACACGTTGCTCGTTTGTAAAATCTTTAATTAATTATACGATCTGCGAGATACGCTAGAAAACAGGTTGGCGGACGCACTGACTCCGGCTTCGAACATATCGCATACGAATACGAGAAATCACAGCAGCCACACCGATTGGCGTGGGAACAATCCCGCACTTAATTAGATGTTTCTTAGGAAGTGTAGAGGCCCGAGCTAGAAAAATCTACGATTGACGAGGAAAGTGCTTCCGTTCACTGTGTTGGCGCTTTTCCAACCACGAAGAAAATGCAAGAAGAATGTCTTCTTATGCTATGGTGATACCCTGCTAACGATGAGTCGCCTCGCCCGTCGACGGCAGAATAGAAATACAATTCAATCACTGTGTGGGACTCGGCTTCTATCGCAACGCCGCAAAAGGCTTTTCTCCGGCCACCGCAAAACCACCATCACGGTCCACCTGTACGCGAGGCCGCTCACCTGTTGATCTTAGTACAGTGTACTTCTGGTACAAGTATCTTTGATCGCACGGGAAATTTGAAGGGCGCATTCGAAGAAATCTCACATTATTTGCCTGTGCCTAATTGGCCCCGATCATGACTTACAACTGCTTTCACTTCAACTTACACTCGCGAAAAATTCAGCTGGCTGACGGTCCAGCCTTTGTTTGTACACAACACAAAAATCACTTTACAGGTTTCTTGTGCACAGCAGTCGAGGTACTCTGATACAACCCACTCGGAATGGATTGCCGATTCGACCATCAAACACAACCTGTCGCACTCGTAGGGCTCCCAAGAAAATCCACGGCCGCATACGGCAGCCACAACGACCCGTTCGACGGATTCCAATCCGTGTTTTTTACTCGTCGTTTTTTCCGTACTTTGCTTTGCAACGCAGCAATGAGGTTACGAACACACGACGACGATGATGACAAAACTTCTTGTTTACATACGACGCGGAAGGACCTAGTTTATGGTTCTATAGATAGGCTTTTCAATAAGGCACTTGTGTGGTTCTATGAAAGGAAAAGTCTTTAATTATTCAAATACGGAAGGAAACATAGCAACGAATGAACAAGAACAGAAGAAAATTTCAAACAACACAGCAGACGGAGGAGGTAGCGCACAAATACGTAGAGATGCCTTCAGCAACAGCAGCAGTTATGGATGTGGAATAGATTGCGAGGGAGGGAAATGTTGCGCGATAATCATGAATTGAGCAATTCATTGGTGAACCGTTGAGAAATGGTGTGGTGAGGTTGTGAATTGAGCTATTTTGAATTAGACGGTTTTCATTTGAGCCTTTCAATCGCTATTCAACTTTAATTTGAATTAATTTAACATATCGGACGTTTTTACGTGGCCAATAAACCATTACTCTGTTGTAGAAATGTTTTTCACTACAGGGATGATCATAAATAACCAACTGAGCATTAAACTGTAAAATCAATTCCAATCCAAAGGAAGGGATATCATAACTGACTCACTGAGACATTATGCTCTTCTAATGTAGCTAAAGTTTTTATATTTATCAATCCTGCTCTAAATACATAAGAATTTCAAAAATTCATAGTTCTGTTGGGAAAATAGGTTTTCGTTCGTCACCATTGATTCAAAGATATATTGTCGACTTTATTTTTTGCCAAAATTCAATTATGGCCTGCAATTAGGTATTATTAAAGCTGTAAATTACATATCTATTCAGTGTTCAAAAATTCGATCATACTATCGTGCATTCAAGAATGAATTATAAATCATTGCTGATTTTTTCACTCGAAACGATTGTATTTGCCTTCTTTTATTTGCACTTATATGATGTTACCGGATCCAATTTTTATAAATATTCAAATGCCTCACCCACTTTCATTCCACCTCACAGTGTCTTGCAAAAGTCTTCAACTTTCATCTCAACCACCAATTTTTGCGCACACTCATAATTTTGACAGATGCCTAAAAATCGACAAGTGAGCAGGCATGGCAATTCGAGTGAATATGTATCGACTGACAGTTGTAAGAGCAGTGAGTTGCACCTTAGAATAATTCGATTGTAGCCTTGTTTTGCCAAATTTCTTTCGTTATTTGCAAATCTAAAACTGATTTGTGTCACGCCTGATACCGTATGTTAGTATCGTAATCTGTAAAATAATCAACAGCTAGACATATAGTGTGAAAATCGAATGACACCGCCCAACCGAAAATGACACTTTCTGCGGCAGAAATCGAAAAGCAGTACCCTTTGCACTGGTTCGTATGGAACAATGACCAGGACGGTTTGCAGAAAGTCTTGAATACTAAAGAGGTAAGAGGTCGGGAATGAGACAATATATTAAAACCCCTAGCAACCAAAGGTATGGAAAGTGGGAAGACAAATCATTATCCTTAGCTACAATCAGCTGCGTCTAGACGCTAATCTAATTTGTGAGCAAAATCTGACCGAGATTTGCGCGTTTGAAAGTTCATGTCTAGCTGACTTCTTAATCGAATTAGAGAAATGATTTTTTTTTAATTGCAGTTCGACAAAGAGAAATTGGATCCTCGTGGGCGAACACCCTTGATGCTGGCCGTGAAGTTAGGACATCGGGAGTCCGTCAAGTGCCTGCTTGCTGCCAGATGTAATGCCAATTTCGAATGTGATGGATGGTCAAGTAATGTCTCTTTGATATAGGTCTTTCGTTTTGTCCAAACCATTGTCATTTCAGTTGCCCAGGAAGCTGTCTGTAGCGGTGACGAAGAAATCGTAACTGCGATTTTAGAAGTAAGAGATTTGCAACGACATATCCAACGGGTCACACATGTGCCTAAGCTTTTACAATTGCTACTGGACGCGCCCGACTTCTACGTAGAAATGAAATGGGAGTTCACTTCTTGGGGTAAGTAGGTGTATAAATAAAAATCATTATGGGAACTGAGTAAATATTTGATGCGTTTTAAATTCTCGCTTGAAAGACAAGCAAACAGTTGTTTGTCGGTTGTCGACTTAATACGGCTGCTACTGTGCTAAACATAAGGAAATCGTTAGTCTGAAGAACAGTACTAAATGCTTGGTTTATCAGTACTACAATTTGGCACAATTTTAACAATTGCTAATTGACTTAGTGTCGAAGTCGACATCAATCAATGAGTCACGATGCCGGATATTATGCTGTAAATATTTCTTATCAGAGTAGTATTTGTGCACGAAACAAAGCCTCAAATAATTGATACATGTATGGGGGTGTTGCAGGCAAACTAAGGACCCACTTAGTGATTGAACTGGAAAATTATTTTGCTAGATGAGCTATTTTTCGTTCTATAATATCGTGTAAACCTTCCAGCTCCATGGAAGTTCGTACCGTTACCGGAATGCATATTGATTGGGATTCCGCCTCTGGCAATGAAACGGTTAATAGCTAAAAACAGGATTCTCTTGAAAAACTTTGCTACTTCAGTAAGGATCGCTCGAGTCGTTTAACATGTTATTAAAACCCCCATCGCTTCTCTGCCCTTAGCGTCAGTCTCCTTCTACGATGCGACTCTCTTTTCATTTTCTTTTTGTTTCTTTTTCATCGCTCTCCAGCCTGAAGTATGATCGCACCGCCTCCTTCGTTTTTAACTGCATATGCAGTACTGCCAACAGGTATTGTTGAGTAGTTTCAGGACTCACATTGGCCTGGGCTTAACTCTGGTTCACAATCGCAGCTAATACATCCAGCATTGAAGCCACGACTGTTGAGCACATTACATTAAACTTTCTTTTATGTTTTCCGCAGATCCATCCATTTTGTTGTAGCATTTTCTTAACTCGCCTACTCACATCCATTGGCGTTTGAAATCTATGAATCGTTATATTTTTTTCATTTCAGTGCCTTTGATGTCACGTTTATGCCCGAGCGACGTCTACAAAGTTTACAAAAGAGGAGCCAACGTTCGCATCGATACCACACTTTTGGGTTTCGATAATGCAACTTGGCAACGAGGAAACAGGACATATATTTTCAAGGGTCATCGTGAGTAGACCTGCAAAATTATTTCAGCTACTGACTGCTAATTGATACAAATTTCTAGTTGACACAGCCACCATGATTGAAATTGATCATGATACTCATGAAGTTCTAGTTGAGCAACTGCACAGCTCAGTTGGGAATGTTGTGGCTATTCCACCACCACCTGGCTCGGTGCAGGCCCGACTCAGTACACCTGTTGTAGCGAACAATATTGACATGGATAAAATCAGTTTTGAGCGAAATAAGTCGGGGATTTGGGGGTGGCGAAGTGAAAAAAATGAAAACATTAATGGATACGATTGTAAAGTGTACGGTGCAAGTAATGTTGAATTTATAACTAGAACTCGTTCGGAGCATTTAAACGGCGATCAGTCTAGAGTAAGTTAAATTGAGGCAGTGTTTGAATGAAATGAACTGAAATTTGATATTTCAGAGAAATTCCCGTACACCAATCCATAGTTTCCTAGGAATCGCCGAAGAAGAGTACCAAAGAAGTCCAGAACTTGCTTCCTATCGAGAACGGGTAGGCCAAAAATGCAACATAACGAAATATAAATTGAATTAAAAATGCATTTCAGGTTCCGTCTCCTCATTCCGAAGTGAAATATGAAGATGATTCACCATCAGATGGTGCCAGTAATTCGGGCTATGCAACCCCAAAAAATAATATCACAGCTGAAGAGTACTTTTCAGATAGCGATCTAAATGGCCGAGACATTGGTCGTCCAAAGAAAATGTCAACTAAAGTATACGCAAGCTTAAAAAGACACAAGAAAGATGTTTGGTAATGCTTAGAAAATTCCTTTCAGATTCAAAGATTCAAAGCAAATTTGTGGTTAAGCGAAGAGTTTCCGATCAAATTGCAAGAGCAAGTACTTCCCATTCTCGATCTGATGTCAACTATGGCCAGCCCTCATGTTAATAAACTGAAAGACTTTATAACCATGCAGTTGCCATCCGGTTTTCCCGTCAAAGTAGAAATTCCATTATTTCATGTATTAAACGTTTGCGTCACATTTATAAATGTATTTGGAGTCGACACGCCAGTTGACAATGTCACAACAATCAAGGAAGACGATCGACTTACTTGTGTAATAGATGATTCATGTTTTGATGTTCCAAGTCACTACGCTAATAAGGGTTGGTTTGATTTTAAAATTTGCACATTAGTTGCTAGAGGGATTTCATTTCAGGCTACGAAATGAGGCGGCAGTTGACAATAGAAGACGAGGATGATTTGTTGCAGATTGCTATCGAACAGAGCTTGGCAGGAACAGGCAGTGAAAGCGATCAAGTTGATATTTGGGAAGCGCTCCGTGGGCAGAAAGCATCACCAACTGTACTTGCCGACGAAGATGCCCAACTTCAAAGGTATGCTAGTACATTAAATTATTGGTGTGATTAAGAGTTTTAATAATATTTTTACTCCATAATTTTCTGGAAAAAATTTAGATCGCATGCCCATAAAGCCATAAAAAATTATGAACGCTTAAAACAAATTTTCAAATGACTTTCATATATGTACATGTTTTTCAATTAGATTTGTTACGCTTGAATTTTCTTTTGCTCTCCAAGTTTTTGACAAGATTTTATATATTTTAAGTCAAAAATTTTAATGAATGTCTAAATATTTGCTCCATATTTGAATTATCCTCTTTCGTACTTTCTTTGGTTCGGTTGGTTTCCCTGCATTTTTGCCTTAATACTCACTTCAATCATCTCAAATTCTCTGCATCTCAATTATCGCTACTATTCATTGTAATTTTATCGCTATTACCATCTGCTACACTTTCCCATGTAGAGTACTACAAGAGTCACTAAGCCAGTATCGTGGCACAATCAATTCACCCGTAAACAACCATCAGTTAGACGATTTCGTAGCAATTGATCCGGATTTGGCAATGGCATTGCGAATTAGTGCTCAGGAACAAAAAATGATGGAGCTAGAGGAGCAAAAGGAACGAGAAATGATGGAGAAAGCTCTCAAACTGAGTCTCGAGGAAAAATAAATAATATCATATGAATGTCGCAGTGGTCAATGAACAAATGAATATTGTCGTTGTTTGTGATATTTTTTTTTTCATCGATTGAATTTGATTCAGACATGTGAAACAAACACTGGATCTATTTATCGTATTGTTTTTTTTTTTTTTATATAAATTATTAAGCTGGCTAATACGCGAGAAATTATGACAAAACAAGTGACTATAATGGAATAAAAAAGTTTCGTTTTTGGTTATTTTACTGAATACAATATTATCAATATTATTTATTACCAATTGAAAAAATATATAAAAAAAAATTAACTTCTTCAATCCAAAGGACTCTTGTAATTAAGTCAAATCTATATATAGGAAGATAATATAATTTTGAAAATTTTATATTGTACGCAATTAAAGAAGATTGAACTTCAAAAATGGTATTTGTTTACTTGTATATAGGCTAAACACTATTTTTATCAGATTCGAAAGTGCATCGAGGCTACAAACTAAGCGCTAGTTCATACTGAAATAATCAATGTACTTAATGCTGCTCAAGTAACGTCTTCTTCGACTAGTAATTTGGTTGATAAAACTGCATCATCAACATTAGGACAAAAGTCACTCTCACGAACCACGATTCAACCTGGGCCATCTATGACTTATCCTGACGTCTGCTCTACACTTCCTGCAGCCGTTAGTGGGATGTAAACTGTATTTCCTCAACAACTGAGTTTGGAAGTCATGGTTTCACCAATAAGTCTTTCTAGCCAGGTTCTCTTACAGTACGTGTAGAAAACATACACGGGACAACCTCGACTATCGACTGACTTCTTCTTTCTACGTAGTCGTCAACTCTGGAGTTACTGGCCTATAGAAAATATATTTTCAGACTGCTGGAGGTTTTGTTAAGGAATTTATCGAGACTCCTGCCAGGAATTTTCGTTCCCGCTCATCGAACAGAACTAGAGCTTAAACTGTAATCTTAAACTCTACTATCAGAACGTTCATACAGCATACGAAAAAGACGGCAATAGCGCTTCACAAGGTCCTGAAGCCGTTGTCGAATTGCCTCATTCTGGACGGCCTCTAAACTCAAATAATAAGGAAAATGGCGATAAAGTCGAGAAAGTGTTCGGCAATCATAATTTCAGCCTCAGGAGCTAGCTCATTAAGTTAACATCTCTCGTGATCGCAGCCCAACTCGTTCCAAAAGACCCCAATTTCGTTGAAATGTAACATCGTAATTGAGTTTGTCAAGATATGCTAGAACGAGTGAATTTAAACCCCGGATTCGTCGAACAAATCATTACGGGAGATGATACTTCGATCTATAAATTTGATAGCCAAGCTTATAATCATCGAAATGGCGCTTGCCAAACGAGCCGATTCCCAAAAAACGATGCAAAGCCGGTCCAAAATAAAGGTTCTTCTCACTGTTTTTTTTTATATTCAAGGAATTGTTCACTCGGAATTCCTTCAGGAGTGTCAAACAGTGAATAAACAATATAACTCGTATGTTATGAGGTGTTTTGAAGATATCTTTGGAAAAACAATTCCTGGATTTTGCACCATAACAATGCACCGTCCCACAAAGCCGTCATTGTGATCGAATTTTTGAATAAAAACGCACCGAATATCTTGGAAAGACCACCATGTTCACCAGATTTAGCCCTTTATCATATTTTCGTGTTACCAAAGCTTAAATTACCGTTTTAACTAGATTAAAGACATAAAAATGAAACCACTGAAGGAACTCAAAGGAATCTCGGAATATGACTTTAAAAGTTTATAGATGATTGGGTTCTTCGTTGGAAGAAGTGTATCGCTTCAAACGGAGCCTATTTTGAAGGGGATTCAATAGATTTGGATGAATAATTGATATTTTGTGTTTTATTTTATCATTCTCGAAACTTATTTGTTCCTGCCGTAACCCTTCTAAATCCGTTCTTCTATGTAGGGGCTTCAATATCCCTACCTTAAACTAGGACGTGCGTTATTCGAGAATCTTATCACGAACTAACATTTCGCTTGCTACATCTTTCTATCTTTCACTTTGTTCACTCGCCTAGCTCAGCAATGTACCCAATGCTAATAACACAATTTTTAACGTTATCCGCACCAATCTTTCCATGTCTTTATGGTCGTCTATTTATAGAATTAAATATGTGCTGTTCTATTAAAGTACAAAACGCTTCCACTCTCCGGTTTAGCTTCAAAAAATCTAATTACTGCTTTGATTAGTTTAATAAATGGTCCTAATGTATCGTTTCTTCAGAGAGCTATGTGTGGATGATGCTTCCTGCAAATTTTACTCCTTTTCTAATTTAATCTCTCAGAAAAAATTTCTAACATCCTTGGATCACCGTCAATGTGGCGATAGCACTTAGAGTCAAAGATGCAACGCGTAAAAAATACAGTAGGTCCAGCCCGCTTAATGACCTCAAATATCAAAATCTATGTTCTACTGCCAAAAAGTCCGTCAATGGCGCTATGTTTGCATACTTCAAAATGCGTCAGAACTTTTATTACATCAAATGATCCAAAATCTGTTTTGGTCCTATGCCAACTCCATTAAAACTTCCTTTGCTGGTCCTTCTGCTATGCGCCTTCATGATATGTCTGTCTCCTCTTCAATAGAGACTTGTAAGCTTTTCGGTCAATTCTTTTCTTCTTTCACTTCGACGCCATTAGTCAGTTTTTCCTCACCCACTTGTATCCTGTCTCCCTTTTGTATAAATTTATTAGAAATCGAATCCTTGATAAGCTGTCTTGATGCACGGGCTGGCTTCGGAATTGATGGCATTCTAAATCTTTTTTCTAAAGTCAAGGGTAAATACCAGATGAAAAACTAAGATAAGTGATGAAATCTTAGTTTTTCATCTGGTATTTACCCTTCACTTTAGAAATCTGCAAACATATTCTCCCTCCACAAAGCTGGTGACATTTCTTGCATCTCTACTACCGCCCCATATCCTTTTTGCCCTGTTTTAGCAAGCCCCTTGGATGAGTAGTTTATAATAGTGTGTATTCATTCGTCCAGACCTTGTAAAACATTGAACAGAATGGATTCATTAAAGGTGAGTCTACTGTTCCAAACTTATTGTCGTACAGAAATACTGTTGCTTCCTCTATCGATCAGGAGAAGCAAATTGATATTTTTATTTACAAACTTTGCCAAAGGTTTCTATTCAGTAAACCATAAAATTCTTCTTTCTAAGGTAATAAAGAAATTTAAAAAATCAACGAAATTTGTGCATTTGTGCTTCACGCAAATTCGTCTCGTAACTTTCGAAGGAAACTACAACACAATTTTCTCTATTATTATAAGATATATATTTTCAACTTATAAAACAATACGTATCGTCAACATTTTTACGTAAGCATCTATTAAAAAACTTAAAAAATCAAAAATGTACATGCTTTCAAAAATAATATATAAATATTATATACTTTACAATGTAGCTATGCTCTCAGCACTATTCGCTTAAATGTACTTAAAACATTTTTGTTTGTCATGCGGTATTCTAGTTTTAAAGAGTATTGAATCGGCTCGGTATTGCGTATTTAAAAGTGGCGTATAACCAAATATCTGAAAATCAGAGAGACATATTAAAATAATCTCCATAATATCAATGAACAATTCTTACCTGTGAAAAGAAATTGATGCATTTATGGCGTTCTTGGAAATGTGTATCGTCTTCGCTTAGGGACACTGGACACCCGGGACATCGAAATGTCCATCGTGATGTTACTTTCACCGGTGGCTTTCTAGTTATGTGCGAAACGAGAAAATTCATAGCAATATCTTCACAGTTCATATATTCGTCAACTTTGTCGCGAATAGCTTGTGGTAGCCAGTATGTGTAAAGATATGTGTAGTATTTATGCACAAAAGCAGCACCGGTCAGAACCATACTTAGCTCGCAGCTGTAATTTGAATTGTAGTTCCAAGCTTGATTCGAATTCAGATCCCATGCGTGAAATCTGCCCGGGAATCCTACAACGCGATCGCGGTGCTCACGCCAAACTCGGAAGCCGAATAATATCTCATCGTGGCGCAAGTGAGCATCGTCATCAACGGAGAGAATGGCCTCCGTTTCAATTACGTCAAGTGGTAAAAACCGATTGTTCAGAGAGTTGCGAGGACCGCGAGCGACAGTTATCGGAACTCCAATATCGGGCCAACGAAGATCGTCAAGCGGTGGTTTCGGAGAGTTCCATACAACCACGACTTTATGCAGGTACGGTAGACCATACAGTCTGCCTAGTGAATCCATCAGCACTTGTTCTCTTTCGTATGTAAGTATAACTATTGTAAATTGCTCGCGAGGGTAGTTCCCGCCAAGAGACTCACTGAATTCTTTTCCAGCACCACCGGCACCTTTACCAATCGGCCGAAATCCGATGTGAGAGCCAACGAATTTCGCTTCAGACGGCAGAACTGGATCAAATGGCAGATGCGGATATAAGTAGAAAGGATCTCCCCAGTCGTTCCAAGCCTCTTTTTGTTGCAGACGGAGAACTGTATAGTTCCTCCTAAACTGTGGGCTTGAATAAGGGGGCTCAATTGGCCCTAGCGACTCTTCAGGTTCTGCATCCATTACTGGCGGGTCAGATTTCAACGGAACAAATGATAAGTTAAAAACTGATTGAGCAACTATTGGCGGTACTGGTCTTGGCGGAATGCCAAGACGATCGCGAAGACTCGCCACAACAGTATCGACTGTAGCTTGAACCGAACTCAAAAACTGCTCCCAAATCATTCGTCCCTGTCTTCGCATCAGCAGCAAATCGGCGTCTGAAACAGCTCGTAAGAGGAAATGCAATTCAGTTATCCTCGCCCTGGGAAGTAATATCGCCAGTTTCTTCCAGTCGATCGTGTCGGTGTACGGCAATTGTACTTGATCAGCGCCAAGTACAACAGGAATAGCCCCAGATCGCAATGATTCGTATATTCTGGATTGCATCAATGTCGTCGACACTTGGCTTCCAGCTGGTGGGAGAATCAGAGCAAATGTTGATTCTTTGAGTATAGTTCGCCTAGATGAGTCCGTGCCGCAAAGTGTCCAGTCTTTGAGTGGTATGTTAAATTTATTCTCGGTGGCTGGTACGCATTTGAACTGCAAAAGAAATTTGTCTTGCGTCGGACCACTCGATATGTCCTTCAAATGCTCGATTATAAATTCGTCTAGGGTTTCAGTCAGATCATTTGGCTTTGGGCTGGGTTCTTCTGGTTTAAGTTCACCTTGAAATGTAAGCAAGTATTTCCGTCTTGCGGGTACCATCCCAGCACACTCTTGCCACACATCGCCTCCTGGTGGTCCTAGAATAGGAGGCACTACCAAATCGAATCCAGGCCGAAACTGAGACTTCATATACGTTGACTGGACGATAATAGCACGCATTGTGTTTATATCACTCAAGAGGTTTGTCGATGCCGAGCTAAGGTCTCTTCTAGACAAATTGATCAATATATGATTCCTCCCATCTCCTCCCCAATATGGCAGCTTAGATAGTTTCTTATTGTTTACAATGGAGGAATTTAGTGCGATTTGATCATCATCTATGGAATACCGATTATTTTTCATAATCTCATGCTCCGGTAATGCCTCTCCGACTAAGACGAGGTAAACACATGCTTTCTTCGGATCGCTTGTTATATGCGGATTGTATCCTAACGTTTGCTTAATTGTAGTCTTCAAAAACCCATCGATATCGTAGCCAGAATTCAAAATATTATAATGATCCGGATCGTAAAGATACACTGGAAAACCAGACGTTAGACTGCATCGGGAATGGTCGAAACATGTGTACATTTCACAAGTGGAAGTATATTTTCGCGACAAATTCGGATAGGTTTCGAGCAGAGAATTCGGATGAAGAGGTTTGGGCAGTGCTAGTTCAGGTGTATTCCGTTGTACTGCTTCGCGTCGTGCTACTTGTGCTTGTTCAACGGAAATTTTCAGTCGTTCTAGTTCAGTTTGTTCGCGAAGAAGTTCTTGTTTGAGATCTTCGATTTTCTGAATGTAAATTCCTATGTCCGATTGAAGTTTTTGACGACGAGATTCGAGTTCACGCAGTTCAACTGAGACGGTGCTCTGTAATGGAACCAAATACATTTTTTTATAGTAATTTCGAATTTATTTCAAGTTGGGATCAAACAAATCTGAGAAAATGAACGAATTCACAGAATTAAGATATCGAATTTGGCTGAGAATTTTACAAAGCTCGATGAGATCTCTCCAATTTTCGATATACCTTCAGATCAGATGCTCGAGCGCCTCTTTTTGATTTCGGCAGGGGTCACCCGGGAGTCTGTACCGGGGGATACTCCGAGTTCTTCTTCACGGACGGCTCGAAGACGGATGTTGGATTAGCAGCTGATTTCTATCTGCATTTATCAATTAACAGGTGGTCTTCTAGTATCAGAGAGCAAGTTTCCATTTTTCAAGCAGAATCGCTATTTGCAGTAACAATCAAGGTAAACCTCTGGTTACTTTGAAAATTGCACAATAGTGCAGGGCACGATAGACTTCTATAGCTAGATTCAATAAAATGTAATTACTTTGGGCGCCGGGTTTCTGTGGTATTGAAAGAAATGAAATTGCTGACGCATTGCAAAGCAAAGTTTGGCGTTTCACTACAGGGCCCTGAACCCACCTTGGCTGTGGCAACCGCAACTGCACATGCCGTAGTTGATGCTCACAAATGGCCAGGCATACTAAGATCTTCCTTTCAGGACCCGACCATGCGACTGCGGGATTCCTCCTTTACAAAAGAATGAAAGATTGCAGAGCCATGACAGGCATACAGACTGCACGTAGCTGCCTAGGAGAACATACCGAATTGATTTTGTACAGGATGGCATTTGCCCATCCTGTCTAGAAGAGGTCTATCCTGCCGTTTGCGCGTCTCAGATATCAATTCTTTAGCCGGGTTGAAGTGCGTATGCAAAGGATAGCCTCGTTTTTCCCCTATCATTGATTATGGATTTCGTTAAGAAATCTGTTAAACTATGATATGAGAGCTAGGGACTACTTTTTTTTTGCGATAATTGCAAAAATTACTTTTGTGATAAGCCTTTCTATATGACGGCCAGAATTGAAGACTCAGCAATCAGTTGAACATCATCACAAACATACATATGACAACGTATATCGACTTTAACGCTTATGAAAGCAGAGAATATTTGATACGAGAAACTGGATCGTTTTGTGGAATATGCCTCCGAAAGCAGAATCAAATGGAATTGTTTTTGTGGGATGATTAAAATGATATCGTTTGATATATGTATGCCGAAGATGTTAAAATTTATCACAACATCAATAAAAATTAATGAGCTCCCACTGCAAGTGGTCACATCAGTCAGGTATGCCACTAGGAGCTGAGGTCTGATGAGAATCAGTGCATACTTTCAAAACTACTTAGCTACAAAATTTTCAAATTTTAATCATCCCACAAAAGCATTTTAACTCTACATAGGAATTTAATTTTTCTAAAAAAAATTGGGCACGTTAAAATAAACTTTCGTTTACGTGTGAGTTTTATACCTCACCAGATCTATTTTGTTGATTGATTAATGACAAAGTGTTGCGTCAATACTTCGTCTTTCTGTTCGCGATCTGTCATGAATATAAATGAGGTATATAATTCATGTATCTTGAATGTATTCACAGAAAATAGGGGCTTACAGTTATCCAATATATTAATTTAACTTTAAAGGCTATAAGCTCTTAAGCGAGTCAGAATACGACAATTTCAATAACGACAATAATAGAAACAAGAAACTATAAATACTGTCATTGCCAAAATTCCAACAATACTTACTTTTATTCGCATCATTTCTTCGATACGTAGCTTCAGATCACTTGCTTTCATACTGCTAAAATCTTCATATGCATCCAGTTGTGACCGCGAACGGTGGATATCATTCGCAGGGACACCAGCATCAGGCTGAAAATAGTATTAACGTTTAGGCATAAGCTCGCAACAGTTTCCAATCAATTAACTTACACTTAGCAAATTATAGTGCACTATGATCGACACAGTAAACACAAAAATAACTAGAACTATCAATTTATGCAGTTTAATGTGTCGTAACCAATGGCTGAGTCCGGAAGCTGGGCTGCTTCCAACCGAATGATAAGCACCCGCATTCTCGAATCCTTGTCGCATGTTTAAGTCTCGTCGTTATCAAGTCCTAGCTATATTCATTCGCATCTTTTGTGGCACATAAAACGTTTTCCGTTTTGCAAAGAGAATACACCTTACTCAAATGCCTTAAAAGTGAAAAACGAGGAGGTCAGGAAACTAGAAAACCAATTTAATTGAACACATTTCCAAACCAAAACTACGCAGGCGAGGAATACCAATGTACCGGTTTACACCAGTCGGACCAAAAGTGACCTGACCTAAAGCGCGGACTAAATGAACTTAGTCCTCAGGTGTTTACAACGAACCCGACCTAAAATTTGCTTAGGTGGAATTTAGTCCTCGTCCGTATATGACAGCTGTCATTTAGTTTAATTTTCCTTCATGCACTGTATTTATCGTTTCATTTGTCTCTCAAACATGTTTATTTCAATGATATTGTGTCAAAGGGGAATGTTATGAGCTTATATTCAACATACATACATTATTAATAGTCGCACAAAAATCAATGTTTAGGTCGCGTGTGTTTACAACGATTATAGTCCACGACCTATATTTAGGTCAGGTCGCTTGAAATCGTGGACCGACCTAAATTTAGGTCGGTCCACGAGTGTCTACAGCACGTGGACTAAAAAATTTAGGTGGAATTTGGTGTTTAGTCCGCGGACTAAACGTCCGCTGTAGACGATACTAATGAACTTCCACCATCTGACGTTTGGATTGTCAAAAATCTAATGTAAACAGCTGCGTTATATACTGTCAACCATGCCATTTTTACCAAGTATATAAGCACATGAAAATTGTTGGTGAAACAATTTCGAAGGGGAAACGAGCAATAGGTGATGGATTCAAATGTCAAATAGCCTGTGTGAAAAGTGCGAAAAGTGCTGAAAAGTGCAGAAAGCGCGATCCGCGAAAGATTTTTAAGGATTTATAGTTCATAGCAAGTTATTTGGCGGAACAAAATAGTATGGAGGAAGAAACAGCAGTAAAATTTGTGAGTGATTTTCTGTACTTGTATTGCGAACAATAATTGAGATTTTTAATTGAATTTCAGTCGCTGAAAGATGATCTATGCAGAAGAGCCGGTATAACCGCAAAATGGATAAACGACCATCAACTATCCGTAGCTGCTTATAATCCTAAAACGAGGTAACATATTTACAGATTGTATCCTTCAATCCTATTATAAAATATCTGAAATTCAAACAGCACCACCAAAGACCGCAAATCCGATTTTGCCGATCAGAATGAGGTTAACATTATGCATTTGACCACTCAATTCATATTCGAAGACCCTATCTTGCGAAGTTTGATTGCGGAGGCAAATGGAATATTCCTTTCATTACAAGATATAAAACGGCAAGGATCTCAATCAAATTACGTGAAAATATCTAGGACGTATCGAAGTATTATTCGCGCAGTTCTTGAGAACTTGGAAGAAAAAGTAACGAATGATGATGAACCGGAAGCAGATAAGACAAAGTAAGTAAAATTGAGTAATTCTTTGGGGATTTTTCATTATTAAGCTCAGCTGCTATGACGTTGACTCCTGGGGTTTTGTTAAATGTCAGCCGAATTGCACCTTTTCTATACTTGGTGACGGCAGCATAAGGACTTCTTCTTGCATTGGTGACGCCTCCAATTCTTCGTTGAACTGCCCTTTTAGCAATTCACTAAAGCCCACTTGCCTTAACTCCAGAATGCCTTCAGGATCGGTGATCAGATTACCATCTTTGTCCTTTCAGTACATGCAGCATGGTGTATATCGCCATGCTTCGGACTATTTGGTAATACTTCTGCGTTTGGTGTGGATCTCGCTCTCTAGTTCTTTTTAGTTCACAGATCAGGTAATTCTTCCACGCTGCTTTCTTTCATCTGTGAAGTCTCTTCTGTTCATTTTAGCTCTTTATATTCCTCCTCGCGTCCGGAGTTCTAACATTCTTCTTACGTTCAGTTTCTAGTTTGCATTCATCATCACACCAATCACTCTGATCTCTGCGACTACTGCCTAAGATGGCATCATCAGCACTAATGGCAGTATTGCTAAGGCATGTCTACTTTCCATTTATGCCTGGCATCCTCAATCTCTCTACATCTTGCTCTTCGAGAGCGAGTTCTAACGCAAGGCCAACGATGTTACTGGTATTATCATTGCGTAAGGCAACCGTGTTAATTCGAACCTGGTTCACAGATGCGATTCTTCTATGCAAAGTAATCCGCGCTCGGGAACCATACCAACAAGATAGTGATCCGAAATTATGTTGGCACCTCTAAACGTTCGTATCGTCATCAGGATCCAGTAGTGGCGGTGATCGATCAACAAATGGTCTATCTGATTGCGAATGGCTCCGTCAGATGATACACAGGGTGCTTTATGGATATCTTTACGCGAGGATCTGGCAATCGCCACGTCCAAGTTCTTGGATTCTGCTAGCTCTATGACTCAGAAGTCCCTTTTCATAATTGTAATCATGCAAACTATTGGTATACGTCACGTATATTTATATGGGTTGCTTTTTACATCATACCTTGTGCAGGCTGTTCATGATATGCTTCTTTTTCGTTGTCAGAAGCTTCCTCCGTAGGTACGTGAGCCTTTTTTGAGCTGATGTTTGCAAATTTGTCTGGCACGTAAAGGATGTATATCCTTTGTTCATTACACTAAAGCCAATGATGGTAGACTTTATTTTTTGGCTAACGAAGAAGCTGACCCGTAGCACATGGTGTTTTGGAAAACAGTAGTAGTAAAAGTCATATTCTTCATTTTGTAACACACCATTCCCTATCCATCTGATATCTTGTATTGCTATTATATCAGCCTTATATATAGACAGGGCATCGGCCACTTGCTCAGCAGTTCGAGCTTTGTAGAGCCATGAGAAAATTCTCAAATCGGTTAGCCGTTTTCGGGGTCGTAATTGTGTATCAATCCGGTTCCGAGGCTTGTTGGTGGGTTCGTGATGAGCGCTTCGGAAAGCTTTTACGAAAGAGGTTATCGGTCTCTCGCCAACCTTACTTGGAAGGGACTAGCCTGCTTATATTAGCCAACCTTGACTGAAAGAAAGATTACTGCACCCAGGCACCATGAGGATGTTCAGATCAGATTTCCAGTTATTCCCGCTATTTTCGTTCTGCCGAAACTGTTGCTTAATCCATAAACACGTAGATTTTGCCGTTGCCGCAAGAATCGTTGCCACATGATACACTCTGCACCAGAAGCTCCATAGAGCAACGACTGGCTATCACTATGTCCAGCTATCAGGTCCCATAAACACTCGTAAAGTGTGTATGTGGGTATGTCTGAATCGCGGTTGAACGGTAAGAAATATTAGTAGCTTTGGAAATGTACCAATAGTTATAAAAAGTATACTCATTTACGTAAGGGTTGAATCAGCGGTTGAAACTGGTATCCAAATCAATTAAGAATAATAAAAACCGGAGAAAACAATATGCTAGCCTTGTTATATCCGAGATATATTACTTCACAGTTAGCAATATAATCCAATTATATAATTATTATATTTGTTTAATTAGATTCCAGAACTATATCACTATATTCTATTCCATTGAATGTGTATGGCACCTTTGCGAGATACTCTACATTGATCCAGCGCCATCAAATATCGTTGTACCGCAATTGTTGGAATGGACTCGTTTTCACTTTCCGTCGTACGAACGAATAGCCACGGAACTTTTGTTGTATGAACGCGAAGCGAATACCAGTGAAGATTACTGGCCAACCGTAAAAGGATTAATACTCCAGGGGCAAATCGAAGTAGCCAGAGCCATCCTTCAATTACATTCCCTTTCAGAAACAACAGCATTCAAAATGGCTGAACAAATCCTGAAGACAATGCCAGTCTACAATGTGAGATTTGATAAACAATCGCAGCTACAGGTACGCGAATAAAACTTTATGATTTATTTCAGGTGTACGGTGGACTATCAATTCAAAAGTTCCGGTCGCAATGGCACTATTGGGTCACAGACACTGAACTGAAACTTTCAGCGGGTATCCTGTCTGGTGAGCCAGAACTGGAGGAAATTGTCAAGGTAATCTTATTCTGGGATTTTAAATTTCTATGAAGCGTTCACGTAAAAAGATTATAATTAGATTAGATAAGCCTTATAATTGCAGTCGAAAGTAAAATTATTATTAATTATTAACCTGAATTAGCTTATAACTGGAAACAAATACAGTTGGAACGAACAAATCAAGAAATCGACATGCTGGTATGAATTTCTGCCTGGCTATTTGTTTTACACGGAACCAGCATGCAAATACTTCGAATTAGGCTCGTTTGCTAATATTTGGATCAGTCGTTGGGCAAATGAAGTGAATGTTACCGGAAGTAATATATTAACACAACTCGATCGTGTCATCTTGAGTGTTATGGAAAACGATACAAATCAAGTGTTACATTCGATTCAGAAAATGGGGGATAATCAATGGTTTGTAACACATCTAACGGATTTACTCTATCATTGTGGACAGCTTCATGTTTTGGGGGAGCAGAAGAAAAAGTATGTGATAATGATTGTTATTAAATTTTAAAGGAAACTTTATGTTCAATATTGTTTTTGTCAGTATTGCTGTGACGCTTCGTGATGCTCTTCTCTTCGAATTCGGAGCAACTTTAATGTCCCGAAAATCATTTTGGATAATGGGAGTTGATTATTTAGAACAATGTTCAGAAGGTTGTTTATAGACGCATTATTCTAAAGCATTAAATTATTTTGATTATTTTCACCTATAGGTCTAGCTGCGATGGAGCTACTTCTGACAAAAATACCGATTGACGACGAAGAAGATGCCCAGAAAGTTATTGAGGTGGCTAGACAGCGTGGATTACAATCAGTTGGTAATTCTTTCCCTTTTATCCCCGCATATCCCACTCTAATTAACTCCATTCAAGAGAAAGAAATATGCCGCGTACAATCAACAAAAGCAATGTCGAAACAGCTGTATGGTGATGCATTAGAATGGGCCATCCGATCAAAAGATGCCGGCGCAGTAACTTCAATTACAGATTTCTTCTTGATGCACTATTCGAAAACTGGTGAAATGTTGTGCCCCGACGTTCTTGCCAGTGTCGGCGGACGAATGTTCATTTCACCGCGGCTTGTGTTCCTTGTAAAATATTTTGATTTTCATCAGTTTTACAAGCGACGGGAGTTTATTGAGGCAGCGAAACTTTTGATCAATTTATTAAATTCGAAGATAACACCGGAATAGTGAGCTTAAATACTGTATATGCATATAAAATTTATTACTAAGATGCTTTTTTTATTAGTTTTTGGCCTTCGTTGTTAATTGACTCCATTCCGTTGTTGGAATCTAAAGATCCCAAAGTGCCTTCCAAAGAAACTTTTGTGATTCTTCGTCATCTGGAAATGGAATTAGTGCCACTGATTGAGCGAAACAGAAAGCAGATGGAGCAGTCTGGCGATGTAAGTAATATTTTATTGATAACCAATCATGTATATTTTACTGACTTTACCCTATTCGATTTTTTCTAGTTTTTAAAACCAAAGATTTTAAATGAAAAAGTAATTATTTCTTCAGAACATATATATGGCAAAAATTGATATTTCTTGAGCAATTTACCCTCTTCTTTCGATCGATAGACACGGAAGAAAAGCACGTATTTCGGAAGATGATAAAGTCATAAAGAATCAAGTCAGATGAGTACTGTAGCTGAGGAGCCACAGGAATCTTTGTTTAAACAAATTGCTATGTGAAAAGGCACAGTGTAGTGATACAACAAATAGTTGTTGTTGATGATTAGTCTCACATGCATAACCCTTTTTCGACGTTTTTCAATAACTTCTGGTACTGGGTTGTGTTGATTTACTATTTGGCTAAGCACAAATTCTTCGTAAGTAATTCTCTAGCTATCGAAAAACTAAATCAGCATGATCACGCTTGCACATTTTTTGAGAGGTTGAAGTGCCCCATTCCGTCTTCTGGCGCATAGGTTTCGGAGCGTACTTAAAAACCTAAGACTCGTCATCAGTAAAGGGTTGCATGGGATCGTCACCAGTAATGGAACTTGGTAAATTTTTCTGATTATCAGTTCATTACTCAAGATCTTGTGTACGGTAATGTGAGTCAAATCTAACTCTTCCGAGATCATTCTGACTGTCAACTGATGGTCTAAACGCATAAGGTTCCGGATTTGGTCGAAATTTGCATTGTTTCTAGAAAATGAAAGTCTTCCGCTGTGTGGTTTATCTTCAATATACTTTCTTCTCTATAAAAATGTCGTAACCACCGTAAATTCTAGACCCTTTAAAAATACCTATATAGAGACGCATTAGATATTCTCACTTTGCTTTTGAAATGCGGTCTTAAGTACCAACTGAACTTTTATTTTCTTAACGCCACATCGAAATAATAGATTTCTGTCTCCTTAAATCGAAGTATATCCCATTATCTATTCTTAAGTAATTTTCGCAATCGTCCGGTTCCGAAAGCACTTTCTCCAATTTACGTGCGAAAATAGTTTTTGATTTTATAAGAAATATTTGGAATGTTTAATATGTTTTGATTTTCTGTACACGACAAAAACAGCCGCCACTGCTACAAACGTATTGTTGTCCATTTCGAAATTCAAACAATGCTACCATAACATCGTGCAGTTCGGATGAGTTTCAATGTACGAGGATATGATAAACCTCGTACACCCTACACCGAACGTGAGAGCTTAAGGATGCGTTAAGCCCTCTCGGACATCGCCCGAGGCAATAGTGTTTCGCTCCCAGCGACCAAATGTTCTGATACTTTCGATGGCGTTATGATCATTTTTAATGGGCAATTTGCAGTTTTTAAGAACTTTTTTTTCAATAAATGGTTGCTTTCGATTACCCGATCAAACTTAAATAACTAAAAGCGAATTCGCCAGATCATCGACACTCAAAATTTGGGAGCAGCAATATCACTAGCGGTATAGCGACACTTGACTTCGTCGCGAGACCTGGTTCCGCTCATCTATAAACGTAGCCTAAAACTGAGCAAAACCTGATTGCACACCGTTGCTCAAAATTTATGTTGAAAAATATTGATTGCTACAGACAACTTAATGACTCCAGCGAGTTCAAACTCATGCTGAAGACATATCACATGTTTACCAGATTGAAGTGTTGCCCATATCGAATTTACATACCTCGTATATAACTCCTACAAGAAAATTATTCATTCAGTTAAAACGTTTGGGATGTTTTACGTTTCATACATATTCACAAAATACAAATTATACATAAACAAGTTTCGTATCGAGACACGTTGAATTCTTAATATTCGGTATTTAAACATTAGATACCAATGTTCATTCCATCACATGGATATTGGCATACACAATATTATTTTCCATTTTGTCCAAACCTGCAAACAATTAAAAAAAATTTTAGATCAAATTAAGCATTATATAATTTACCAATGAGCCAGATAAATATTCATGAAAAATATCTTACTTCATTACCAAACTAGAAACAAAATATGTGTAAAAAGAAATACAGAAAAAAATTTCAGTTCGTCAATACTTCATTGGATAACTCTTTTGTTCAATAACTGCAGCCAATTTTCGAGGAACTAATTCTACTATTTTTTAAAAATATAGTTTGTAACTAATTTCATTTTTCCATCAACTTCTTGTTTGGTTTGGGATTGTTTGGGATAAAATGAAATCGGTCAACATTTGATTTTAAAATATTGAAGTAATCCATTTTATTCAATTTACCCAGGAACACATCTCAAATTATTACGCTTCCGCCGCCATATTTTACAGTGAAGGTCAAGTTTTCCTTTTGAAATGCTGTGGTTTTGCTTCTTGGCAAAGATTAACCGCTTCCTTTGGTTAGTCTCGCTAATCACTGGGTTTTTCTTGGAAACCCGACCTATAACCGTTACTTAGAATAACACGACGAACATATTCTGGATGGAAAGATTTTTCGCGGAACTTTTCCTAGTACTATCTCTTCGCGAAACGAATTTAACGGTCGAATCCCATACAAAAAGAGCTTTTCAATTCGTCAGTAAAGCTCTTTTTGTATGGGATTTGACCGTTGAATTCGTTTCGCGAAAAGATAGTACTAGACATTACTACGAGTTTAGGTGTAGCAGTCATTGGATTTTTGCGGACTTCTCTCAAGATCCGATTGCATTCTCAATACTGGCCCTGAATGCTTCTTTTGTACAACGAAACCACTTTTTACCACTTACAAATGTTGCGAACGGTGAGAAAGCTTTCTTTCATAATTTGGCCAGTTTCTCGATAGCTTTTTCCGTCTTGCCCATGTCCGATTTTCAAATTTCGAAGATCTAATGATAAATTTTGACTTCGAACATTTTTTTTAATCATAATAGACAACAAATGATTTTAACCTTGTTTAAACAACGAACCAATCGAGAACACCACAGCGTCTAAAGCCAAATTAATCCAGAACTATGTCAAATCAAATGAAACCAACATCACTGTTCTAGAAAATGTTGGTATGCCAGCAACTTCATGACCATCAATTAAGAACACACTACAGTTTATTGTTTTTCCTATTATATTGTTTTGTAAAATCGCAAATAAGATAACTATTCGTTAAATATCAATTTGAATAGTATAATACTAAACATGAAATTACTCATACCAAGTCCTCTAATTCAAAATTGAAGTCCTTGTAATAAATCATTAGCTGTGCCAATGTTCATACAATATGTATGTCAAATAATTAATTACCGTTAGCTTTGCCATTTTACTTCAAATTCGGTGTTGGATTCCATCACGATCGCACTTCGGTCCACCTACCTGCTGATTGGACCAAAAAAAATCAAAGCCCCAACAGAATCATTTCAGGTCTTATAATTTCTCTTTCAATTTGTCTTTAAATTTGCAATCCCGAAAAAGATGCAGTGATTTTCTTTGATCTTTTTATAAATTTTTTTTATAGGAAAATAAATTCTAGCATCTCAAAACTTTTACAGAAACAACCGCATATATTAAAGGACTATAGAATGGAAAATATCGATGAAATCGTCAAATTAATTCGCTTAGCGTGCGCACGAAACTTGGCAAGAGCTATAGTTATAGAGAACACTTTTATATCATAAAAATTAAGTGAACAATAAATATTTGAATGTAAAATCTTAGCGTTTTAATAAATCTTTAAAATTATAAGCCCACTTTAAAGATCAGTTTTTCCTACAATATTTACGTTTATATGGAGGAATATCATTATCGAGTTTTAATTTTATTTGGGATTTTTTACTGCTTTACTTGCATATGAAATTTGTAGTCATTCGAGCGTTTGAACTGATGGTTAGATTGTGGTTTTGTTGCTTTCATAATTTCTGATTTAGTATTTACTATTTCTTTGGCTTTTTCATGGCATTTCCTTTAGAAGCTGTTCAATGGAGATAGTGTCAAAAAATTAATTAAATGTGAAGAATTATCGAGGTAACAATGTTTTTAGTAGTTTAACTACCAAACATGAACTTTAGTACTAAATTTTCATGGATATGGTGGAATATTTACGTGTTTACTGTCAGCACGAGTGTTTTTCCTTACTTGAAGAATCCGAGCTTGTATTTAAGACAGACAGCCTCAGGCCCCTGCTATTATGGGGCCATGATCCCAGCTGTTGCGGGATCACTCCGCCCTCTGATTTCGGCCGAAAAAAAAAGATAATTGGCCGAAATCCCTCCTTTAAAAGAAATTAATATTACGTTAATAATTAGTTATAGGCCAGCCAGGCCATCGCGAACTAAAAAGAGAAATGTATTCTCGAGCTTTTGCCCAATAAAATGGCCGATATTTAGGTTTACAAATTCATTATTATTATTGCTTTGGTATGCTTACAAATTAATGACAGTCATAAAATAAATCAATTACTTAATGCGAACCCAAAACTTTTAAAACAGGTGTCTTTTCTATGTTGTAAGCGGTTAGAAGAGCTAATTTCAATGAAATTGAGCATTTGCAACGTTTATAGGTATCACACAAAGCAAAGGTAGCGGTGAGCATTTTATTGCTATTTAATGATACGCAAGTAGTATAATGCAAGTGCAAAAAGAAATTCTTTATTTCAATGCCTGGAAGATTGAATTAAAATTATTTCCTGTTTTAACTAAATTACTCTGCTTTCATACCTAATAGACTAATTAGCTTTATTGGCGCTTAATTGCATCATCTTTACTGGCTGATATTTCTTTTAAAAAAAAAACATAAAACTCACTTTAGGCAAAGAAAACATTACCTTGCCGCTCAAAGTATTTTCCAAAAGTTGATTCCACCTTTAAACCATGTCCTATTGTTGTCGCGACATGTGTTCCGCATCGATCATGCACTGTTCGCAATTTCATCCACAACGCTGGATATAAATTGCCACGATCATGAAGGGCCGACACGGTGTTTACGAGGGGAATGCCGATTGTTACATTCCATTCAACTGGGGGCCTATTATGAATCAAAATCCGAAATCGGAATTCATACGATATCGTATTTTCGTATTATGATTTGCTGTTTGCACGGGAATCCGCCAACTTCGGATTGTAAATTCCGAAGGCGAGTCGTCTAATCCGACAGCTCATTTGTGGTCGGATTTTTTGGCGGATTCTGGCGGATTTTTAATTTTCGAATTTCTTTGTTTTTTCGGTTCGATTGATATGCGTACGTAAAATCTGAAATTCCGGTAGCTGATAAACACCGTGTACTATAAATCGTAATTTTTCCATCAATTTTAAAATTCTTGATATTACATTCTTATAAGATTCTCCTTAACCACTGAACTTATTTCGATTCAATAAATGTTGATCCTTATTTTTTGTTATTTCCGACTGACCATACTTAGGCAAAGGAAAATAAATTTGCCATAGAGTCAATGTTAGCAAGAAACATTGAAACTCCGTGCCATTTTGTTAAATTTAAATAGCTATTTTGACACTTGATTGGAAATATATTGGAAATCTGGAGTCCATTCAGCCCATTCGAGTGAAGCTGTCTGCAGTTTAAAATGGGAATTAAATTCCGATTTCGGAATAGATCATAATACGAAATTCCGACCATTGGCGAGTCGGAAAATTTTACGAATTCCGATTTCGGAATTTGAATCATAATAGGGCCCCTGGTTGGTTAACGACTGCGTCTTTGAAATCCTTTTGATAACGATTACGACAGAAATGTTGCCGAGGTCGCCTATTATAAATACCGCGCCCTATGCGATACTTAATAAAACTGTAGTCACTATTCCATAAGTATAAATCAGTATAAATCCTGTTTCGTACACAAATGCACTTGACGGGCCACTTTCATTTCATCAAAACTGCTTGGGACGCAATTTCCCTAAATTATCTTAAATCGTTGTATAATTCAATATCTAACAGGATGTACGAAAACATTTTGAAAAAAGGAGGAAGTAAGCATTATTAGAAAATAAAATAATACATTTTCAGGTTTTAATTGCGAATTTCATAAGTGTGCCAATTCTATTGAGCTAATTCCAGGTGGAGGAAGACGAACAACTTAAGAAAGATTGCAAATGTTTATTCGACCGTTTCATCTTCATTTCAAAATAAACTCTTGTTACATTCAAGACATTTATAGTAAAAGTTTCTCCTTGCTTTTTTTCTTTTCTTAACTTGTATTAATCACTACGAGCTAAGATTAAGATACGAATGATAAACTAAATAAAACCCTAAAGCATAAAAATAGTTCACTAAAACATAATGCTGCGAAAATCATAAGCGTCAAGTAAGGAAACTAAAATGTTATTTTGTATTGAGTTGATTGAGCAAAAATTTGAAAGAGAAAATGCATAATTGTTTTCGTATAATCATAAAATTAAATCTAGAAATTCCGAGTTGTTCATACAGAATCGTATAATTAAAAATAGTGTTTGTTTTATTTGCCTTGCTTATGCCAATTGTACTCGTATCGTAGTTTTTTTTATCAAGTCTCGCTTAGCCAGATGAGAAAGAATATTTTCGATATTAGGCATTTAGTGACTTGTTGTCATGAAGGCATGACCTGTGAATATATACACCATCAATTGAATTTATTATTATTTTATTATATCGAACTAAAAGGTATTAACACCAGGTGAAAATTGTCAGTGCATCGAAACAAAGTTGACGGAAGATAACGGTGCATCACCAGCGCTCATTTATTTTACTTGAATTTATGCGTATTCATAGGCTCTATCATTTCAGATATTAAATTTAATCCTCTGAAGGCGAAAACAAAAGAAATAAGGTGGAATGAATGCTCCTAACATCGGCCTGCTCAAAAAGTTGGCAACCCAACCCTTTTTGATTTCATGATAAGTATCAAACTCGTTAGAACTAAATTTAAAGCGCAATACTTTAAAGAACAGCCACTATGCTTGATTTAGATGCCGTTTTAGCAGGTTTGATCCGTGTTATGAGACAAAAAAGAGTTTTGGAATAATCGCCTTACAATAATTTCTGAATCGGTTGTCCCTATTCAAATGATTATCAGTGTATGTCTTGTTTATTAACAATTACACATAATACAAATAAATTGTGCACGCTGTTCCATTTTTAGTTTTGAACTCGTTGACTTGTTTGCACGAGTTGTCGATAGCAATTTTTTCTTCAATTATTCTAGCATCTTTTACTATTAAATCAGTTCCATTCGAATTCATGGTTGCTGTCTATAATTTTATCAATTTGCTTCATCGTTTTCCTTTTTCTTCTTCAGTTTCCACAACCGCGTCAATTTCTGAGTCCTATGAAAAACATAATTACAAAACTGATATATTTACAAAACTATCTGAATTTACGGTTCAGTTTTGTTTTTAAATTTATGGTAGCTTTTTTTCCAAGGTAGGTCGTCATTGAGGTCAGTTTTGGTTTCATCTCGACTACTCCAGAATTCTTCCTCCAGACCAAACTTTATGCGTTCCGAGCTCAGAAGATGTTTCGATTTCATATGTTTGATCAAGTGGCTCTTAAATTTAAACTCAGCGGGACACATTAGGCATGTATAAGCTACGTAAATAATTGAAGCTTCTTCTTGACGGTATAGCTTCTTTTCCTTTTCTGAGAGATTACTATGCCTACATATTTTATGTATATGATAGTCTGCGTGGCTTTTGAACTTAACACCGCATTTACCACAGAATTCTACCCACTTTCCTTGTTGTAAACATATTTTCGAACTTCTTTCTTTCGTTCCGCAGTTATGTTTCAATTTCAAGTGTGCTATAAAATCGCTCTTGTATTTATACGTTGCAAAGCAAATTGTGCATGTGTGTGATACGTAATTTATTGAAGCTTCTTGCTCATCTAATCGCTTCTTTTCTTCTTCGGTCAATTGCCCGTGTTTACGACAGCAATGTATCTCATAGTCTTGTTTGTTTTTTAACTTACTACACTTGAGGCAAAGCTCCACCCATTTTCCTTGTTCTAGATTTTTCCTAGCTTTTCTATTCTTAATGCACTGTGGACTGAATCTTTCAGAGCTATGTTCAGATGTATTGTCACTGTCGTCACTAGTAGATTCCTGAAATAATAGAAATGTATATAAATTGGATAGAAAAAATTTACTATAGTCTGTTTTTGGTTTGGTTGTTCGCTTTTCTAAGGAACAGTATTGGCTATTTTCTTAAGGTATAAGCCGTTGGATTCGCATAAGTATTATAGACTCAAAATAATTTTATCCGTTAGATGTCGGATGAACAAAGTGCAGTAAGACTGATTCAAGATAGAAATATGTTTGGGTGCGATATTAGGATGTGGTATGCTAGTAAATGTAGCGAGCTATATATTATCACGTAAGGATAAATATTATTTCGGAGGTTACTTAGTATTAGTACTAATTAAGGCTGTGGGAATATCTAATACAATATTTAAGTACAAAATATTCTTTTTTCACTTATTGTCTATATGTGATAAAGGAAGTTCACTGAGCAAGCCCAGATCACCTTGATCTTCAGCTCCCTGTTTTGAAGTAAGATTTCTCTTACTATTTTCACAATATTGTCACTGGAATTGGGATCTTCTAGTATAGCACGTGCTTACTTGCTATCTGACAAAATGTAGATAAGTTTAACGTTACTATTCTCAGCAACCAGTAGAGCCACGGAAATATGTGCTAATACACCGCAGAGCACTTCAGTGAGAGCTGGTAAGGCAAAAATATCTTCAACATTGTTGTTCTCTAAAATCATGGTAGCCTCCGCTCTCATCAACATCTTGGCTTCATCAACGCCTTGGCTCCATCGACCACTATCAAACGAATCAAGTAGGAACTGTCAGGATGCTCTTTAGTGAGGTGCCCAAACGGTCCAGCATGTTTGTTTCCGAAAGGCTATTTAGGCACATTGCTTTAACCAGATTGTACGAGATTTCCTAATACAATTATTTAACATACTATGGACCTCTTGCGTCGTAAGGGCTACAGGGTCGGTGAGAGGAGAATGGTTGCCGGCAGACCAGCAAGTAATGGTTCCCTTGTTTTTGATAAGTTTTAGAAATTGTGTATCATTTATGGAGTTCCAGTTGGATACTGAGATATGAGTTTTTCTAGAATTCAACATCATTTCTATCAGCAGCTAAACTGCCGATAAGGCTGATCCACTTGTTTCTTTTAGACTCACTGCCTGCCTGGTACCATGCCTTCGTAGCTTTGATCGTATTATAGATGTTCTTTGAATATCTTTTGGCAAAAAGGTTCCTAAAAAACACGTTTTCCACTTCTAATCCACTTCTCTTTCGGACTAGGCGTCCACCTGTACTAAATTCAAGGTCAGATTTTGGGGTTGTACTTTCAAATATGATTTTAATTGAGAACGAAGTTTTATATTTCTATGGGTGATCTCTATGACGCATGTTAAATCTCTGGGTAGCTGCTATATTAAAAATTTTTAATCGCAGGCGCATACATATTGCACAGATACGGGGCTATCGCTATTGATAGCCTCGTATTTATTCCTAAAGTTGTTAGGAATGAACCCAACAAAACCTAATTTAGGAAGTATATGACTATACAATAAGTTATTCGGAACATGTGCTTTTTAGAAAGTAAATATTACTTGCTGTTCGAGTATCTCCAAACTTTTGGCGCAGCTCTTCAAATATAGTACACACACCTACTGAAGGACAGGACAAGTCGGGTGAAACTGCACATAGTTATCAGCTCACAGGAAACTTCTTTTAATTCACTTTTTCTGTTCTAAATTCTTCAATATTTACTATTCTGGATTCTACTCTACTTTTTTTTTTCTACTCGAATCGACAATCAGATTCTTATGACAGTAAAATTTATGGTTTTTACTTCCATTTTAGCGCATTAACATTTTTATGAAAAAGTTTCTGGACTTAGTAATCGCCAGGACGACCAGCATTGTATAGTATAGGAAATTTCTGAGATGTCTGCCTTACTTGCATGTTCGATAGAAGTAGATTACATACTTTCTCTTTTTTTCAGGTAGAAGATAATACCTTTTAAGATAACTGCATTTTTAGGATAACTGTTCAACATAACTACCTATTTTAAATGCTCTGTGGAATAACTCACTTTGATATGCAGCAGCTCAGCATCCATTTCGTCAAACCCTCCATCACAACTGACATTGGAACACTTATCAAAAATCTTCTCATCCTACAAACAATTGTATCATGATTATTTTAGACATATCTTTGGCACTACTAGATTACTGTAGAATGTAAAATAAAAATATTGAAATTATACAGAAATAGATTAATCACCTGAAAGGGATCTTCTTCAATTGAAAATTCTTCCTTTACCGTTTCTATTGAAAATGGTTCTTCTTTTACCGTCTCTGTTAAAAATGGTTCTTCTTTTACCGTTTCTGTTAAAAATGGTTCAAATTTCTCTGAGGACCAATGTACGCATGTTATGTGTGCACCGAATAATTTCATATCAGTAAATTGTTTTTCACACAGTGCACACACCAGAGTAAATTGTAGTGTTTCTTCCGCTTCCACAAATATTTCACCGCATTTAGAATATTTACCGGACATTGCAATGTTTACGAGTTGAGCATTTCTAGCAATGATGCTAACTTTCGAGTCGTTCTCCTCAGACTCGCTTTCCAGGCGCGCCATAGTAGTGGAAATTGTATCCATTGGGTATTGATATTTGAAAGTTACAATGTCGTCGGTATTTGTTCAATATAGTGTAGGCATTCTCGAGTACAGACCTTGATATACTTCAGGTTTCGTGTGATTAAAATGTAGAAACTCGACAAGTCTAATCTCCACGATTAAAATAGCAAGCCGTCTGATACCTGTCAGTTTTTGTTTGACAATCAGTGACGGCTCGCGGTAGAATTAAGGGCGGTAACATGTCGATGTGAATCAAAATTCCAATGCACTGTGCAAAAGTCGGTAAAATGTGATCGTTGCCGAATGCCTGAATGGATTCATGATAATAAGATAAAATATAAATGCATTTTGACATTTATCTGATGAATATTAGTGGTACCTACACGAGCGGCAAGAGAAGAATCACAACAAAATTAACAGACAAAAATGATGACTGATCCTCGAATTCCGAAGTCCAAAAGTTCTCCCAACAAAACACGAATTGGTGAACGGTGGGGAAACCCCTAGATAAAATTATTGTTGAGTCGTGTAAATCTGTACGAACTTTTCACCAACTCGTAAAACGTTTTGAGGCATGTAAATCTGGACCATCTGGACCAAGGCGCGGGATTTGGCGCGGACAGATGTCACTACGAAGGTGATGAAAATTTTGATTAATAGTCACTTTTAGCTGAATTTTTCGCTATTGAAGAAGTATGAACTATAGTTAAGAGGCCCATTTATAGGTGCTAAATATGAATGTTTATTTGGCTACGAATATTCGAATTTACCTCCATCTCTAGTATCTGTCGGTCTACAGCACAGATCGCTGGAAGCCTCTAACCTGTTCCGAAAAAGTTATACTTATTAATTATTCCTGGATCACATACGTTACGAAGATCTTTCTTAAGAGGTGAGTCCCAGTTTATTAATTTGATTTGATTGAAGTCCGATGAAGAACTAAGTTCGATTTGTTCGATAAATAGTCAAGCTCATTCAGCTACATACAACTTTATGGATTTGCATTTCATCCGCTGGAGTAGATAGTACACGGATGACTGGGCTTTCTGTGTACAGATAAGTGAATGCCTCCATAACACTTAAACATATTCAACGAAATACAAAACTAATCGTTAAGAAACAACTTATTTAACATTTAAAGTACTCAATTCTGACGCACTTTAAAATAAAACATCACCTCTAAAACCTTTTCAATCATACTCTTGCTAGAAAAGTTCTGCGTTCACTTGCTTCCAATCAGGTTGTACCATTAAAAAATTAAATATAGGTTTTCTCAAATTTTCTTTTGTTCACTTACGTACATCTTAAGTAGGTATTCAATGAACCAAAATTTATTTCGCTTTTTCAGTCTTTGAGCTAGCTGCTCTTTCGCCAGAAACTGTGTGCTGAAAAAAGTGTGTGTGAAAAGTTAATTTGAATTTAACGCATGTACTAATAAATTTTAAGATTTAAATTTAACTTATCAATTAAAAGCTGGTAGGATTTGCTGTCTGCTCCGCAGTTTAGTTATTCCACGTTTCCGTTATAAAAGTTTTCAGCATTTTCTTATTAGTTATTATGTGCTTTCGAATTCTTCGATAGGATTTAGGTCTGACGGGTATATGAAGCGGTTTCGGGGCTTGATAAAACAAACAGAGTCGCACAACTTTGGTTTTTTGCATCAGATAATTATCATGGTGGAAACAAAAATTTACATTTAAGCTAATGTATCCGGAATTTTGGTTCAGATAATACTGAGCAAATCAGAGCAAACGTTTTTTTTATTTTTTATTTCAGTTGCTTATTGATTATTTTTCACTAGTGATACGATATTCTGTTTTTTACTACAGGAAAGCTTTTCCCACCTTTCTAAAAGTGTACAATAATGCTCCTTTCTTTAACACTGATCTTTTTCCTGTTATTTTCTATTGCGAAAAAAAACTTAAAACTAACCTCACAATGAACTAGTAAATAACTTGCCAAAATTCAGCATTTGAACGCATACGTTTTCTACCTTCTTTTTGTGAGATTTTTGTCAAAAGCGTAGTTATTTCAAAAACTTTTAAAGCGAAGTGAATAAATTTTTACATGCCGAATACTAAAGGTTACTTAATGAACAAAGAAAAAGAAAATTTAAAAAAAAAAATTAATTTCCTTCCTGTTTTACGGTACGGACTGATTGGAAGGGCTGATTGGAAGGAAGCAAGTGAACGCAAACTTTTTCTAACAAGTGGATATTATTTCCTTGAGCGATCATATAAGAATTTCATCTCAAAAACGTTTAATTAGGGCATAATTATACAGCCAAAAGGACCACAAGATTGTTCTGAAACTATCGCCGGTTTAAAATAGTGGGCGGCTGATAAGCCAACAGTGAATAAAATAATATGATATGAAATAATACCTGTCTAAATAACATTACTGAACGCTACTCACCAGGAGAAACTAAAAAAGTATTGTTTAGCTTCGGAAAGAGATTTAAAAATAATACAGTGAAACGAGTGAAAGTTAGCCACCTATAAAAACGTTGAGCAATTTTTATAGGAGGCCAGCTTACCCGGGGTTACTTAAGAAAATCCTTCTACCAATTCAAAGGCCGTTTTGTTTTGAAATTTTTATTCATAGGCTAACAAGTGGCATTAAAAACAAAATAAAATCAAAATTCATCACAAACAACATAAATATGTTCATATACGCTTTAAATATTATAATTATTTTAGCACATTTAAAATAATAGGAAAATCAGGTTCCTTTATACAGGGTGTTTGGTACTCGGTGGACACTTTTGTAAGGACGCATTCCTTGATATATTTTGAGCAAAAAATCGTTCTACAGGGTGGTCCGGTTTTCAAAATCTGCGGAGTTGCAGGGTGGTCAAGAAAAGTTTTTCGGACCGGTACCCTGACTCACTTAAATCGTTATATCTTGAAAACTAATAATCATAACGCAAATTTTTGTGGCTTGTTTTTTATGAAATCAAATTACCTTAAATTTGATGTAACGTCCTAAATTGTGACTGTTACAGATTTTGAGATATTTACTTCAAAACACAAAATTTTGGCACTTCTACCCCGAAAATTCTGTGTTCAGTGTCGTTTTTCTCAGAAAATCTCATGAAAAGAGGCCATTTTAATTTTATATTTTTATAGGCCATATTGTTGGCTACAAAAGTTGCCTACATGTTTATGACTTAGGTTTTATCATTTCGCAAGTAGTAAGCAAAAATACGTATCGCCTAATAAGTAAATATGCCGTAAAGTGGCCCTCGATGAAAAGAAAAGTTTAAATTGTTATTTGTACTGAAGTATTTTTACTGCCCATTAATTACTTTTTAAACTATCAATAAAATAAACTAAATTAAAATTAACTTCAACATAAATAATGCATCTGCCTGTATGTGATAGGTAAAATTGGGTACAGTTCTTCGCCTTTATTAATGGGATACGTTAAAAATTTAAGATCCCATAAAAATATAACCACTTTCAAATTTTTGTTAGTTTCAGTACATTACTCGAACTACAAGATATTACCAAAAATTTCAAAAATAAATTCAAAATTTTTCACTACACTAATGAAGAATATGCAGATATTATGTACGTATATGGAGAGTGCCGGGGTAGTTCACAAGCGGCGCAATCTTTGTGTCAACAGAGATATCATCATCGACGGATTCCTGCACGGAGAGTGTTTCAATAACTATACACAAAGATTCGGGAAACTGGCAGCGTTAGGACGAGCCGAGTAAACGCAAATCCTGCGCCTGCAATCGCTGTACGGACCGATGAAGAAAACCTGCATGCAGTGGAAACTGACCCATCAATCAGTATTCGACGCTTGGCGTTGCAGTTTACCGTGTCTACGTGGAAAGTTTGGAGTGTTTTAAAAGCAGCCCGTTTACATCCCTACCATCACACACCAGTGCAGGAGAATACTGATATATAATACTGATCGAGTTGCCCAAAAGGATGGAATTCTGCAATTGGCTCCTTGAGAAACAATTAGACAACGAAAATTTTTTGAACACCATTCTCTGGACGGATGAGTCCTGACTTACCAGGGACGGTATCACAAACTTTCACAATTTACATACGTGGGCTGAGAGCAATCCACACACGAGAAGGACTTCATCGTTTCAGCATAAGTTCAGCGTAAATTTATGGGCAGGAGTGATTGGTAACGATTTAATTGGACCTATTAGGCTCTCGCCTATTTTAAATTGTACCAATTACTTACAGTTTTTAAGACATGATCTGCAGGACTTATTGGAGAATGTTCGGCTGCAAAGATTGGCTTCCATGTTTCACCAACACGATGGTGCTCCAGCTCACTATGGCCGACCAGTCAGAGATTGGTTGAATTCCAATCATACCAATCGCTGGATCGGTAGAAATGGACCAATACACTGGCCTGCGAGGTCTCCTGATCTAACAGCTATGCATTTTTTTGCATGGAGACGGATGAAGCAACTTGTCTACATAACGGAAGTATCAACATTGGAATACCTAAATACCAGGATCGATGCGGCTGCAACAGAAGTGAGGCAGCAGCTGAGAAGTAAGAATATGAAAAGAACGCTTGCGAAACGAGCTTTAGCGTGTATTCAAAATGAAGGTGGCCATTTTGGAAACTTACTGTAGCTCAAAAATTTTTAAATAAAGCATAAAAACCATTATTTAATTCTTTCAGTTCAAGCAAAGAGTGTAGATCGAAAACGAGGGCCACTTTATGGCATATTCAGTTTTTAAGCGATATGTATTTTCGCTTACTACTTGCAAAATGATAAAACCTAAGTCATAAGTATGTATACAACTTTTGTAGCCAATCATATCGCCTATAAAAATATAAAATTAAAATGGCATATTTCAATGAGGTTTTCTGAGAAAACGACATTGAACACAACATTTTCGGGGTAGAAGTTCGAAAATTTTGTGTTTGGAAGTAAATATCTCAAAATTACTAATAGTTACAATTTAGGACGTTACATCAAATTAAAGGTAATTTGATTCCATAAAAAAAAACAAGCCACAAAATTTTGCGTTATGATTATTAGTTTTCAAGATATAAAGATTTAAGTGAGTCAGGGTACCGGTCCGAAAAACTTTTCTTGGCCACCCTGTAACTCCGCAGATTTTGAAAACCAGACCACTCTGTACAACGATTTTTTACTCAAAATAAATCAAGGAATGCGTCCTTACAAAAGTGTCCACCGAGTACCAAACACCCTGTATAGTTTCCGTGACATGTGCTTCTAAGGAACCTAGAAAACTTATTTTTTTTCAAGGAAATCATGCAAACATTTTTATTTTAAAACTAGATTTTTCGGTACGCTGCACAATTTTTGTCTTGATGTTCAGAACATCCTGGATCAACTCGGATTGGTTCCTAGAAGGACAGAAAAGAATCGCATTTGCATACAAAGTAGCATCGGTTGCAGTGGTAGAAAGATAGATAAAACATAATACACTAATGTTATTTAAACGTCTTCTTCAGACACATCTGAAGCTATAGCATTGATTTCTCTGATAATTTCTTCAATAATATCTTCTGGGGAGTTACCCATGAGTTTAATCTGCCTGCATCGCTTGAGAGTAACTTGATATAACTTTGTGCAAGCTCTCGAACTGGCCTTCTATTGATAATTTACCAGCAAAGAATTTTTGTATTGTTGTAAATTTCATTCCACGCTGTAGCGATCCATCTTATTACATCCAACAAATAGATTTGCGAAAATCAGCTCCACAATGGCTTTTATACAATTTTTAAATACTCTTTTGTACTTCACCTTAACATTTCGAATTATGCCCTAGTTTAACGGTTGAATATCTGAATTAAGGTTTGGCCGCAAAAGTTTGATAGCAATGTCTAAATACTTCTACGCAGATGTGTGACTTGAGTTGTCGACCAAAAGAATAATTCGTCGGTTTTCGCCAGTGAGGTTTTCGCCTTCATACTGCGATTGCCAGAATCTAGTCAATTTTCGAAAATGCTTGTAGTCATTCACGCTTTTTTGCGCATGCTCATATGAACAGCAAAATGTTGGCATCATTTTTATTTTTGCGGAAAATACTTGGTCTCTCAGCATTTCCTATAACCAAAGGCTTCAACTTGTCTCCACATAAATTAACTTCTACATCGATCCTTTTCTTAACCAAATCGCCTCAAATCATCGCCCCATCTTCATGCTTTAAAAATTTTTTTGAGGGTTTCGTAGTTGACAATATTTATCATTTTCTTAGCGGTCTTCGTATCTCAGCAACATGGTTTTGTTAAAGGTCGGTCCACTTCGATCAACCTATAAAGTAGTAGCCTCAGCTTTATATGGGAACTGCTAAGTTGATGCTACCAATTCAAATTTCTCAACAAAAAAAATTAATTTTGTTACTCTTAAACTATTTCTACTCAAATTAAAACACTATGGTAACTGTGAACCGGTACTCTCTTGGATTTCTTAGTTGTTAATGAAACCAGCTTTTTTTCGTGATAAAATTCTGCTAATCATCTGCTTCTTTAGGAAGATTTGGGTTCTAGTACTACATGATGTAACTCTAATTACCTATTTTTAAATGGTTCCAAAATATTTGCCACGCCATTATCTCTGAATCTATATTTCGTTTGTGAAATAATCCTTACCTCAGAGGATAATTTTACAATTTCACCTTTGGTCGTAAACTGAAATTTGATATTCATTTTCGAACCATTGCCCAAAGTGCTTTACCTATTGTGGGCTTTGTTTGTATTTACTCCTGGCATAATTATTTTACCATATTCACACGTGCCAATTATTATTATTACTCTTATTTGCTCTAAATTGGAATACTGTAGTCAAAACCGGAGTCTTTGTTTCACATACCTTTCCGATATTGTTGAATCAGTTCAGTGGGTGTTTACTGGCACTCTACTATTTAAATATTATCCTCCCTGTATATCTTATAATGAACGTTTATCGCACTTGAATCTCCCTTTCCTAACAAAGCGCAGAGTTTACCTTGACAAAAATTTTCATTATAAAATCAGCCACATCTTTAATTATGGAACGGCAACATGAGAGGCAAATTCGGCCCTCTGTTGTTTTTGTAGTACCGTTTGCACGTACAGCTACTTACTTTCATTCTCCTATTTTGCGTCTTTTACGCATACATAACAGCCTCCAACTCGGTCCGCTTCCACATCCTATAGCCACCTTTAGAATTCATGTTCGCAGCGCAGTATTTGCTTCTGATTAACTCCGTTTCTCTTTTCTATAAGGGTATAAATTGTATGTTTTTATTTTTTAAGCTTTAATATTTGTAATTGAACAGTTTGTAAGTAAATGAATTTCGAACCAAATAAAGTCATTTTGACCTTTCACTTTAAGGAACCGCTATAATTCAGGTGAGTTTAATAATCTTTCCCTTAATGGATACGAACTTTATCATTTAAATCTAACGACTCTCTTGTCAAGAAAAACTTCAATTAGCGCATACCTAACCTTCGACATCATTAATGCGACAGTCAGATTAGAAACTCTCTTTCTCATTTCACAAAATCACAGTTCACAATCAAAGACGTACTAGGCATACAACATTTCTTAGGGGATACCGGCACCACACAGTCTATGGGTATAATGAACCCATAAGTAGATGTTGTCGAACACTCAACACTATAAGTCATCATTATTAGTAGTAACTAGCCAGATCGCAACCCAAAGCACGTCCTCGTCATGGTCAAAGGTTGAGCCAATGTCAAGTCATCTGGACCCATCATAAACAGTTAGCACTAAAAGCTGAACAAAAGTATGGCTCCACCAAATTCCGATTTAGACAACAAAATATCCATGTACCTCTTGCACTAAGAAGGACCTAAAGTATGTCTGTCGCAAATTGTACGACGTTTTTGTATTACACCCCTCAAAAATAAATCCACTTCCAATATTCATTTTTTATTAGTCCACAGAATTATAGATTCACATTTAAAAAACTTAAAACTAGTATTTGTATCATATGTATCTTATGAATATCGAACATTTTACTTTAAAAATTTATTAATACATAGTAAAATCGACGTATCTGAGTATGAAACGAACTAAATTTGTTCGTGATAAATTGAAAAGCAGCCTAAAATATGGTTTCTACTTTTTTCATTACTTTAAATTATGATAAACTTTGTTATTGACCTGCTTGCAGTAATGCAGCAGCAAAAAAATTACAGAGATCCAGATAATCAGTACATTGCCGTAAGCAGTAACCAGTGCTTTCGTACATCAAAGTTTTTGTCGATATTTTGAATGCATTGATGTTTATATCGACATCAAAAATCGGTTGTCGATGCTTCGATAAAATTCATCATCACTATACACAAGTGTTGGATACTGTTTAGCGGTAAACTAAATTAGCAAAACTTATTAGCTAATTATTATATTATTGTGCTATCTTCATGCACATAACTTTCTCAATTTTATTAGCCAATTATTAACTTTAATTTTTCCTATTACTCTATAAGTAGCATGAACAAAATTGTTTAAATATTCAGATAAAATTAATATGTACTAAATACTGACAATATTCGATCGCTTAGATTTCGCTGTTCGGATTCACACGACTTACCACGAATTTTCAAAAGGCGGGGTGAAGAGAAACATATCACCAACTCGTGTTTTGTTGGTTCAATCGTTCACCGACTCGTGTTAAGTTGAAGCGTGTAAATCCGGACATACTAATCTAGGCTTGTGTAAAATTGAGGTAAAAATGCTAATTAAGCTATGTGTTCGCTCTATATTCGCTCACTTCATGTGATTTTCGATGTGCATAGAGTCCCGCGCATTGAGCAAAGGCCTTGTCGCAAATTTGGCAAACGTATTTTTTCTGGTTGCCATGAAGTAGCATATGATTTCTCAAGGATTTTTTTGTAGTCATAGTTCGTTCGCAAACCCCACATTGGAATATGTTGCCCTTATGGATATACATATGATCATGCAAATTGTGTCTGCTTGAAAATGTTTTACCACATTTATTGCATTCGTAAGGTCTAATGTTTTTGTGCTTCAACATATGATCTCGTAAGATATGCCCTTTCGAAAATAGTTTCCCGCATTCTTCGCATTGAAACGGCATTTCTTTCGTAACGGCATGCACTCGTTCGTGTGATTTCTTCCCGGTAGCCGAAACAAATCGTAAATTACAGAATGAGCACTTATATCGTCTAATATTCAAATGACCGTCAATATGGGTACGCAAATTCGCCGGATGAGAGAATGCTCTAGGACAATGCGGACATTTATGATTCTTCTCACCTATATGTACAGCCTCATGAAATTTGAGGTCGGTGGACATATGAAATCGTTTTCCACAATATTGACACTCACAAGGAGGGATGTATTTATCAGTTTTATACTTTTCTTGATATCTTTTCGTCATTATGCCGTGCTTCACCCGCATATGAAAATTATAGCCATTCGTGGTTTTAAACTGAAAATTACATTCAGTACATTTAGGGCCTTTTTTAATTGTTAGATTTTCTGTTTTTTGTTGAAATTCTCGTATCGCTGCTTCAACATGAGTGACCACATCAGGCTTCAAAAGTTTCTCAATCAAGACCATCTGAAAATATTGATAATGAAAGTCCTTCAAATATCAAGACATATTTTGAGATAAATCTGTTTTTCCTTTAATTGTGTGTATTTGAAGGAAACACCAACTAGCATATTTATCTCGCGTTTTTAAGGATTAAAACTGATTTTTATAAAAAAATATCTTAGATGAATGCAAATTATTCTATTTCAATTGACTGAAGAGAATCGAATAAGCTCTAATTTATTGAAACATAATGTTAACACTGATCGAATCATATTGGCATTCAAAATCTCCTGAATGAAACTTATTCGATAAAACATAATAATATAATGAATATAAAGAAATGAGTACCTGATTGCTGTCAGCTTGACTGTTTTGCCTTTCTGCCAGAATGAACGCGCTACGTTTTCCCGCCTCCATATTATGCTTCAGTCTCAAATGAACGCTGAAAGCACTACGGTACTTGCAATAGTAACCGCACATGCTACAGACAAATTGCACATTTACTAATACATTTGAATATGGGGAACACTTCTTCTCTAATTCGTCTTTTAGTTCAGCTGGCAAATCGTTGTGCTTTAACTGCTTATGTAGCTCATAGCCTAGTTTGTATCTGAACCTAATACCACATATTGTACAATATTCCACCCATAAGTTTTTATATACCGAATCGTTGGACTGCATATCTGATCCTAATAGCAGAACATCCTGAAAAAAGTAATTCTTATGCATGGTAAAATATTCAACATAAGTTTAAAATCACAAATAAAGCCTAGTGTGAGTTACATACTTTGTTTTATAAAGAATTTGAAAGGGAAATGAAAGAAAATCTTTTTTTAAGAAAACCTCTCATGTGGATTCACAAACAAATGAACTTAAAATACCTCTGGTTTTTCTGTTTTTGGTTGGCATTCGCGCATCGCCTCTTTAATATGAGTGACTACATCAGGCTTTAAAAGTTGCTCAATCGAGACCATCTGAAAATATTGATAACAAAAGTCTCTCAAATATCAAGATATATTTTGGAATAAATCTGTTTTTAATTGTGTATATTAGAAACAAATATCAACTCGCATATTTAATTCGCCTCTTAACTTTTTAAGGACTATAAGTGACTGTTTTTATAAAATCTAAGATGCACGAAATTTCTTCTATTCTAATTTATTGAAGAGAGTCGAATAAGCTCAAAATATTAAAAACACAAAGTTATGATTTTTTTTTTAAATGTGGAAATTTTAAAATCCTCACAATCGCCACCATAAATATGCAAAATAAATACTTTTTTTCAATGGTCACTATAGGGCTAATTTTTTTATGATTTTGTCATACCTTGAGTGTATCCCCCTAAATTTTTAGCCAAAAATGTTGAAAATTGACAAAGTTACGATTTTTTTTGTAAAAAAGCTGTTTTCGATAAAACTGTTTTTTCGCGAATTTTGTTAGGTATGTTAAGGACATTTAGGGCACTTCTTATGCATGGGAACTACTAAAAGAGGTCTCAATCTATACCTATAATTTTTTTCAAATGAAAATCTTCAGTGGCGGCGATTCTATAGACGTTCAAAAGTGGTTGGGGTCAATTTGACCCCAATTGTTCTCGATGATCGAACAAATAGGTGTGTTCTCGGAGGGTTAACAGAGATCGGACCATATTGACATTCAAAATCTTCCGAATGAAACTTATTCGACACAACATAATAACATAATGAATCTAATGAAATTAGTACCTGATTGCTGTCAGCTTGAGTGTTTTGCTTTTCTGTCAAGATGAACGCGCCACGTTTTCCCGTATCCATATTATGTTTCTGTCTTAAATGCACGCTGAAACCATTATTGTTCTTAAAACAGCAACCGCAAATGGCACAGACAAATGGCACAGTTAGTAATATATCTAAATATTGGGCGCATTTCTTCTCTAATTTGTCTTTTAGTTCAGTTGGTAAATCGTCGTGGTTTAATTGCTTATGTAGCTCATACCCTAGTTTGTATCTGAACCTAATACCACATTTTGGACAATATTCCACCCATAAGTTTTTATCTATTGAATCGTTGGACTGCATATCTGATACTATATTCGAAACCTCCTGAAAAAAAAAAATCTTATGCAAGGTTAAATATTCAACATAAATTTAAAATCACAAATAAATCCTAGTGAAAGAAAGAAAACTTCTCATGTGGATTCACTAACAAATGCTCTTAAAATACCTCTGGTTTTTCTGGTTTTGGTTGACACTCTCGTATCGCCTCTTCAATATGAGTGACTACATCAGGCTTTAAAAGTTGCTCAATCGAAGCCATCTGAAAATATTGATTCAAATAATGCATGTCTCTCAAATATCAAGATATATTTTGACATAAATCTGTTGGTTAATAATATATATCGAGTGAGTTAAATTTGGCATTTTGAAATAAATATTTTTACATGGCACTGCATGCAGGATATATTCATAGTATTGCATAGACATGTAGAGTATACGTATTGAAACTTATCTACTTGATTAATACTGAAAATAAACACAAGTGGTTTGTAAAATACAAATTTATTGACAGCTCAATACAAAGAGACGGTCGTATCGTGTTTTCCATCCGATCATGGTGGCGACACGATCTGTTAGAAGATTGCTGTCTGCCACTGTCAGTGCTCCCCATGGCACTCTCTAGAGCCCTACAGATATGTAGGGACTATAGATAGTGGTATAGGGAGCGCTGGCAGCGACAGACAGCAATTATTGCTACAATCTTCAGCATTAAACGATGACCAGTACCAATAGGGGACGTTAGACGCAATGCCAACAACTCAGTTCGAGACGATGATTACGGAAGAACTAATTTGGCTACGACTCCTAATTTGGCAAAGTCCTCTTGTACGTTGCCTGTAATCTTGATTAAAATTGAGAAAAGTGATCGTAAGGAAAACACCTTCTCTTTAGGAACCGGATCGTGCCAATTTAGCCTCATGCCGTTTGGGCTCTAATGCCTGTGCAACCTTTGAAGGATGGAGCGTGAAGTGTGTCCTGCGCTTGCTAAGCTGGAAGATATATTTGGTGTATCTAGATGATATTATTGTTATTATAAATACTTTTGAGGAGCGCCTGAAAAATCTGGAAGATGTGTTTAGAAAGGTGAGAGCGGCAAACTTAAAGTTGAATACAAAAAAGTGTAATCTTTTTTGCAGTAAGTCAAATATCTGCTGATGGAGTAAAAACTGACCTCAAAAAAATCGATGCCGTGAGAAATGTTTTCGAAGCTTTTTAAGTCTGGTGAGCTGTCACAAGCGGACATAGAAGAATTAACCGTTTAACTGGACCCAACAGTGCCAAGCAGCATTTGAAAAGCTTTAACAGGGAAAGGACCGATGCTAGTGTATCCTGAACCGCAGAAAGCATTCGCGTGAATACTAATGCAAGTAATGCTGGCATCGGCGCTGAATTGTCACCGCAAATCAATGGTATATAACGGACAATTGCTTACTTTAGCGAATAAATGCTAGTACCGAATTAATCGTGAAGCTAAATGATGACAAGTCTCCATTATCTGGCAATTGTTTCGAGCGAAAATGTTGATAATGGAGAAAAGTGGAGACTACTCATTTCTGACGGATAAAATGTCAAGTACTTCAATTTCTATCGATTTTTTTATTGAAAAGACATCGGTACAATTTAATTTTCAAATTCAAACACTTTTTGACATCAATGTCACTTTTTGGCTCGAAAGAAAGAACAACACTTATTAAATTTAGATTTAGATTTATTTATTCAACCATACATTAAATATACTACAGTTTGTACAACATATTCGAGTAGGTGAATCGAGTTTTGGCTCTTGCATTCCTAAACAACTTTATTAATATGCATCTTAGCTGAATGAATTTTGGTGTAATTACATTAGATATTTAAAAGGAAACGGGGAAAACCTTTTATTTGAATGAATTGTGTTGTAAAACTTACTTAACTATCTTAGTGCTAACTACGTACTAACTTAAACAAAGAAACAAAAGAGCAGCATTGTTGCTGATTTATGCCGCGTTTCCAATGCTGGCTTGGAGTGAAATGTGTTTGCGTACACTTTTGCTCTCATGCACTTTCACATATCTTCCTCTCTCTCTAATCAATCTCTAAAATCTGTGGTTGAACTCTAGAGTGGGACCTATTTCAACTACAGCGTGAAGCTTTTCGGACATTTTCGAATTTTTAAATTCACTACTTTCTAATAGAAAGCGTTGCTGAAAGCTCTGTTTAAAATGAAGTGTAAAGTGTTGTTTTCCGCGTTAAAAAATAGATAATGTCAGAAAATACAGTTGGATGAATGATTTGTGCATTGAAATCAATAATGAAACAAATTCATAACCCATCTGTGATAAAAAATAGTTATTGAAAATTAAATTCAAATATGTGTTACGACAGATGTCGTTGTACCTTCGAAATTCAAATTCGAATGATTTCATGTGTTCAAAGTTGTGAGGTTGGAGTAGGCATTGTCGGCAAATGGACAAACCAAAGGCATATGCGATTTCGATTTGCCTTTTTCCTCCTGGGGGTCAAGAATAAAATGCCTCATCAAAATTTCGAGTGAAATATTGTAATTATTACGTTTTATTAACGTTACCATAGTTTTTGATATTTAAAGGTGAAGCAATATAGTCCTTGATAAAGACAATGATGCTGCTGAAAATTAAATTCGCGGAATAAATGAGAATAGTTTGCCTTTATAAAACACAATCAATAACACATCGATTGAAAAAAATTGTTATACATGATTATCCCATATTAGAATTTTGTTTTACTTTTATATATCATAAAAGTACATACAGTACATAAGTACATACTTAATATATGTTTATTACGTGCCTTTCGAAGAAAATCAAATCTATCTGCTACAGACCTACTTAATGTTCAGCATCAATGATAATTTGAAAATCTGCTAAAGTATTCCTTGCAAACTACAGCACATTGCACATACCTAAATGGTAAATGATTCGGCCTTTCTTGATCGAATTGTAATAAAGTCGTTGGCCATGGTGTCATGTGCATTCCAGCCAAGTAATCTGGGCATGGTTTAATTTTTTTTCATCCAAAGTAATTCGCATCATTTAAGCGCCATTGTCAGCTAAATGTTGGATTCAAAGTGACGTGGTGTGCTTTTTGCTCACCAAAAATACTGGAAATTAGTAAATGGCCAAGAGTAATTTTCCATGACATTAATACGCTCAGCTCAGTTACCTCCATCTGCACATTCAACTCCAAACGTACTTTTACCTTCAGCCAAACCTGTCCCAAAATCATTGCTTCGAAATAATAAAGAATGGCAGCACCGATTACTGTCCACTCATTTTATTCCTACAGAAATTCCTGATACAAAATCTCGCAGGATAAGTTCAGTCGATATCGAACGATCAACAAGTAAAGAAATCTAAAAAGGGTAACTTTAGTTCATGATAGCTAATGCGTACGCAGATAAATTACACTTCAAGCCAGCATTGGAACACGGCCTAGTTCTAAAAGTGAATTTATCGTATTTAAACTCCAAGCGAACATTCAAATTATTAATTTATATAACATCTAAATGTATTATTTACATAACATATGTATTAAAAATTATTATAGATGTTATACAAATTACTAGCTAATTTGATCGATTTAATCGTTTGTTTTCAAGAAATCTAGAAAAAAATCCGATTATATTAGTTTTTCATAAAATGCCCCCAAACTAGCAATGAGTGCTACAGCTTTGAGTTCCCAAAGCACAAAATGTCATCACAATTTTCGAATTTCGAAAATCTATCATTGGGAACAGGCCAGCTCTACTCTGAGATTCGGCGAAAGCTCACTCCATCATTGGAAACGCCGCCTTAAGATTGTCGGATTTAAATGAGGGTCATTTATAATGTGGATGCTCTTAAAGTTAAAGTTCATTATACTAGAGCTCGAACCAAAGGATTGTTTGATGCAACACAAGTGTTTAAAAATTTGGTATTAATGCGGTTAATGCTGCTTGAAATTAGGGACTGCTTTGAAGCTGAATGTAAAGAGTTAGTCGAATAGAAAAATGGGAGATTCAGGAGCATTTTCAGAATTTTGTTCTGTTTAATTTGTAATTTTTTGATGTGAGTAGCAGCACAGCGCCCCCAAACCGGAGCACCATAGAGCATGACAGGCTGAAAAACAGTTTTGAATAAAATCAGTTTGTTTGCTATAGACAGCTGCGACCGCTTATTTACTAAAGGATACAAGGCTTTGACGAGAAGGTCGCATTTTTTTATGGTAAGCCCGATATGGGCTTTGAAGGTAAGTTTTTTGTCGAGGTAAATTCCTAGATATTTTATATATTCCGGGTTCCAGCCAACAATGTTACCATCTACATTAAGAGAACTGGGGAGAAGGCATTGCTTGCGCTTCTTAGTAAAGAATATTGCCTCGGTTTTGGTAGGGTTTATTTTCAATTTCCATCTGTTGAAATAATGCGAACCCATTTTCTAGTGAGGTTTTTACAGATATCGGACAGTGATTAGATGACAAAAGGGCTGTGTCGTCAGCAAATAGACTGATAATGCAATTGACAGGTAGTGGTATGTCATACAAGAAGAGGTTAAATAATATGGGGCTTAGCGCCGAGCCTTGGGGAACACCAGCTGGTATCGGGAACTTATTTGACTCCGAGCCATTGATATCAACGTAAAAGTATCGGTCACGTAGGAAGTTCATGATTATTTTAGTAAGGGACAGAGGAAAATTAAGTATTCGCATTGTTTGAATCAAGCCTTGATGCCAGACGCAGTCAAATGCCTTTTCCAAGTCGAGAGTTATCAAACCAGTGAACTTTTTTAGTCCAAAGTTTGTAGTGATTATGTCAGTTATCCTTCGAACTTGATGAATTGTACTGTGCCCGCTTCTGAAACCAAACTGCTCTTTAGGGTAGATATTTTGCGACTCAATAAAGGTTTGAAGCTGAATCTTAATGAAGCGTTCAAATACTTTTCCAATCACACTGATTAGGCTTATTGGCCTGTAGCTGCCGATTTCAGACTTGGGTTTATTAGGTTTCGGGATCCAAATAACTTTTGCAGTTTTCCAGGCAGTCGGAAAGTAAGATGTTACAAGGCAAGCATTTAATAACTTTGATAGGTATATAAACGCTTTCCTGTGCATATTTTTTAGAAATAGAGTGTAGATGTTGTCGTTGCCCGGAGCCTTACTTGATTTTAAATCAGCTATGATGCTCTTTAGAGAGGAAACAGACATGAAGGGGATAGAGGGGCTGCTACTACTTTCGATAGCATCGAAAGAAGAAGCCACTTGAGCTTCAGTGTCACCATCGCTATTAATAATGGCTGACATGTGAACGTGATGCATATGTTGAGCAAAGGCTTGAGCCTTAGACACATTATTTGAAACGGGCACGCCATCTACTTTAATTGGAAAAAATTGAGAGCACTTCTTTTTGAGTGCTTTGGATATGTTCCAAAAGCTTTTACTACCTTTCTCTAGTGATTTTAGTTTTCTGTTCCACTCTTTGTTACGAAGCGCAAAAATGGCTTCCTTGATATTCCTTTGGAGGCAATTAATTTCCTTCTTCAAATGTGATTGCCGTGAGCGCTGCCATTGTCTGCGTAAAAAATTACGCCGAGAAATGAGAAATTTAATACTAGAATCCAGAGATAAATTTGTGCACGACGGTTTAGCTGAAGTCACAGGGATTGAACTTTGTGCTGCAGATAGTAAAATGCTATTGAACTTTACTATGTGCTCGTCGATGTCGCTTATTCGCGGCGTAGAGAGGTCTAGCTGTCTCAAATTGGTTAGTTCACCAGTGACGCGCGAAAATTTTTCCCAGTTTGCTCTATGGAAGACAAACTTTGTTAAACAAGCTTTTTCAATCCCTGCATCAAGAATACTAAAGTGAACCGGAAGGTGGTCCGAAGATAGAGCAGTTCGGGCAAATGGAGGAGATACAAACTGAATGCAATTAGTCAATATTACATCGATCGTAGATGCCTCTAGATTTAGGGTAAAAAGTAGGTGTTGGACTAAAAAGAATGTTGAACGCAGAAAAAGTAAGTTTGTGCTCAAGTATGCTCCCCCAGCGATTGTTACGAGAGCAATTCCAATCTTTGCTCCTGCAATTCAAATCTCCTGCAATTAAAAAATTGTTCTCAATGCGATCGAACACTTTCAGATCGTTTTTAAACAAACGTTCTTTAATATGGTTGCTATTTCCGCCTGGAAAATAGGCTCCAATCAGAAGGAAATTGCGCTCAAGGCAGGTTAGTTCCACATAGCAGGTTTCAATTACAGAGGTTTTTAATGGTGGTCGCGCACAGTGGCTAATAGAACGATGGACTGCAATTGCCACACCACCACCATGAACGAAAGAGCGATCGGTGCGATATATTAAGTAACTTTCATCAAAAATGGAGTTACTGTCTTTCAACCACGTTTCAGTAATGACAGCAACATCAACCTTATTTGTTTTCAAATACGAGAAGAATTCAAGACGTTTCTCCAGTGGGCAAATACTACGAGCATTCCACATTATAATATTAATAACCATTATAAATGTATTTAATTGTAAGTTCAGCAACCACTCTAAATTGCTGCTCTTTGTTTGTACAAGGTTTAAGCTTAGTTAAAAGCTCGTTTGTCAGATCGATTATTTCACTGCAAGTGAACAGGTCATTGTTAGCACGTACGCCTGCACTGGCTACCGTGGCATAGTTCAGGGCAGATGATGGAGTTGTCATCACTGTTGCCTTCGGTCTAGTACCACTGCTTAGTTTAAGCGCAGGGAACAGGTTTTTGTTGCTTATATCAACGTGCGATGTAGATTGGATGGCGGTTTTGCTGCGTTTAGCTCGTAATCGAGCTTGAAGCTCAATGTACTTGAGACGGCTAGGGCAGAGGTTTGAACTGGCTGGGTGGTCCCCGGAGCAGTTGGCACAAAGACGTTTCGCATTAATATCGTCGCGAGTAGGACACTCTGTAGATTTATGTGGTTTTGCGCATAAACTGAAAATTGTTTTTAGGTGACACCCGGCCAAAGCGTTCCCATAAGTCTGGCAGTTAAAGCAACGTACTGGTCCAGAAAACCGTTTTTGATAGCGGCTGAATTTCACCACAGTGTGAAATAAGTATTTAGCGTTTTGGTTAAGATCAGCGATTTTGACCGATCCACGGGGAAAAGTTAGAACAAAAGCCGCTTGATCAGCATAGCGCGGAGATCTTACACTTAAACTTTTAATGTCCGGGCATGTAATTCCCTTAGTTTTGAGTTCGTCTGATAGCTCGGCAGGAGTTACTGAATGTAAGCCAGTCAAAACGACTTTGAACGATTTTCGCGCACTATCATCATGCGTAAAGAATTTCGCATTTTCGTTGATCAACTTTGATTGAAGCTGATTGTAGTCTTCCGCGAGAAGTGAGCAAACTTTTATACCAATGCTGGTATGTTTAATTACGTACTGCGTGATATTGGAGCCTTGGATTAAAGATTCCACAGCTGCGCGGGAGATACCAATAATAGTTATTGGAGGCGAATAGGTCATGCGCACTGGCAAAGAAACACTTTCACTTTCGTCATCAATAAGCTGGCTTAGCGGAGCAAAAAAGTTGCCGTTAGATTTGGCAGAGCCAGACTTCGTAAATTTTCTTTTCGCCATCAGGGCATCGCCCTCAGGGGAAAGACAACGCTTCACTATTAATATATTCTAGGTTACAATTAGAATAAAGACCGAATTTTGCAATGGCACAATAGCTAGAATACAATATAAGTACACTGGGAACGCTGCTAGGTGTGATCTCTATGAGAGTCAAAACCGAACTGACACTTATTAAATTGGCATGATATTGTTGGCAAATTGTGTCAATACCACCTGCATTTCAATTCCGAAAGCATATTTTTATGGAAATAAGCAACTTTTCACGCAAAGAAGTGAGTACCACTTTTGCTTAATTTCAAGCTAAATTTTCGCCGAAACAAATTTATCGTGAAATTGTATGAAAATTTTACGTGAAATTGAAATAAGTACTATCCTTAGTATCCAAGCTAGAGAGAAACTATTACGTTACCCGAAGAAAATAGTTAAAGCCACTAAGGTGCAAAGTTTAAGTGTGCAGATATGCATATCGTGTAGGTAGATAGATATCCTTTCATAAGATAAGCCATCTTCTCCCTATGTCTTGCCAAACGTCTCGCCGACTGTACTGCCGAATGCAGTGGTGAGACGTTCGCCATGTTTGTAATTGAAGCTTACGGAAATTATAGTGTTGCATACCCCTATACCCAGGACATATTCTTACTGTTGCATAGACATACACCGTGACACATTTTCAATACACATAGCCGGATCAAGAGACATCTACCTGAACAAATAAGCAAAAATCAACCAGAACATCTTAAGCCGAAATTACACATGTGACGAACGTTTCGTCAGATCATTCGACAGAATTCTCGATGAAAGTCTCGGGAAGGAATAGGGTGAAGATGGCTTATCTTATATAAGAATATCTACCTATCTGCATGATATGCATATCTGTGCACTTAAATTTTGCACCATTCGGCATGATGTGAAACTTAATTGGTGATATTATGTGGGTAAGTAGCATTTTCTCTGTTCAGAAATTTGTTTACAAATATTCGAACAGTGTGCCTTGTAACCATCTTGTCCGATATGATGCATCTTGCCTAAACCAAATAGGTTTGCAAATATCAACGGAGCGAGCACCAGACCTTGTTTCAAATCCCTTTGACACGATATGTAAAATCAACAAGATTTCGAGCGGCCACGAACTAGAACGACACCATAATCTGTCGGACACCTTCGTAAAACGCTTATTAAACCCCCATATAACAGGCGAGAGCCGACGAACAAGCCATTTACAGTCTCGTGCTTGCCATGTTTTGGCATGTGAAAAACAGCCGAGAATAGACGAGGTGACCATTTACACTGTCTGCTCGTCAACATTTGGCGGAGAGTGTATTTTTGGCGTTAGCAGCCGAGAGGTGAATATTCGAATGAAATGAATATTCGATAATTGCCTAGAAATTCGATAAGGGACTATAAATAGTCCGTCGATATAGCAAGGAAGGTAGTTTTAATAAAAATATCGAGCGATAAACAACTGAATTGTTTTATATGAGAGTAGTGAATGTTTTTATGTTGAATAACAGGCTACAATTTTAAGATTAATAAAATGTTAATAAGTTTTAAATAAGCAAACTATTTGTATTTGTAAACCCAAGGAATTCCGAGCTCACGAAAGGTATTTCAAGGGAAATACAACAATATCAACTCAATATACGGGCTAAAACTGATCTTTTCTATCAAATCTACGCTGAACGCAACTTATTCTATCCTAATTTATTAAAGCGAGTAGAATAAGATCCAATTTATTGAAAATCTTTTGAATGAAACTTATTCGACAAAATATAATAATATAATGAATATAATGAAATGAGTACCTGATTGCTGTTAGCTTGAGAGTTTTGCTTTTCTTCCAGGATGATCGTGTAACGTTTTGCCGGCTCCATATTATGTTTCACTTTCAAATGATCTCTGAGTAAACAACGGTACCTGCAACAGTAACCGCAAAGGGCACAGACAAATGGCACATTTACTAATACATCTAAATATTGGGCACATTCCTTCTCTAATTTGTATTTTAGTTCAGCTGGCAAATAGTTGTGCTTTAATTGCTTATGTAGCTCATATCCTAGTTTGTATCTAAACTTAATACCACATGTTGTACAATATTCCACCCATAAGTTTTTATCTATTGAATCGTTGGACTGCATATCTGATACGATATTTGCAACAACCTGAAAAAAAGAAAAGAGAAAAAGACAATGCGAAATATTCGGCATAAATTTCAAATCACAAATAAAGCCTAATGTGAGTTACATATTTGTTTTATAAAGAATTTAAAAGGCAAATGAAAGAAAAACTACTATTAGAAAAACTTCTCAAATACTTCTTTCAACAAATGCACTTAAAATACCTCAGGTTCTTCTGTTTTTAGTTGGCTTTGTCGTATCGCTTCTTCAATATGAGTGACTACATCAGGCTTTAAAAGTTGCTCAATCGAGACCATCTGAAAATATTGATTCAAATAATGCATGTCTCTCAAATATCAAGATATATTTTGACATAAATCTGTTTGTTAATATATATATAATCGAGTGAATTAAATTTGTCATTTTAAATATTGTTGCACATCACTGCATACAGTCTGTATTCATAGTGTTGCATAGACATCTAGAGTATAAGTTTTGGAATTATCTACTTAATTAATGCTGATATTAAACACAAATGTTTAAGTAAGATACAAATTTATTGAATGAGTATGACCAGCGACACCAGATTGGGGGTTTTTCCTCCAAAATGGGGGTTTGAAGTTCTCTTGGGAACTTTTTGGGGAGGAAATATCGAGAACATAATCACTGAATTTTCCCGAATCATGTGGTGGAGAAAATTCACGAAAAGTACGAAAATGCTCTCATTGTAATTCCTGAAAATTGACAACCAAAAGTGTTCGTTTCCGGTTTTTAGGAGGACAATACATCCTAAGCGGTGATAAATTATAGCCATAAAAATATTCAACCTTCAAAGCAACATTACACAAAAAATATATTGCTTGCCGCGCACATTTGAAAATATTTACTCGCGCCACACCCTATGACAAATTTCAGTATTTTTCAGTAGCTCAAAAAAAAAATGTCCAGGTGTAACTGGGTGTCAGATGTAACTAGGTGTGTTGATGGAACTGACAAAGAGATCATATGTGCCCGCATTGTTCAGCATATATACAGTTCAGCATGTATGTTTTTTTTACACTGAGGAAAGAAAATTAATTATAAACATTTTTATTTAAAGTAAATTGACGCACCATTTTACTCGCTTCAATTTTGCTGACAAATAAAAAAAACATCAATGCAACACACCAAAAAGTTTCGGTCGAGCAATCTATCTCTTAGTCGACCCTCATGACAAGCACTTTGTCTCTCATTTACACAAATTTTGAAACAGTCGACTAGCAAATGTGAATATTTCGCATGAGTTCGGGTTGAGTCGAGTTCCATGATAGTCCTGTTAAACAGGTGGTATGTGAAGCACCGATGTTAGCGGAACTTGAACAACAGAAAATATTTGTGTGGATACTTAAGCAAGCAATACTGGCATCGGCGCGGAATTGTCACAACAAATCAATGATAAAGAACGGGCAATAGAGAAACTTCATCCGAAGAAAACTGTTGGCAATAGTTGAAGCTACAAAGCAATTCGAAAAATACCTTTGTGCTGAAAACCGATCATGCTGCATTGAGATGGTTGCTCGATTTCAAGAACCCCGACGGACAAGTAGTGCGATGGGTTAAAAGGCTGCTAGCATATAGCTTCAATTTAGTCCACAGGAAAGATAATGATGCCGAGATAAACTCATAGCATGCAGATTCAGAAGTTAGGTCAAAGATATTTTACAGGAAATGCACAAGGGAACATCAGGAGGCTACACGGATATAAACAAAATATTAAATAAAGTAAGAGTTCTTTTGGATAAAGTAAGAGTTCTTTTGGATGCACGGACGACAAGCCGTGGAGGACAAATGCGAGAAGAGTATCACATGCGCATCGGGGAAAGGACCCAGAAGAAAAACCAGAGATAAACTGAAGGCTTATAAAGATTCGCCATTGATGTCGCAGGATTGTTTCCAGAGTCACAACAAGGCAACCATAACGTGTTGGTAGTAGCTGACTATTTTACTAAATGGCCAGAAGTCTACGCTATTTTCACTTAAGAGACATCCATTGTCGCTCAGCAAATAGCTTTAAACTGGGTTAGTGGGTATGGAGTTCTAAACGAGCTTCTCAATTGTTTACGAAAATTTGTAACGCCTTGGGAATAAAAAAAAATTAGAACTTCATCCAAAATCTGACGGGATGGTCGAAAGGTTTAACGAAATCTTGATTGAACACCTGGCCAAAGTAGTGGACCTTAATCAGTGTGATTGGGATCGTCATATTCCACTTTTTCTAACGACGTACCGATCAGTAACGTATACAATCACTATCACCGTCACGTATTGTGTTTGGACGAATTATCTATCTTCCAACTGATGTGAAATTCGGAATACTACCCGAAAACTCCAAGGCGAGAGTGGAGTAAAAAACAGTAGTTTCACATTGGAGCTACGGTAATACCTAAAATCTATTCACAAAGCAGTTAAGAATCGCCTAAATTTGAACACTGACCGAAATGAAAACGAGTTATGATTTGAAAGCGAATCCGGCTTGTCTTCAAGAAAATGATTTGGTGTGGCTGTATAATCCCCGTCGGCAAAAAGGCGCTAGTCCGAAACTACAGCGGAAATAGGAAGGGTCTTATCTTGTGATCAAGGTGCTCAAAGACGTGTCGTTTACCGATTCATAAAGCCAACACTATTTACGATAACGACGAATCTGTTCAAGACGAAAAAGTCTAAAAGCGGAATTGCACTTTCCCCGAGCTATGGTAAACGTTGCCGAGGCGAGAGTGGAAATGGCCTCCTCGTCTATTCTCGCCTGTTTTTCGCATGCCAAAAGATGGCAAGCACGAGAATGTAAATGGCTTCCTCGTCGGCTCTCGCTTATTTTATGAGGGTATTATGAGAGTTTTATCGGGGTGTCTGATTGCTTATGAGGTTCTGGTCCTACCTCGGGGCCACTAGAAATGACGTCGGTTTTACATATCGAGTCAAAGGGATTTGAAAAAAGGTCTAGTGCTGGCTCCGATGATATTTACAAACCTATTTGGTTTGCCCAAGAAATCATGGGCAAGATGCATCATATCGTACAAGATACATCATTTCGCACAATTGTATGCGTAGGGATGCATCTTGTAGGGAACAAAGTTCTGAACAGAGAAAATGCTACCTACACGATATTACCACTTAAATTTCACATTGTCCTATCGAATGCAGTGGCAAAACGTTCGCCATGTATGTTATTGAGGCTTACGGAAAGGATCGTGTTCCATATCCCTATAACCAGGACATATTCTTAGTGTTGCATATACATAAACCCCGGCACATTTTCAAAACAAATAGCCGGATCAAGAGACATCTACCTGAACAAATAAACAAAAATCAACCAGAACATCTTAATCCGAAATTACACATGAGACGAACGTTTCGTCAGAACATTCGACAGAATTCTCGATGAAAGTCTCGAGAAGGAATAGGGTGAAGATGGCTTATCTTATGGAAAGATATCTACCTACTTGCATGATATGCATATCTGTACACTTAAATTTTGCACCCTTCTGCATGGTGTGAAAATTAAGTGGTATCGTGTGGGTAAGCTGCATTTTCTCTGGTCAGAAATTTATTTACAAATATTCGAACAGTGTGCCTTATAACCATCTTGTCCGATATGATGCATCTTGCCCATGGGCAAACCAAATAGGTTTGTAAATATCAACGGAGCCAGTACCAGATCCTGTTTCAAATCCCTTTGACACGATATGTAAAACCAACAACATTTCGAGCGGCCACGAACTAGGACGAGATCCTCATAATCTCTCAGACACCCTCATAAAACGCTTATTAAACCCCCATATAACAGGCGAGAGCCGACGAGCAAGCCATTTACACTCTCGTGCTTGCCATGTTTTGGCATGTGAAAAAACAGGCGAGAATAGACGAGGTGACCATTTACACTCTCTGCTCGCCAACATTTGGCGGAGAGTGTATTTTCGGCGTTAGCAGCCAAGAGGTGAATATTCTAATGAAACGAATATTCGATAATTGCCTTGAAACTCGATAAGGGACTATAAATAGTCCGTCGACGCAGTAAGGAAGGCAGTTTTGATAAGAGTATCGAACGATAAACAACTGATTTGTTTTATATGAGAGTTGTGAATATTTTTATGTTAAATAACACGCTACAATTTTAAGATTAATAAAATGTTAATAAGTTTCCAATAAGCAAACTATCTGTATTTGTTAACGCAAGGAATTCCGAGCTCACAAAAGGTATTTGAAGGGAAATTCAACAATATCAACTCGCGTCTAGATTTATGCGGACTAAAACTGATTTTTTTTATAAAATCGAAGATGAGCGCACCTTATTTTATCCTAATTTATTGAAGAGAGTAGAATAAGCTCGAATTTATTGGAACATAATGTTAGCAAAGATCGGACCATATTGACATTCAAAATCTTTTGAAAAAAACTTATTCGACATAACATAAAAATATAATGAATATAATGAAATGAGTACCTGATTGCTGTCAGCTTGAGTGTTTTGCTTTTCTTCCAAGAGGAACGCGGCACGTTTTCCCGGCTCCATATTATGCTTCAGTCTCAAATGATCTTTGAGAAAAGTATTGTAGCTGCAACGGTAACCGCAAATGGCACAGACAAATGGCACATTTACTAATACATCTAAATATTGGGCACATTCCTTCTCTAATTTGTATTTTAGTTGAGCTGTCAAATTGTTGTGCTTTAATTGCTTATGTAGCTCATATCCTAGCTTGTATCTGAACTTAAGACCGCATTTCGCACAAAATTCCACCCATAAGTTTTTATTTATTGAATCGTGGGACTGCATATCTGATACGATAGTCGCAATATCCTGAAAAAAAAACAATTCTTATACAATGCGAAATATTCGGCATAAATTTAAAATCACAAATAAGTAAATCCTAATATGAGTTACATATTTTGTTTTACAAATAATTTAAAAGGCAAATGAAAGAAAAACTACTATTAGAAAATCTTATCAAAAACTTCTTTCAACAAATGCACTTTAAATACCTGAGGTTTTTTTATTTTGAGTTGGCATTCTCGTATCGCTTCTTCAATATGAGTGACTACATCAGGCTTTAAAAGTTGCTCAATCGAGACCATCTGAAAATATTGATTCAAATAATGCATGTCTTTCAAATATCAAAATATATTTTGACATAAATCTGTTTGTTAATAATATAGATCGAGTGAATTAACTTTGTCATTTTGAAATAAATATTTTTGCATATCACTGCATACAGGATATATTTATAGTGTTGCATAGACATGTAGAGTATAAGTTTTAGAACTTATCCACTTAATTAATACTGAAATGTTTGAGATACAAATTTATTGAATGATTGTGACCAGCGTTACCAAATTGGGGGTTTCACCCCCAATTTGCTAACGCTGGTCTAACAACTAGCACCCCCCATATCTATTCTTGGGGAGAAAATCCCGCAAAAAATTAATTGCCATATTCCGAGATGAGATGTCAATTTAGAAATAGATAATATGCAGCATCAAATGTTACATCAAGTCTAGTTTTCTTTAAGGTGGAGGACACTTAATAACTTACAGTTGATGGATTCTGTATCGTACTTTGAACACAATATGTATCCAACATTTCCCACATGGTATAGCTCGGCTCTATTTTCTATTACTACCAACTGTACATTGCAACACACACTTGTAGATAGAACAATACAAATTTAACCGTAGCTTCTCGTTCAGCTAGTTGCTAAGTGTGGCACGAGCTTAAGCCACTAGCACTGCAGCTACTAGACATAGGTAACGCAGTAAATTTTAAATTGCTGATACACTGATACCGGCGCCAACAGTGGTATTAACGCATTGCTACCATTACCATTCAGCCAAAATTCAGATAAGGCGTTACCTAGGCAACTTCGCCATTTTTAAATACATTTCGCAATTCACAACGCACATCCGTCACATACCACGTCTGCGTATCATCCAGCCTCAAATGGGCTCGTGAGTTACTCGTGAGTTACAAGGAAGAGATTGGCAGCTCCAATGCAGAAATGTTGTACGGTACGACATTAAATCTTCCTGGCGAGTTTCTGGTTCCTGAAATAAGACCTACGCTCGAACACATAAATTCCTCGACAACTTTCGGCAGACCATGCAAACGCTACGACCCATCCTAAAACGCATCACGGGGGGGGATCGAAAAACCTTCCAGAGCAAACACTTGAACACTTGTTCTCATGTATTTTTGCGCGTCGACTCACTTCGGAAATCATTAGCTCGACCGTATACCGGACCACATAAAATTTTGAAACGAATTTCCAGTATCCTATATGCTATCGACGTGAACGGAAAGTCGGTCAACGAGTCCACCGAGCGGCTTGAGCCAGCGTTCCTCGAAAGTACTAATTCGGCATCCTCATCCACACAAACTCCTGGGTATCTTTTCAGCAATCATCTGCCACAATTGCAACCTGAATCTGATCAGCAATTATGATTCACTAGCCTAACATCAGCTGGAAAAAATTCAACTCTCTCAAGATCAAAGACCGAAATGTTACACACTGAGCGCAATCAATCGTCGAAGAAGAAAATCATCGCCAGCAAACGACACTAAAAAATCGCCAATTAACTTTGGCCACCTATCAAGCCGCTTTCACAAATTATTAGGCAATACTGTCCAGCTCCATGCAAACGGCAGTCCGAATTCATCGTGAGGCTTCCTCATTTGAAGGGGAGTGATGTAAGGACTCTAGAGAATGCCATAGGGAGCGCTGACAGCGAAAGACAGCAATCTATTAACAAACCGTGTAGTCACCATCATCGGATGGAAAATTTCGTTAAGACAGTCTCTTTGTTGTGAGCTGCCAACGAGTGCAGTTATATTCACACAACAAAGTATCTAACTGAAGCACTTGTGTTTATTATCAATTTTAATGAAATAGAAAGTTCCACGACTTATATTCTACAGATACCCAGGACATTTTCATATCACCTAGCCAGATCGAGACCTGAACAAATGAGCAAAGATCTACCAGGGCATCTTAGCAATCGAGAGGTGAATATTCTAATGAAATGAATATTCGATAATTGCCTAGAAACTCAATAGGGGACTAAAAACAGTCCGTCGACGTAGTAAGGAAGGCAGTTTTAATAAGAGTGTCGAGCGATAAACAGCGGAATTGTTTTATGTGAGAGTTGTGAATGTTTTTAGATTCAATAGCGGGTTACAATTTTAAGTTTCATAAAAACGTAATAAGTTTCAAATAAGCAAACTATTTGTATTTGTTAACGCAAGGAATCCCAACCTCACGAATGATATATCACGAGAAATACATTTTCCAATTTTTGAAACATAATGATAACAAAGATCGAATATATTGACATTTAAAAATATTTTGAATGAATCTTATGCGATAAAACATAATAATATAGTGAATATAATGAAATGAGTACCTGATTACTGTCAGCTAGAGTGTTTAGCCTTTCTTCCCGCATTAAAGCGGTACTTTTTCTCGGCTTCATATTATGTTGCAGTTTCAAATGAATCCTCAAACCGCTACCGTACTTGCAGTTGTAACCGCAAATGGCACAGACAAATGGCACATTTACTAATACATTTAAATATTGGGCACATTCCTTCTCTAATTTTTTTTTTAGTTCAACTGGTAAAACGTGCTTTAATAGTTTATGTAGCTCATACCCTATTTTGTATCTGAACTTGAGATTACATGTTCGACAATATGCCACCCATAAGCTTTTATTTATTGAATCGCAGGACTGCATATCTGATACTATATTTGAAACATCCTGAAAAATACAATTCTTATACAAGGCGAAATATTCGACATAAATTTAGAATCATAAATAAAGTCTAGTGTGAAATACATGCTTTGTTTTATAAAGAATTTAAAAGGCAAATTATAAAATAACTTCTTTTAGAAAAATTTCTCAAGTGGATTCGCTAACAAATGCAATTAAAATACCTCTGGTTTTTTTGCTCTTTCTTGGTAATCTTGTATCGTAGCTTCAATATCAGTGACTAAGTCAGGCTTTAAAAGTTGCTCAATCGAGACCATCTGAAAATATTTAATCAGATAATACATGTCCCTCAAATAGCAAGATATCTTTTGACATAAATCTATATTTTTAATAGTGTATATCGAGTGCACTAAATTTGTCATTTTGAAATAAATATCAACTCGCATATTTAACTCGCGTCTAGCTTTTTCAAAATTCAAACTGATCTTTTTTTTATAATCTAAGATGAACGTAATTTATTCTCATGAAAATATTCTACTCTGAACATATTTTTAAAAAATAACGTTAATAAAGATCAGACCATACTGACATTCAACATCCTCTGAATGAAACTTAGTTGACAAAACCAAATATATCCATATAATGAAATGAGTACCTGATTGCTGTCAGCTTGAGTGTTTTGCTTTTCTTCCAGGATGAAAGCCGTACGTTTTCCCGGCTCCATATCGTGTTTCACTCTCAAATGATCTCTCAAACAACTAGCGTACTTGCAACCGTAACCGCAAATAGCACACATAAATAGAACAGTTTCTAATACATCTAAATATTGAGCACTTTTCTTCTCTAATTGGTCTTTTAGTTCAGCTGGCAAATCGCTGTGCTTTAATTGATTATGGAGTTCATACCCTAGTTTGTATCTGAACTTAAGACCACATTTCGCACAAAATGCCACCCATAAGTTTTTATTTATTGAATCATTGGACTCCATTTCTGATACAACATTCGGAGCATTTTGCTTCGAAGTTTCCCGGATAGGAGTAATACGTTTTTCGACTGTAACCTCCTAGAAAATAGTTATAAATCAAAACAAAATATATAATAAATATAGTCTTGTGTGAATTACACAGTTTTTATCAGCTTGTTGCTTTGAAATTTGCGGAGTAGCATTACTACATTCCTCGTTTGCAACATCCTGGAAAAAACAATTCTTGTACAAAGTGAAATATCCGACATAAATTTAGAATTGTTTTTGATGTGAACCAATTTTTTTCGAGCTTGTAAAAAAATATTTTCATCTAAAACCAATCTTTTCTTTTTAAAGTTAGATATATTTTAATTTCTTGACAGATATCGATATTTCGAGGGTAAACTGCCCTCTTCTAATCTGACCGATAAACACTGAAGAAGAGAGCGAATTGCCCTCGAAATATCGATAGCGGCCAAGAAATTAAAATATATCCAGCTTTAAAAGGAAAAGATTGATTTTAAATTAGATTATACATTTAGAATTATAAATAAAGCCCTATGTGAGTTACCTACTTTGTTTCATAAAGAATTTAATAAGGAAAAGGATTACATCTGCACTCATTTACCATTTCAGTCTCAAATTCTTCTTCCGCTATTTCGTTGTCACTTGGCATTGAATCAGTTGTCTCCATGTTTATGATTGCTGGCAAAGATTCAGCCAAATTTTCATCACATTCTATCGCTGGTGAATCTTCATTTACCGCAAAGGACTCAGGATCAATAGCCTATTTATAAAAACGTCTCAAGTCGGTTCACTGATAACTGCAAGTAAAATACCTCTGATTGTTCCTTTTTAACATTTTCCTTCCTCTGTTTCAGTTTGTGCTTAGTTTGTAAGACTGTTGGTCTATGGTAGCTCTTTCTCCGAGATCCGCCTTGTGGTAATATCTAGAAAATTTCAATTCAAAATTTATGTAATATTGAGTCTGTCAGAAATGCATTCTAGTAATATATTTTTCTCAGTACGCACTTGATCGTCTTCGGTGTCGTTTCGAGTGGTCAGAAGTTCTTCTCTTAGCAGTGATTTGATACTATCAGGGTCCAGAGAATGTTTTATTTTCAAATGTGATACCAATTGAGTTTTACGTTTATTACTCCAGCAACATATTGGGCACGTATGAGCGATATATACGATTGAAGCTGCCACTTTCTCCAATTGCGTCTTCTCTTTAGTCGAGAGATTGCCGTGTCTAAGTTTCCGATGTATTTCAAACCCCTCTTTGTATTTGAATTTAAGACCGCAATAGCCGCAAAAGCCTGCCCATTTTCCTTGTTCTAAATATTTACTGATTATTTTCCGATTCGAGATGGCTTTTTTGGTGCTACGTTGAGATGGATTGTCATTATCTTGGCTAGCATGTTCCTGGTATAATAGAAAATGTTCGATACTGAAATGATTGTACTCATAAAATGAATTAAGAATAGAGAAAGAAAAACATCTATTGTCTGTCAGAAATGCATTCTAGTAATATTATTTTATCATTACGCACTTGATCGTCTTTAGTGTCATCTCGAGTGCTCAAAAGTTCTTCTCTTAACAGTGACTTGATACTTTTTGGGTCCAGAGAATGTTTCATTTTCAAATGCGATACCAATTGAGTTTTACGTTTATTACTCCAAAAACATATTGGACAAGTATGAGCGATATAAACAATTGAAGCTGCCTCTTTCTCCAATTGTGTCTTCTCTTCAGTCGAGAGATTACCGTGTCTAAGTTTCCGATGTATCTCATACCCCTCTTTGTATTTGAATTTAAGACCGCAATAGCCACAAAAGCCTGCCCAGTTTCCCTGTTCTAAATATTTGCTGATTATTTTCCGATTCGAGATGGGTTTTTCGGTGCTACGCTGAGATGGATTGTCACTATCTTGGCTAGCAGGTTCCTGGTATAATAAAAAATGTTCAGTACTGAAGTCCTTGTATCCATAAAATGAATTTAGAATAGAGATGGAAAACTACTATTTTTCAGTCATTGCGATGAACTGTGAATTCTCTTCTCCTACATATCGAAGAAATTTGTTCTGAATTCTTTCTAAACTATTCGAATGGTTTTGGTAATAAGTTTACTATTAGAATTATAAATAAAGCTTTGTGTGAGTTATCCACTTTGTTTCATAAAGAATTTAAAAAGGAAAAATATTTCATCTGCACTCATTTACCATTTCAGTCTCAAATTTTTCTTCCGCTATTTCGTTGTCACTTGTCATTGAATCAATTGTCTCCATGTTTGTGATTGCTGGTAAAGGGTCGGTAAGATTTTCATCTGATTCATTCGCTGGTGAATCTTCATTTACCGCAAAGGACTCAGGATCAATATCCTATTTAGAAACACTTCTTACGTCGATTCACTTACAAATGCAAGTAAAATACCTCTGATTGCTGCTTTTGAACATTTTCCTGCGTTTGTTTCGATTTGTGCTTAAAAACTGTACGTTCATACCTCTTCTTCGGAAACCCGCTTTGTGTTAATATCTATGAAAGTTCAATTTAAAAATTATGTAATGTTGAGTCAGTCAGAAATGCATGCTAGTAATATTTTTGTATCAGTACGCACTTGATCGTGTTTGGTGTTGTCTCGAGTGCTCAGAAATTCTTTTGCTAGCACTTTCTGGATACTTTCGGGGTCCATAGAATGTTTCATTTTCAAATGCGATACGAATATGTTTTTGTATGCATGACCCGAATAACAAATTGGACACGTATGAGCGATATAAACAATTGAAGCTGCCACTCTCTCCAAATGTGTCTTCTCTTCAGTCGACGGATTGCCGTGTTTAAGTTTACAATGTATTTCATAGTCCTCATTGTATTTGAACTTGAGACCGCATTTACCACAGAAGTCTACCCATTTTCCCTGCTCTAAATATTTGCTGAATTTTTTCCGATTCAGGATGGAAAATGTTCGATACTGAAATGTGTGCATTGATAAAATGATTTAAGAGCAGCATAGAATCTGCTATTTTGCAATCATTGTGATGAACTGTTAATGCTCTTTTTAAATCATTGTGGAAAAAAGCAGTTCTTTCAATCACGATGATTTTATTTATTTATATGATATACGGAACTAATGTCCCATTGACACAGCATGTGCAATAGCTTAACCTAAACTATAGTTCATGTTCTAGCCTTGCAATTAATACTTAACTAAAAACCAGACTCACGAATTCATAGATTCATAGATGGTTTCAGATATTACACTATTTGTTTTATGTAATTCACATTATTATTAGAAATATCTGCTGTACTTGAAATGAAGTAACTCATTCGCTTTAAACGTTCCATAGTCGAATGTTGAAGACAGCTTATTTTATAAAATATTATTGAGAACAAGTTTTGATTCCTAGTTTCTTTATTAGGGTCTTTAATGGGGCAAAATTTGAATCGAGCAAAATTCGCTGGAACGGTATCGTTGTACAAAACACGTTGCATCAAAATTTTTTTTTATCTATTTTCGAGTTTAGTTATTGTTAATTGGTTCATAACAGTGATATAGTTACATGAGAAGACCTTAAAACCTACATATCGGAAAAATTTGTTCTGAATTCTTTCCAAACTATTCGAATGTTTTTGGTAATAAGTTTACTATTAGAATTATAAATAAAGCCTTGTGTGAGTTACCTGCTTTGTTTTATAAAAAATTTAAAAAGGAAAAATATTTCATCTGTACTCATTTACCATGTCAGTCTCAAATTCTTGTTCCGCTATTTCATTGTCACTTGTCATTGAATCAATTGTCCCCATGTTTGCGATCGCTGGCAAAGGGTCGGTAAGATTTTCATCTGATTCAATCGCTGGTGAATCTTCATTTACCACAAAGGACTCAGGATCAATAACCTATTTAGAAAAACTTCTTACGTCGATTCACTAATAACGGTAAGTAAAATACCTCTGATTGCTGCTTTTGAACATTTTCCTGCGTTTGTTTCGATTTGTACTTTGTTAGTAAAACTGTACGTCTGTAGCTCTTCTTCGGAGATCCGCCTTGTGTTAAGATCTAGGAAAGTTCAATTTAAAAGTTAAATAATGTTGAGTCTATCAGAAATGCATGCTAGTAATATTTTTGTATCAGTACGCACTTGTTTGTGTTTGGTATCTTGTCGAGTGCTCAGAAATTCTTTTGCTAGCACTCTCTGGATACTTTCTGGGTCCATAGAATGTTTCATTTTCAAATGCGATACGAATATGTTTTTATATGCATGAGTCGAATAACATATTGGACATGTATGAGCGATATAAACAATTGAAGCTGCTACTCTCTCCAATTGTGTCTTCTCTTCAGTCGAGGGATTGCCGTGTTTAAGTATGCAATGTGTCTCATAATCCTCACTGTATTTAAACTTTAGACCACATCTTCCGCAGAAGTCGGCCCATTTTCCCTGTTCTAAATATTTTCCGAATTTTTTTCGGTTCTGGATGGGTTTTTTTGTGCTTCGTCGAGATGTTTTGTCACTGTCTTGGCTAGCAGATTCCTGGTGTAATAGAAAATGTTCGTTACTAAAATGTATGTATTCATAAAATGAATTAAGAGTAGAGATAGTATACTATGCTATTTTTCAATCACTGCGATAAACTGAATGTTTTATCTTTTTAAATCACTGTGAAAAAGAGCAACTCTTTCAATCACAGTGATATTATTTATTTATACCATCATATACGAAACTAATGTCCCATTGACACAGCATGTACAATAGCTTAACCTAAACTATAGTTCATGTTCTAGCCTTGCAATTTATACTAAACTAATAACCAGATTTAGGAATTCATAGAAGGTTTCAGATATTACACTATTTGTTTTATATAATTCACATTATTATAAAAAATGAAGTAAGCCATTGAAATGAAGTAAGCCATTCGCTTTAAACGTTCCATAGTTGAATGTTGAAGATAGTTTATTTTATAAAATATTATTGAGAACAAATTGTGATTCTTAGTTTCTTTATTATAATTTTAATCGAGCAAAATTTGCTCGTACGATATCGTTGTACAAAAAACGTTGCATCAAAAAATGTTTCTACGCAGAAACATTTTGCATTAAAAAGAACATTTCTGCTTTATTGATATCTGCTGTTTTTTTATATTTACCCGTGCATTCCAAATATACTGTGGTCAAAAGCGGTGTCTCCGAAGCTGTTGCTGCTAAGGACTCTTCATTGTATTGTTCATACATTATTCATGCATAAACAATTCGATGGCTACATTCGTAACTAGACTAAGCTCAGCAGATGATACTATCAGCAAGCTGAAATGTTTTTTGCAATTTGTTTCGAACAGTTTGGATGTTGTCAATCCTGAGGTTAAGGGGATCGTAAAAATTACCGATATCCATCAACTTTCTTTCTCATCGAAAACCTCGTCAGCTGTTGCTTTGCAAGTTGATGATGTGACTCTTAGCTCTTCGATGGTCTCTTCTGCTATAACTCGTAATCGTCATCAAAAAACGTTGCAACAACCAACACAAAAAGGAAGTATGCAACCAGAATTGCCTCAACGTCATGCATTGAACAAGCAGCCACTTCCAACCCCAAAGCAACTGCAGCAAGCTAATGCGTACCATCAACAAACGCAAAATGAACATACTCTGCATAGTAAAGGTAATTGAATTTGATCACGGTTCCCTTCTTGTCTATAAATCAGCATAGACAACGTATATCATTTCTACAGCTTATCGAAGCCGAGCATATAAACCACTTTGTCAAAATAGAATTTTCAATGTAGATTAAAATTTTTAATGTTAATAAAAAGTTGTTCAATTTTAATCATCCCGCAAAAACAATTCCAATTTGATTCTGCTTTCGGAGGCTGATTCCGCAAAACGATCGAGTTTCCCGTTTCAATATGCTCGGCTTCGATAAGCTGTAGAAATGATATACGTTGTCTATGCTGATTTATAGACAAGAAGGGAACCGTGATCAAATTCAATTACCTTTACTAAGTAAAATTATATCCATGGATATAAGTCGAAGATGTTAAAATTTGTCACAACTAGCATAAATAAAAATGTAATAATTTCCAACTGCAAGTGGTCACGCCAGTGAAGTATGCACTGTGTCCTGGTGTCTGATGAGAAGCAGTGCATACTTTCGAAACCACTTTGTCAAAATAGAATTTTCAATGTAGATTAAAATTTTTAATGTTAATAAAAAGTTGTTCAATTTTAATCATCCCGCAAAAACAATTCCAATTTTATACTTTGCATGTTGAGCTGCCTCTGCATCAATTACCGAAACAGCATCAACCAAGCTTTCAGCAGTCAACTTAATTAGCAAATAACAGTTTAATCAGCAACAAACACCAACCAACAATGTTGGCACGACTAGCATTGCAGTCTCCCGTTTACTTGTTGGCATTCCCTTCGAGCAGATGTTTATTGATTTATTTCTTAATTGTAATACCGAACCAAACATTTAAGCTTACCTATCCTGCCAACTATCCGGAAATTGGTCATACATCTTTTTGGCCCCCGGAACTGATTATAAAAATCATAAATAATTTTAAATTATGCTACCAAAATGTAAAAGGTTAGAGAAACAAACTTCTCGACTTTAAGCTTGCTGCATTTGAAGCATAGCACGATATAATTTATTTTTCCGAAACCTGCCTTAACGCAGACTTTTTGAACCCCGAATAGTCAGCTACGCATATAATGTATAAAACTCTGCTATGATCGTAGTTCATATATTTCTGCGAAAGTTTGTAGTGGTGGAATACTCATTGCTGATATTTGATCTTGCTCATCAAACAGTTTGTTCGGCTCTATTAACATACGCATGAAAAAACGACCATGATTCAATTTTCATTTCCTGCGCCTATTATTCTTATGCTAGTAATATAAAGAGTACTACGAGTCCCTTAGTGATACGATTAACTCTTCTTCCCCAAGCTCTAAATGTATTCTTTGTGAAGACTTCAAGCTTCCATACATTAATTGACCTTGCTTTCCAGGGCTACCTGAATCGTTTAGCAATTATTTTCGCCAACTTAGGCGCTTTTATGAACAACTGTGCACTTCTTCAATTCAATTCTGTTCGTAATAACTTGGCTTGAATCTTGAGCTTTTTCTTTTTTAATATGGCAATCGATCGGCTTGAACTCTCTTTTGAGTTCTATTTATCACAATTGAATTTCCACAACGACAAAATCAGCCTCTTTGGTTTAATAAATTCATCAATTCAAACTATCACCTCAAAAATAACAACCGAGAAAAATTTAAACGATCTAGCCTCCTCTTGACTTAGATGCCTACCATAAACTGACGTCTGCTACAAAAAGGCAAATTTAAAATGCTTACAGTTCTAATGTATCAAAAATAGAATCCTCTTTGCAGTCACGTAACCGTAAACCATTTTAACTTCTAATTGTTATGTTCACCCCCATAAGGGTGAACATAGCCAAACCACTGAAGCCTTTTTTTGAAAAGGAAAAATGAATTTCTGAGCCTACATCAATTGTATTCAATAAAAGTTTTCCTGAACACATATTTTCTTTTTAGCTTTTATTTATTATTTTGTATGATATTGCCAAAGCTCAGAGGATTACTCTTTGAAGCGAATGCTTAGTTATAGGGGAGACAAGTATGGAAGTAGCCGATGTCAATTTTTCCATTATTTTTTAAGTGTCACATTTTTTTCTATTTTTCTGAAGCGCCAGGGTTATGCCTAGGGGGTCCGGTAGCTCTGCTCGCTATGGCGTCAGGCCGAAAAGCGGCGTGCTACGGGGCCTGTGGGTTCGAATCCCGCCAGTGCCATGGCTGTAAATGCGTGTGATTGTCCATGAGGGTGGCAAATGGGCCCAAACTGGTGGCCTAATGCTGGCCACGTTCCCGGCAGCCCTCTTCACTGACCTAACCTAACCTAGGGTTATGCCTAGCTGCCACTAAAGCTATAATGTGACAGTTAATGGAGGAGAATATTATGTTCTGCCGCCAGCCGTTAAGACAAAGACGAATAAATACAACCATACGCATAAGACGGAATTTGAACCAGCGGGCAATAGGCCGCTGCTTTGGACTAGCGAGCATAGCTACTGACCACTCAATTGCTAAATCTGGAGATCTTTTTTGTGCTGCCAATTACCGTCCAATAACACTTCTTACAGTTTTCTCCAAAGTCTTGGAGCGGTATATTTATGCTTATCATTACCATCGAATATGATCACTTAATTTATCGCGAGCAGCATTGTTTCCGCATGGAGCACTCTGCATCCACAAATTTAGCATACTTCATTAATTTTGTTGTACCACCAGATGAGCGGTTCGAACTACACGCCGTACATATGGACTTTTCAAACACATTCGACAATGTGGACCATAACATTCTCCTGTCGAAATTACAGAAACTTGAATTTTCCTCTTCTATTATACTATAGCTAGAGTCCTATCTTTATTACGGATCTTGCTGTGTTCGATACTAGTCATGACTGTCTACTCTATTTAAGTCAAAAACTGGAGTTCGACAGTGGTCTTTTCTGTCGCTCCTTCTTTCACGTGAATGTCTTTTTTACGCGACCTTAATTTTTTTGCAACAGTAAGATCCATCGAGGACTGCCTTTTCTTTCAATCCAACCTGCGCATACTTGAAAATTTCTGTCAAACAAGTTGTGCTAAGGATTCAAAAATGTCACGCAATTGTCCTTTTTCCATAATTAGGTTTTTTATCCATAGTTAGCTATTTTAGTTACATAATATTAATATTTTAATAAAATTAAAGCTATTTTATTTAAATGAAATAGCTAATGAGGTTCGTGGATTTATTTTATTTCGCAATTAACATGTAGATAGTTTCAATTAGATGTTGAAAACTTTACTACTTAAAGCTAGTTTGAAAGTTGACATGAATGGAGGTAGAGGACTGAGCTCTAGAGCATTGTGCGTCCTCAGTCGTCTTGCCAAAGTCGAGCAAATGGCACTGCAAAATTATCTGAGCATTCGACAAATTTAAGCTAGAGTCAAAGGTAATGTAAAAATTGACTTTTTTCTATGTTCAGATCTAAACAATTTAATGTGCAATAATTGAAAAAAATGCCCAAATTTGACTGTTGTAGACCCCGGTAAGAGAGGTAATGTATTTGAATATTTTGCAGTCGTCTGCGAGCAAAAAACATTGAAGCTAATTAAAAACTGTGTTTATATCATTAAAGTAAATTATATAAAAGAATTTTTTTAAACAAGAGATTAAGATTGATCTTATCGAATGCCTTGCTAAAGTCTGTATAGAATAGATAGCATAGACGTGAAGCGATAATTTATACGAATTGCAAACATAATTATGGTAAAGCTATGTTGATTTTTTATTCACCCCGATTGTGAATGTCACGTCACGTCACGCCGACGTCGATTTACTGTCGACACATGAAAAAGCGATTGTGGATGTCGATCTACATCGACAGTTGTCACGTCGATCGACAGTTTTCGTCGATCAATGCAGAGTCCGTGACACAAGGAGGAAAGCGAAAAATGTGTGTCGGAGATTTGAAAAAAGAACGAACGCCGTTCTTTTAGAATCTTATGTTTTGAAAGGTAATGGTACGGGTACGGGCGGCAGTAATTAACGTTAGTAGTATTTAATTGATTTGCAATTATCAATCGTCACAAAAGACGTTAAAAGAAAAGAAACTCTCGCGAAACGTCGCAAAGCGGCGACAATGTAAGTATGGATTTTAGTTAAATGTATCGAGGAGGAAATTGTCAGTAAAATCAACCGTGGGTGGACCAAATATATTGCATTTATTCTCTGCTTTAGAAGACAGAGTGCTATCCATCTTAAGTTTGGGCGCAGTGTTTAATCCTCCTGGATGCAAATTTGGATTTAAGGACTCCATTTCGTCCAACCTGGAGTATCTGAAGGCCTCGGTTTCAGCAATCGCCGAGACAGATTCTGAAGCGTCAACGTCGAAAGTGTCGGAACTTACAAGCAATGGCGATAATGCAGGAATTCCTCGTAGACAACGTAAGGTTCGAATTAAATCAGGTTTGAGGGAAAATAGGCGCATTCAAATCCTGGAAAGACATCTTGCCTTACAGTAGCAAATAAATGCCAAAACAAAAGAAACTGCACGGTATACCACAAACACTTAATTATTTAAAAACAACAACTGAAGATCAGCAGTGAAAATTTAAGATAAAAGCGAGAAAAATACGAATTTAAAAAAAAAAACATCTATTGGAGAAGGAAAGTTTTGGTGGAAAAATTAAAACTGAAACGTGTGTTAGAAATAAAAAAAATGGTGCTCAAACTTAAGCTTGAGTCTACATAAGATCGATCTCTTTTCAAATATCATTTATATGTTAAAATAAGTGCCTACTATTTTAGTGATGCATATTTTGTTACTTTCATTTTTTGAAAATTGATAAATCATACAATTACTTAAGACAGAAAGTCTGTTGCTATGTTCCTAGGGCAATACCTCAATGTTTATTTGAATTGGACAAAGAAATGAATGCACTGATTGTGCAGAGTCACACGAATATTTGTAACTTTTGATTAAAAATTGGGCAAATGATTTATTTTTCTTTACTTTTACTTATCTTACATCCCAAGCATCCGTTTTACAACTATTAAAAAAAAGTTAAACAATGTTTCAATTTTTTATTACTCATTATAATGTTTGCGAAATTCTTTCTCTTATAGAAACGACATCTAAATTATCTTCCATATCAATGGCGTTATTAACCATTTATAATCATAGCTCCTTCCTCACTTTCCTCCTCCGAATTAAAAAATTGTCTAACAAACTCATTTCGTTCACTAAATAAAAAACTTCTTCCATTTCCTTAAGGATTTCACTACATCAATGTCGTGTTTGACAGTGTTACTCCCCATACACTGACATCAGTGTGGCAATCCTACTGAGTCACGTCGATGCAGTTACACAATCGGGATTCTCGATCGGCGTGACGTGACGGTCGTCGACACGACGTTCGTCGACACGACATCCGCAATACGGGTGATTATTATCTGCACAATCAAAGACTTTAAATAACCTTTAAGACTACTGACACACTGCTGGTATTGATATCATGGTATCGTGCATACCACCAGTGTATCAGCCAGTTCTGACCTAATACCAGCTCGGCAAAGCGGTACATACAGGGTATCTACGCCGTTGGACGGTATAGTTACCGGCTGAATTTTACCCGGTTTAGCGAAGATTTTACTGCCAGCAGAGCCATTTCCCAGTCAGTGGTGAGTATTGTAACCAAACTTTCCAGCATGTACAATTCATTGACAAATGTCACAGAAGGATTTCATTTTGAAAGTGACATATCGGGATGAAAATGGACAAGAAAAAAAGGACAATTTTGTCGCGTAATGAAACGGTAATTTTTGATGGATGTATGGAGGAGCCATTTGGAGGAGTTGAGAAGCTGCCGCAGAAATTCGCCCTTTCTTGCGTTCTCTCCACCTAAACAATATTTGTTAGTTTGCGATACAAAGTGTGAATTAATTTTATATTTACTCTTGTCCAAACACGCCGGGCTCTGCGCTTTTTCAGCAACAGTATCAAAGCTCGTCGTCGAAATATTTTACTCCGACGGTGGGCTCGACACGCTAATTCGCTTAGGTGCTTTCTTTCCACAGCTAATGCTTCAGCTTGGAGCTGTAATTGAAGCGTACTTGCTAATAATTGCAATAATCGCTTTTCTGATTTCATATCACTTTGTGCTACACTTGATTTGACAATTTTCACTTTTGACAGGTGATGTCACACAATACCACGCATGCGCAGTGTATCACCCTCACAATATATGAATACCGTGGTATCGATACCATGGTATCAATACCAGCAGTGTGTCAGTAGTCTAAGCAGACTTTCGAATACCGTTGGTATGGTCGATAGAATGCAAATGAGGGAATTGCCAAAGCATGTGCACAATTCTTCATGAAGAATTTATTTTCATCTAGCGTTCGTAATTTTTCTATCAACGAATTATGGTTTATAATGTAGTCGCTCAGATTTAAGTGAGTATCGCAATATGGAGGATTATGGCTACCGACTCGATTAGAGTAGACTTTCAAAAATCAATCGGTGAACAAATTTGAAGAAAAAAAAATTTGCAAAAATAGCTAGACAGTGTAAATTTTCTACAAAGAGTAAATTCATCAGAGCTAAAATGATAATTCAAATACATTGTTAAAGGATGTGTTTTATGAAGTCTGACTTTGTTTAAACAACTCCAGAAAGTCCCCAGCGCATCTGATAGGGATGGATGGTAGCATCATCGTTCATCGGGCGGACGTTTCTATTTTAACGGAGAAGCTGATTGACGCAGTGCCTGGAATGAAAAATAGGAACGCCTCGGGCTCTGATGAAGAACCGGTCGAAGCAATCAAACTTTTAATGAAGCGTCAACTGTGGCTATTACTGGATTTATATAATCCCTGTTTAGTGTCCCTGTACAGATCAAGACGGCGGGAAAGATCAATTTTAATCTAATCAGCTATTAGATCACCTAGACACACAACACGACGTTCGAAAGGGGTATTCAACTATTGATTCTATCTCAAAAGTGTTGGGGCGGTAGAAAGAGTGCAAGAGGCACGCGATAGCACCTGGCGCTATGGCTTTGCCACATCCTTCACGATAAACTGCTAGCCCTGGAAATGCTAACGAGTGTTTTTCTGGTAGACTAAACTGATAAAATAAATAAATATTTTAACTCACACACAAACTGGCAGACGGCTAAGGGCCGCCATTAGCTGTTTTTAGATTATTGTTTCCCTTTTATTGTGTTTATAATTTTAATAAATTCTCTATTAAACATTCATCTTAGTATCTATCTACATGTCTAAACTAAAATAACTTTTATTTAACAGATAACTGCAATACATAATAATCATTATACGTCAATGGGTTAAACTTGATTTAAAATACTCGAATTTTGATTTAAGAACAGTATCTGTTCAACTCTTTTTGGTTTAATCCTGCCCCTTCTTTCGTTCAAAACATAGCCCGTCTTAGAAAATAGCCGTTCACATGGTACGGATGTTGCAACACAACATAAATAATGGCGTACTATCTGGCTCAGATATGGGTAGTTGTGGCTATTTTCTTGCCACCATCTAAGTGGATCTTCGCTTCTGGGTAAAATTGGTTCTTCAAGATATCTTTCAACTTCAACGATTGCCTTTGAATTCACCGTGCCTACAGGTTTTACATTTGACACTGCTTTTTCATAAAAACTCCATAGCGACAATGTTTCCTGTTGATCGGCAGACGCCATTGTATCAAAACTAGCTTTTTGCTTCTTGTCGGCAGACATTTCACTAATTTTTGAAGCGATAGCACATATCATTTTCTGTTTTACTAAATCCGCAGTCCGGTTCGATTTGAACGCTAAATTTTTAAATCGAGGGTCGAGAAAAGTGGCCGCACAAAGAATCTCATTGGATTCGAGTTGATCGTATTTGGAGCTCAACTCATATTTCAAAAAATTAATAAGGGATTTCACGGTACTGTGAAAATCTTTATGATGCAACTCGTCTATAACATTTTGCAGACCGTTAACCAGCACTACGACGAGAGAAGCTGTCATATATTTATCTCCGCTTGTAACTTTTGTAATTGATTCAAATGGCTTCAATACTTCTGTCGTCTCGGAAACTATAGTCCATTCTTCATTTGATAGAGTCGGAAGCTCTACCTCGTCCAGTAACACACTCATAGTTTTTACAGCTTCTTGTAACTGACAGAATCGCTCTAGCATGTAAAACGTTGAGTTCCACCTCGTTGTTACGTCTAGAAAAAGCTTTTTTGGCTCTTTACCCGTATTTAGCTGGCATTGCCAAAATTTTTGGGTAGCATTTGAGCTTCGTTTATAATAAGCAACAATTTTTCGAATTTTTTCGAGCAAAGGAGATAGGATTATTAAACCACTCTGTATTACTAAATTAACGCTTTGCGCTAAACATCCGAAATGATTCCAGTCCAAATTGTTAATGATTGCTGACTTGATGTTGGCAGCATTATCTGAAACAGCCAGATGTACTTTTTCGGCCAAATTCCAATCACCAGCCATCTCCTTAAACTTTTCTGCCAAATTTATTGCAGTATGACTTTCATTGTAGCTAATACAATTAATTAAAATTGATTTTAGACAAAAGTCCACATCAACAAAATGAACTGTTGCACCGATAAAACTTTCATTGTCACACGAAGTCCAGCAATCTGTGGTAAAGCAACATTTGACGATTCTATTTGACAGGCGTTTTACTTCCCCCAACGCTCTTTCATACATGACGGGGAGCATTGTATGGGAAATGTGTCGACGATTTGGCAAAGGGTAGAAAGGATTTAGAGACTTCACAAAACGCCTGAACCCGTAGTCCTCCACAATACTAAATGGCTGAAGATCCATTGTGAAAACATACATTAATTCTGCATCAATTTCTTGCTTGATTCCTGCTGTTATTTTTTGAGAAGTAAAAGTATCGAGTGTCCCTAAGCTAGTTGATAAAGGTCTCTTGAGGGGGTTATTTGTTTGCTGGACTGTAGCAGCTCTTTTCGCAGTGCTTGTACTTGGCCTTGGTTCGTTACACATATCAGTCGTAGGAATATTGATTGTCTGGTGTTGACTCTAAAACACAAAAACAAAAATTTACAATGAGAGTGGCACACAAAACGAAGTCACCCCAACTGTATAAAACAATACTCACTCTCTGATATTTTGAAACACTGCATGAAGACTTTGAACCACGTAATTTGACTATAGGATGTTTTACTGCCATATGCCGCTTCAGATTTGAGATTGAAGTTTTATAGGAAAATTGATTTTTACACAGATCGCATTTAGCGGAGCCACTATCAACTACCGTAAAAAACTCCCAAATCGGACTTGCTTTTTTTCTTTTTGAATCCATTTTCTATCAAAAAAAATAGTTTAACCGAACATTAACCAAATTTTATAGTTATATCTTATTTGGAATTCAGTAGAAAACAAAGTATTGGATATTGTTGTATATTCTTTAATATGAATAAAGATAATTCAAAACTTTATTACTACTGTTATTATTAGGAGTAAAAAATTGAACACTGAGTCTTGAGACTGAGCCAAGTTATGGAATGTAAAATATTTTTTGTTTGTTTATTTTAATAATAATCCATTTGAATAAGGCCCAATTATAAATATAGAGATACTTAAAAACGACCAGAAAGAGAATGAAATTAGCAATGCATCACATTGAAAATACACATATTTCAAACCTCAACGAACTAACAGAATACATAAGATCGTGTAGAAGAAAGTACAATAATAATAAAAATAATCAAGCATGATAAGAAGCTTAGAGAATTGAATCTTCAATTTGAGATTTAAACTGAGATAACGTTAGCGGTAAAGGACCAAAGTGAAGATCGTTACATTTCCTTGGGATCTGCACTAACGGCGAGTTAAAATATACTTCAGACCGCGCGAAGGGAAGTAAAAACACCAATGAAATGATCTATTAACGTTACGCAAGTAACATTGGAGAGCATAGGGCAGTGGAGTAGCTTGAATTGCAAGCACTCGTCAGGAATCTAATGAAGCAATTCGGAATAGGGGAAGACGATCACTATACCCACAGTACGAGATGTTAAATTTAATGAGCGAATAAACCTACGCTGAACGTATTAAGATATTTATCGCGGGAAACTACACTTGACAACAATACTCTATGATACTATGACTAAATGATAAAAAAATAAATGAAGAAAGGTAGAGACGCTAGTAAAAGGAGGAAACCGGACAAGCGAGAGGTCTTGGCGTTCATATACGCAATATGTTGGTCAAATGTGAGTATTGGATTAAAGAACACAACAAGATCCTTAACAGCCGTCAACAGCCGTAATAGAAGATCCGTACAGAGCGTAGGAATATATTAAAAGTAACATTTGATACGTATAGGATATTTGATGACATTTGGATATGTTCAAAGTAAGTGAATTTTTAGAGCACCAGTTGCAGATAGTACAAAGATCATTTTGGAGTTGGAAATAGTTGTCGGTAGATTCAATTGCTCTGAGCACCTTGAAGTCATCAACAAACAAAAGACAGCGAGAACGAATAAAGAAAGGGAGATCATAAAAACTAGCAATAATAACAGACCAAGAATGGATCCCTAAGAAACTCTGAAAAACGAACAGAAAGGAGAAGTGCTGGTCTAATGCACAGTTACCACAAAAGTACGACTAGAGACATAGGATGGAAACCAAGACAAAAGAAGACCATATACACCATAGCCTCCAATCTTTGCCAGAAGAATTCTGTGATCAACAGAATCAAAAGCTTTTGAGAAGTTGTTGTATACCATATCCACTTGTTTCCGTTAGTCTAAAGCAGAAACAACCAAGTTAGTAAAGAATATAAGACTAAAGGATGTAGAAGGAGCTGTCGTGAACAACTCTTTCAAGAGCTTTACTAAGACAAGAAAAGAGGGAAAGGGACGATAGTTAGAAATGCAGCATGGGTCATCAAACTTGTGGATGGGTGATATATAAGCAGATTTCCAACTGATTGCGAAGTGCGCCGGCGGAGAAGTTGTGGTTAAATATAATAGACAAAGGAACACACAAAAAGGATGAAAGTGACTTGGCCAATTCATCAGAACCACGACCGACATTGATATCAAGACACTCAAGTAAGAATTCAATTTCTAGAGGATTGGTGTGAATGAAAGAGAGTGAAAATGAAGCAACATGGGGACTTCACAAGGTAAGATTGGATTGCGTTGCGAAAAGAAGGAAGAAAACTATTTTGCAAAGAGGTCGAAAATTACTCGTGGATTAAAGGCAGTAATATTATCAAGGAACATGGAATCGGGAAAACGATGATAATTTTTACGGACATAAGATCAGAAGGGTTTTGATTGATTAGAGCAGATAGAGGACTCAAAGCTTACAATGTAATCGCGGATATCGAGTAGCAAGTGGCCTCAAAAATTTGAGGTCATCATGAGAACCTTTAATTCGAAATCTAGCTCAAGCTGCATCCTTACCTTTGAGGACAGGCGCTATATCACGCCGAAACCAAGAAATGTTATTAGGCTTGCGAGGACGGCTGGAAGGAGTGAAGCGGGAGATAAGATTGGAGAGGAAGTTGTGGGACTTTATAACAAGTTTATCAACGGTAATGCCGCGAAAAAAGGAGAACCAGTTAGCGAAGTTCATTTCAGTCGTCGTACCAGCGAAGTCTGCTTTATGGTACTTAAAATGCACGGCACGAGAAGGAGCTGCACTAGTTGAAACAGAGTCGAAATGAGAAAGAGAATGCAATAAAAGAAAGTTAATGTTTGATGAAATTAGGGAAGGAAAGGTATGATTCCATATCAGGTTCGATAAGTTGAAATCTCCACATATTAAAAGCAAGGCCACTTTGGTTTCACACAAGGCAAGCTATTTTTCAGGTAGCTGGATAGCTCATCAAATATAAACCGTAACTAAGGAATTATATACTAATGAAACAATGATAATTTTTGAGGGAGCAAAGGACGTGTTTTATGCGAAGCATGATACAAACACTTCCACTGAAGGTTTCATTAACGTTAATGACGGAGAGAACATTAAGCGTAAATGAAGACGCCGCTGCTGTAGGAGTTAGTGATGGGCGTTTCTGTTGTTTTCAGAAAACGAAAACGAACTTTTTTTTTCCAAGAACAGCTGTTTTTTAAAACTCTTTGAAAACTTTTTTCACTCGACCAGCAGCAGATTGATACTGGGTGTTACCATTAGTGATGGGCGTTTCTGTTGTTTTCAGAAAACGAAAACTATTTGAAAAAAACAGTTGAAAAAAAACAGTTTTTTTCAAACAGTTTTTTTCCAACTGTTTTTTTCAAATAGTTTTCGTTTTATGAAAACAACAGAAACGCCCATCACTAATGGTAACACCCAGTATCAATCTGCTGCTGGTCGAGTAAAAAAAGTTTTCAAACAGTTTTAAAAAACAGCTATTTTTGGAAAAAAACAGTTCGTTTTCGTTTTCTGAAAACAACAGAAGCGCCCATCACTAGTAGGAGTATGGTTCGGCAAAGCGATTTGCTTGAAGGTAGATTGCGAACACATCAGTCTTACGGATCAGATGAAGAGAAAGGTTGCCTGATAATTTGATGTGTAGAGTTGACATGGAGTTATTGTAGAGCACTATCTAATTTGCTTTAAAAATTTTGTAAATAAGTTGAGTTTATTGTGGCTCCGGGAAGTCTATTCCATATTTCAAATACACAATTTGGAAGAAAGATCTGATATTGACCGGTTTGAAATTTATTTTAAGTTTAAGCTCGTGGCTGCGAATTCCAGTATCAGCATTTACTTCAAATAAGTTTCTAAGGCCTGCAAAATTGTACTTAAACATGCGAAATATGACAATCATGTCTCCTCTAAGACGTCTTTGCATATATGTGTACAACGTGTCGGAGTTGTTATAACAAACGGCGCGCGGTCACGGCGCTGAAAGTTTTCCAAGGCTTCCTAAGCACGAAGTTTTTAATTTATTTTATTTATTAGCCAAACAAGGCAGAAGTTTAATACATATATACAAACATGAAACAGATTAAAACAAGAAAATGAAAAAGAAATTACTAATGAATAGAACACTAATATATAAAAAAATGTAAGGTTCAAATAAATAACTCATAAATAAATAAATAATTGAGTAAATAAATAAATTTAAAATAGATAATAAATAAAATAACAACCATATAAATGAATAACAATTAAAAACGATAGTTAAAAATAGCTTAAAAATTACGGTGTACAAATGGCTTCGATAAGGAAGAATTTGAAGGATAGTTTGGAAATCGGTGGGGAATAAATGTTGCTAAAGCTATTGAAAATCCTGCAGCATCTGTTTACCGGCTCATTAGCTGCATATATGGTGGAATGTGGATATTCCTTTAGCAAACGATTGGGCCTGATGTTCCTTACGGGGATATTTATTGCAATTTTACTATTCAGGAATTCAATTCTAATAATGCCTCTAATGGCGTCAAATGTGAAGCAGGCCAATATCATCATTCTTCTGGATACAAGTGAAGTTACGTTTAAATGACCCAGTATAAACTCATAGGGGAGTAAATTTTCGAAGTCGTAAGGGTTGTACCGTTCTCTCAAATTGTTTTTGAATGGACTCGAGTCTGTTATTGTGGATTACAGATAATACAAGCACATTCAAGAAGAGGGCGTACAAGTGGAGAACCGGGCTTCAGACTGGTCGGTATATTCGACGCTGGGTTTCACTTAAACAAGTTTATTGATTTTTGATTTGCGCAAAAGGTATAAAATGGCGTTTGCATTCTTGCAGGCATCAGAACTAATGATAACACTTAAATCTCTGTGGGACGTCACAGTTTTAAAGCTGACACAATTTATCATATATGTCAAACAAAGTTTGTTTTTACCGATGTGGAGTACAGCACACTTACCACTATGTAAGGATTACTGCCAGTCGCACCACCAAATATACATTGAATTAAAATTAAATAACAATCTTGAATGTTCTATAAGCAGATAGGCGTAAATTTTAGTGTCATCTGTCATCATTATCCAAGGACATATTCTTTCTAATCCAGAAGAAGAGTTACTTTCTAAATTGAGAATAGTCTTTTTGACATTCTCAGCAATAAAGGATACGTGGATAAAGCTTATTATCTTTCGAGAGGTGTATCATTTGGCTATGTTGTGTTTGAGCCTTGGTTCTGTTGAGCCTGTGTGAATACCTCCGAAGATTTATCGACATCATAGCACCGTTCTCCGTTTCAGTTGATCAATGCTGCTGTCTATCTTGAATTTCACTTTAGTTCTGACAAATTTGAATAGCACTTCCGGGTTTCTAGAGATGATAATTGCCCCTTCATAATTTCGCCTAAAATCCCTAATGACGTCAAAGAGGTGGTTGAAGAGGTGTACGCCATAATCCCCGTACACGGTAGGCTATTGTTTTTGAACCGGGAATTTCCATAGTTGATTTTTGTGACGAATGAATGGGAGTATATTACTATCTATCGAAGGTTTTAAATATTTCCTACTGACTTATTTAGTTCGGGAGGATTCGGTTCGTATGTTAGTGAAAGTGACGCAGGGTATATTATGGCGCGGTTGAGAAACCTGATGTACATACATGTTATGAGCGTCTCAACATTGAAAGCGATCTGCTCATTGTTTCAAGCCCAATATATAATGCGAATGAATGCGTGGAAATACGGTCGTAAATATCAATACTGTCAAGAGTATAATTCAAAACATATACATAACATGCTTGATGGACGTGAGTCGGAAGATTGCATCAAGTTTTCTCTTTTAACAAGGCGTATAAAGATGTTTTAAACAATGCTCGAAAGTCGACAAACCGTGAAATTATTATAACGCCTACGTCAATGGGCCAATTTCTCACTTCGTTTCTGGGCTAAAACGATTCAAAAGGAGATTTGGCACCTCAAACTAGACTAAGACGGAAGCATAAGACGACTTGAACAAACGATCAAATCAAATAAACACCATTAAATCACAAATAATTTTACGTCCTATTTGTTTTATAGATGCGAAGCTTCGTATTCCTGTGAACGCGTCGAGATTTCAAAGTGGGAAGCACCGAAAAGAATGTCTTATTGGCTAATTGAATCCGTCGTTTGATTTTGCCATGCTCATTCCCATCCTTCAAGAGTGTCGTCCCTAGGTACACGAAGTTGTCTACGTTTTCAAGGTTATAGTCCCCTATCTTTACGTTTTGTCTTACTGGCGAGATGTACCTCTCAAATACACGCAAATCCTGAGACTAGAGTTCCAAGCAGCTGCTATCGGTGCCAGGCTTAGCAATACGGGTTTGAACGCACTTCACAGGATGACTGCCAAGCTTAAATTTTGAAAACTGCCGCTGATGCGATGAGGCTATGGAGCATCAGTTTAGATTTGTGGGCATCTACGACCCCCAGGCCGTACAAAAAAGTTTTCAGGCGTTCATCTATAACCGCCATGGCAGTCAACCTATTAATATCACGATACATCATAAATATTTCTGGTATGATTCAATCGTCGTTTTGTCTCCATTCTCAGAAAAAAAAAACCCAGCATGGGGAGCGTGTTAGACCGATGAGATTCGAGCGACAACTGGCATAGACCAATGGAGATGGGTGCCTCCTAACGAAAATGTATCAGATATACCAACGAAGTGGTGTGACATAATTGTACTTAACGCCTTGAATCGCTGGCACAATGGACTTGAAATTGAAAAAGTAACGAAAGAGTAATAATTTTGGTTTAAATCCAAACGACCTAAAGGCTGTATGCAGAATTTTCTATGCTGAACATTTTTATACTATATTCGTTTTATCCACTTTTGATGTCTTACTTTACAGAGCAGCTAAACAAAGTGTTTGCATTGCTACCTTTAAAGTCTCACTCCGCAGCCTTGCCTTAAAAGACAAGCACATTATTGACCTATCTAGCATTGACTGGCTGTGACTAGGCTACATAGATCCATTACAATCGATAAACCATCATGATTCTCAGTCAATCGCGTTAAAAGTCACGGACACCGCAGCACTACTCAAAATCCTCTGCCACACAGACTCTGCTACTCTTCAAAATACAGTCGTAACTCGTAATCTCATTCCATTTCAAATTCAAAATAACAACTCCTCGTCTGTTCGAAATCACAGTTCCTGCACTTTTCGCAGAGCTACGGTGCCTGGTGCCTCTATCGGGAGCTAGTTACGATAGTGGCATTGAAAGAAACAACAATCGTGTCCCAGTTGTTGTTGTTATTGCTACTATTCAAACCAGATCTCGGTAGAGGCGCAAAAACGCCTCTATTGTGATACTAAACAAGAAAACTGTGAGTGCAAACAAACTGCTCCTTGTGAAAATTGCATGTTTTGTATTGGGATTGGAAAAGCATTTAGATCAGAGTAGATACGGACAGTGCGAGCTGCCAGACTGCTGTTTTCTCCTTTCAATCGCTGTTATTTTGAACTTGCGATCAAAGCCATTTATTGTGATTTTGTAATCTCGGTGAAAGAGTCACAGGTCGTGAGAAAGCGACCCATCCCAAATTAAGAGTGTATTATTCAAATTGAAAGAATTCGATTTCGATTATGGCTAATAGTATTGCAAGAATACTTATTTTATGCAAAGTTCTTAATAATTTAATGTTTACCCTTTTAGCGATGTTAGTGTAAGCTCTTAAGTGGAACCTACACTAGCTTTAAAATCTGTCTAGCATTTTCGTTGCCGGGCATCCACATTTCCCGGATAAAATTTTTGCGCATGAAAGTAAAAAATGGCAACCAATATGATAAATAAGCAAATATCTCAGGTAAACATCAGTCAGAACGACAATTTTAATCGAGGATTTTTCAATTTTCAGTAGTATGTCGAACAAAAACACTTTACTCACTTTGATTGTCTTCTGTTTACTATCCATTCCGTCAGATATTTCATCACAACTAGCGTTAGCAGATCCATTTATCGAGTCTTCATCCTACAAAGAGACATATTTTATTTTCACTTTCACAAGACCTTAAATCTATGCGCTCAATTTATTCTTACCTGAAAAGGATCTTCCTCAATAAACTCTGGCTTTACTGCATCTATTAAAAATGGTTCAAATTTATCTGAGGACCAATGTGCAGATGTTATATGTGCACCGAACAATTCCATTTCAGTGAATTGCTTTTCGCAGAGAGCACAAACTAGAATAAATTTGAGTGTGTCTTCAATAAATACTTCACCACATTTCAAATATTGGCTTGGCATCGCAAGGTTGACGAGTGGAATATTCCTGTTAAGGATGCCTTCTTTCGATTCGTTCTCCTCAGGCACGCTTTCCATACGTGCCATAGTAGTGGAAATAGTCTCCATTGCGTATTGATATTTGAAAGTTCCAATTTCCTAAGCGTTTGTACAAAAAGGTAAACTATACTCGCACAAAAATGAAGATTTTTGCCAGAACAGTCGCCATTTGTCGCTTTCCGTATAGCGATAAGTGACAGTTATTCACAGCACTGAGGGTAGGAAGGGTAGGAACTTGTCGATGTGAAAAAATTTTTCAAAATGTCTGAAACAGTGCTGCCAGACAGGCGCTGCGGCTTACCCCCAGATAATAGGTCTGTTCGCGTACCTGAATCTATAAAGCATAGTACTGAGTTCGATTTCACGTCAAATTTTCATACAAAATTTCACGTGAAATTGGTTTCGGCGAAAATTTAGCTTGAAAATAAGCAAGTTTGGTACTGTGTTCTTAGCATGAAAAGTTGCTTTGAAGTTGCTTTCGCTTTGAAAACATAGATGGCACTGAAACATGTTTTCAATCATTTCACGCCAATTTAGTTTGTGCAGTCATGGCCTTCATATAAAAGGCCTGTCGCAAAAGCAATTAACGTACAAGATGGCGGACCTAAGCTACTTTTCTCAACCGGTCCGCACAATGATAGTTTTCTCTGGTGTTAAAGAGATTCACGAGAACCACCTACAGGAGATATGAGGAAACTCATATGTCATGTCAGTTACAGTGAGCGGGAAAAGAATTTAAACAAAGGTAGATAGATTGCATCGAATAAATTTTTCATAATCTTCATCAAATTGATTTGCAGGAACAAGCAGAAGAGCCAGGAATTTGAAGAGGAGTCATATGTTGGTAAGTAGGAATGCCAGAACTGTGAAGAGGAGCTGTATAGTAGCTTAGTTTAGTCACAAAAACGGCTTGCTGCGAATCTAACCAAGAACCACGGTCTGAATTGTGATTTATTTTCTTTTTTATACGCCTTTGAAAACAATTCGAACTATTTCCAGGCACTTATCCGAACAATTTCTAAAATACAGATACGGAGACTTGCTCGGGCTCTCGTTTCTACAGGCTTATCGGCTACCAACACTAAAATCATTCGTATTTAGCTTTAAATGCAGCCATTACAGTTTTCCAAAAAATCTTATAGACATCATTGTCCTCCTCTTCAACGTTTTGAATATTGTACTGCACAGTTTTCAAGTAATTCCCCACGACATGATTCTCATCGTCATTTCTACTGGATGCGCTTCAACGTCCTCGAAAGCGATAAGATCTGTGACAGTCATCAAGAGCTGTTCCTTTTCCCAATGTTTGGTTTAGGTAAGATTGTAGCTCGGCATCGCGTTGTGAAAATACTAATACTAATTCATGCATTTGTAATGGAGTAGAATTAATATAACTCGCGTAAAAGTGACATTGTGCTCTCTAGAAGAAGGCGCTGCGGATCTTTATCTCGAAGCGTTACTGCACCGTCCGACGACTGGATAGTGTTGTAAGTAGTGGTGAGGAACTCTTCTTGAGTATGAACAGGCATCAGACTTCTAGGATCCAGTTGGACAAAGTGTCCGTCCGCTATATGATCAATGATTTCAGTGCCATGGGTTACTTTGGCCGCATTGTAAGTGTATTCTACTGGAGATATACTTCCGTTCTCCTTGCCCGAAACGAAATTGGAGCGTCCGGCTTCGCAGCCTGAATTATTTACAAGCTCGACGTTAACATTGATTGATGTATACTTGAGTGAGTTTTTACACTATTCGAAGAAGCTGTGCATGCTATGTTGACCTCGAAAATAGGCATGCTAAGTTTCCTGTTATCAATCATTGATTTTGAGATTGTAGATTCAAGTAGGTGAAAATAAAAATGCCATGCTTGTGCTAGAAGCTCCCACCGAAGAGCCATTTGCTTCTTGAGCTAGTTTTAGCAGTTGTTAAAGTGTATTGCGTTCGTGGTCTACGTAGACCGCGAAAAATTTATTATATCACTAATTTCGTCTACAATCGTGGGTCACGGTGAACATTTTCAACAAAAATCACTATATACATTTTCTTGTTAATATCCTATTATATATAATGATGTCTATATAGCTGTCTGATTATTATTTCATCCGATATTAGAATCAGTCTTTTGAGTTACATTGCTAGTACATTTATAATTCGCATACGAATCAATTACCGTATTAAGCATTCAAGTTATTTCTCCCTACTCACACCTCTCAGTTCTAGCATGACTGGAGCAGCCACCATTTTATTAGATAGGGAATAAGACAGTATGCCAAGATAATGCGAAATATATTAAATGAAATAAATTAAATTAGAATTTGCATTTATGGATTTATTATTACACTTGCAGGATCTCAAGAACTAATCAATTCTGGATAACAAATAATTGAAACTGGCGAGATAAGTAGAGCAAATACTGCCACCTTAAATTTAATCAATTATTTTTCAGGTATGCCTCCAATCTGTTCTATTATCTCGTGTCGTGGAGTAGGTGGACACTTATTCAGATTCCCCAAGGATGCAGCTCAGTACCAACGCTGGATTGACGCAACCGAAGGAAGGCTAGATGCCCGCAAAACTAAATATATCTGCGCAGGACATTTTGCAGAAAGCGATATAAGAATCTTCAATTGTAAAATATCCCGTGTCTACTGTAGCCTAGCAAGGTGTTGAATGCAAATTATTGATGCACCCTTTGTCAACCAATTGCCATTTAACTTTGAGTGTAATCTAACATATAAAAAAATATTTCATGTTAATAATATATTTATCGATTCCTCAAACTACTTACCTTTAAATATGACCTTTGAACAGGTAAAATAGCTTGGTACTCATACGCTGTTCCAGCTTTCAGGGGACAAGCGATGCCAGTATTCACGCATGCATCAGCAATTAAAAAATTTATTGGAGTATAAAATATCCCGTGTTTACTGTAGCCTAGCAGGGTGTTGAATGCAAATTATTGATGCACCCTTTGTCAACCAATTGCCATTTAACTTTGAGTGTAATCTAACATACAAAAAAATATTTCATGTTAATAATATATTTATCGATTCATCAAACTACTTACCTTTAAATATGACCTTTGAACAGGTCAAATAGCTTGGTACCCATACGCTGTTCCAGCTTTCAGGGGACAAGCGATGTCAGTATTCACGCATGCATCAGGATTTGCAAGTGGAAATGGAACTGGAAATAAGCAAAATTATATAGATAACATTTCAACTACGGTAAATTATTCTCGGCACACAGCAGTATAATCGGAGCACTTTCACGAAACTTATCCGAATTATAGTTTGTATACAATAACTTGAAGATTTTCAAAGTGGAATAAATCCTACCAACCACAATCGACAATTGTTTACAATTCACATTGCCGAGAGTAGTTGGCTGGTATTCCAAATTGCATATTTCACTTGTAAGCAACAAAATAAACATAGTACTTCCACGACACTTTTCCGAAACATATTTTACGCGACAAACCGAAGATAATAGGACAAATGGAATAGACTCTTTGCCTGACTTAACCGAACACCACCATTCACTTTATTATTTGTCAAAGAAATGTCAAATAAATGTCAATGCAATTGTCATCGAGCAATTGCCAACAAATCTTAATCCCGAGAGGACTACACAATTTCAAAAAGTAGCTTAATACCTGTCAGATTGCAAGTCGCGATAGGCCTTTTATATGAAGGCCATGCCTAAATCCACTCAGATCGGAATGCGGGCCAATATCGACCAATCGTTACCATCTCAAACCAAGATAGTGTACACATATTGGCCATAGGCTTTGTTGGTCTGGCTTGGGCCAATATGTATTTCCTACATAAGACTGCCGTCACATGAAGCAAACTTTTTTAAGGGGAGGTGCAACTTTCGCCTACTCTTCCTAATCTTTCGATACAAATTTTTTCCTGGGTGCGTTAAGTTTTCACTCAGAAAAAATTAGTCCCGAAAGGTTTATTATCGACGGAGTCGCGGGAGAGACAGTCAGACAGTACCATGGGAGGCTGACGAATGCGACCAATCACAGCACCGCATTCCGTAATCAATTGACGTCACTTTTCTCACTCACTCTACATTTTCTTCTATCAGAAAAAGATAGATATTACATATTTCGAGATTATTATTTATTGAAATACCCGTTCCGGAAAAATGCATTATCCAATTTCAGAATGCCCTAAACAAAACAACCCTGAATATTTTTTTTCCCCTGTTTGTCCCCTGAAGTTTTTAAAATATCCCTAAATGTAGGGTTAAAATCCCTAATATGGCAGCACTGGTCTAAAAATGTCAAAAATGAGTCTTGCTTACTTTCGAACTAAATTTTCGCCGAAACAGATTTCACGTGAAATTTTGTATGAAAATTTCACGTAAAATCGAACACAGTACCATCCTTAGCACAATTCACTTCACGCCTTTTAGCGTGCTCTCACATTGCGTGAAACTGCTTCCAAAGAACAGTTCGATTGGCTCGACCTTAGTGTTCACATTGCGCGCAACAGACGAGCCATCAATTTGGGTGAGACAAATACGCCATCAAGTTTGTTAGTAGTACCTCCGCTCCGAGTTTTGTTTTCACATTTGCCGTAAAGGCATTTATATATTTAAACTAAGAAAGAGAAAAAACCAATATATTATGTACATATCGGTCATTCAGAGGCAATTTGCATAATTTGTTTCGCACGAAACAAATATGTATGCCCGTTCACACTACGCGAAACAATTACAGTACAATTACTCACAAAAAGCGACAATCATCAGATGCTCAACACAAAAAATTCTTCTCGATTCTCTTTTGATGATCTTAGTGCATGCATGGATCAGCTCCATTTTCGTATTCGTCACTTTGAGAAAAGGATGAATTTTTTTAAATTTTAACAGCATCTAGCAGCACAGATGGACAAAATCAATACAAAATTTTCGCAAAAATATTTTTAAAAAAATAACTCAGCGGATACTTTAGACTAGTGATGGGCTCAAAAATGCAAACAGTTTTCAAAAAACGTTTGGCTGCAAAAAGCGAACGATCAGTTTTTCCAAATAGCGACAGTTTTTCTAAAACGAACATTTTTTCTAAAACAAAACGTTTTTCTACAACAAATCGTTTTTCTAAAAACAATCGTTTTTCTAAAAGGAACAGATTTTCTAAAACGAACAATTTTTCTAAGAGAAATAGTTTGTTCTAAAATGAACCGTTTTTGTACAACGAATAGTTTTTCTAAAACCAGTCATTTTTCTAAAACGAATCGTTTTTATAAAATGAATCGTTTTTCGTTTTTCTAAAAACGAATCGTTTTTTTTTCAAAGGATCGTTTTTATAAAACGTATCGTTTTTCTAAAACGAAGTTTTTAAAAAAAGAATCGCTTTCTGTTTTTTTAAGCGAATCGTTTTTCTAAAATGAATCGTTTTTCTTTTTTTTTTAAACTAACCGTTTTTCGAAAGCAAATCGTTTTTCGTTTTTCTAAAACGAATCATTTTTCGTTTTTTTAAACGAACCGTTGTTCGTTTGTTAAAACGAACTGTTTGGCCATGGAAAACTGCTTAGCTGCAGAAAACAGATTTTCAGAGGCAAACTATGTATGTATGTATATATATAATACGAGGTTTTCAGACTTATTTGGTGCGTATATTTGCATCTCGATCAAGAGCTGGTTAGGGTAGGTAGCATTGAAAACAACAACAGTTGCTGTTGTTTTGAATGCTGCTTACCAGAACTAGCACTCGATGGCATACGACCATGTAAATCACAACCATGTGTACTGATCGATGTATGATTATACGGTTGATCAAGTAGATAATATATTGGGAAATTGGGACAATACAAATATCAATTCAGTTTGGAAGCGCTTAGTCCTAGCAATGAATGTTTACGATAAGACATAATACATAAAATATATATAAGAAAAAACATAATACGTAAAAATTCATTGTACTGAATTAATTGAAAATCATTCAAACTATGAACGATATTTCTGAATTGAACCAACATACATTTCAAATATTTATTTTGTCGCACAGCATAACATTTTTTCTTGTCGTTTTCCAATTTAAAACAACAGTTGTTTTTTTCTTCAAAAACAAAACAGCTCGTTATCGTTTTTTGAAAACAACAGAAACGCTCATCACTACTTTAGACCGATGTCCACTAAACCAGGCCGGCCACAAAAGTAATTAGCGTGCAAAATGGCGGATTTAAAAAAATCTTTCCGCACAATCTCTTTTTGTTCTACAGCTGAGAAAATGTCCGGCACTGAAAACTGGCAAATGTAGCAGAAATACCAGTGAATAAAGCAAGAGATAGGCACAAGCATCAACTGTTTCCTTAGCATCGGCTGGTTGCAATACGTATCCAGGCTGTTTTAGGGGGCCTTAATGGCCTTGATGTTCGGCTTTTAAATTATGATCAATTGTGGCAACATGGGCTTTTCGTTGTGCATGAGAATGTTTTATAGATGTAGAGTGCGCACTGTTGCGACTCTGTATATTGTGTATGTCAGTCGCAAAGTAGGCATGTTTTTCCTAAAAAAAATATGGCTATGACACGAATGAAGTACAGGAGGACAAGTTTGTCGACTTCTTCCAAACCTGGGAAAAGGTACTCTGATGCAGGAGTTTTTCCTAGTTGCGATCGCACAAATCCACCGAACCATTGAATCACTCATTGAACATTTTCATCCATTTCACTTCCAGCTACTACCTTCACTCAAGTACGTTTCGATGTCTTGGCAATTATCGATATTTCGTTGGTAATCCAGTGTTGTCAGAATTGGGGAACTTCGGACATCGTTGGCGTTTTTAGGGAAATAACTCGTTTAGTATTTTTTCTTTGAGTAATAAACTTAATATTCTGTGGAATACGGGTTTTGAAGCGAAACCCCTATTTTTTTCACTTTGTGGTAAAAATATTTATGGAGCTTCAAAAACGACATATTTATAGTCACTGCCACAAACTTTTCGATGACACTTTTCAAGTGAAGATTCCTAGTCACATGAGATCTAGACTGACCGACCGAAAAAACAAATCCTAAAAGACATAATGGATTGGTACAAGATAATTAGTATATTACATTATTTGAACTATATAGCTCCACATTTATTTATAAACTAATTAAACTATTTGTTCTCTTATATTTCGTTTCCACATATAAAGCGAGGGCATTTTCGCAAATATTGCAAACATATTTGTTTGGTCGTTCTGCGAATGATTTCATATATTTAATCTCTCTCACATGAAGCATCATAGTACTTCTTACAACATTTTTGCATTGGCTTGCATATAATCATAATCAATTTAATTATTTCTCTGATTAATGACCGCAGATATGTATTTATCATCTTTAAATTTTGCTTAGTTATAATTTCGTCAGAATGCCGTGCCTTATTTTGAATGTATTTAAATTTCCTTTCGGGATACTTTCTAGTTTATTTTTGCGGATACATTGACGTTTACTTTTAGTGCAGATTCTTTGAGGACTTTCCGTTTCCTTAGTTTCTGCTTTCCTGTTAGCTATAACTTCTGCTTTGTTTTGGGATTCCCGAAACGCTGCTTCAATATTAGTGACTACACTAGGCTTTAGAAGTTGCTCAGTCGTGGACATCTGAAAATATTGATTTAAATAATACAAGTCACTAAAGCATCAAAATAAATATGTTCTAAATTTAAACACTATTTTTTCATTTAGCAGTTAGATGTGCGAGCGTGGTGTGCAATAGATTTCCATAGGTGCTAAGTATGTAATTAAGCTCAAAATAAATCATCAAACTCAAATGCCATCCGACAGTTGTCTTAACAAAGAAAGTGAGAGAATCTATGAAAGGGTATTTGTTTCATTACGACGTAGAAATGGTGAAATGTGCGATGGTAAAAAAAATGCTCAAAGTCAAAATGAATATATTCGTCGTATTTGACTTTTTTTCTTCTGTAAAGGCAAAATTTGGTGCAAGCAAAAAATAAATCGTGTGTGTTTTTGAGGAAGACGTGTCGAAAGAATACTAGTGTCGAAATTGGTGCGGAAATGTACACGCCACGCAGGAAACCCATTCGAAATGAAGCCAAGGAAAAAAGGCACTTATAGAAGCAAATCCCGCTTTCACTAAGACTAAACATATAAAATTCAACCATTTCAGAGCATTTGCACGTGCTGGGATATGCTAGTAAGCTGAAACTAATTTTACTCAGCGCATACATGTGCATATTATCCCATCAACAAAATTGTCTGTAGTGGATAGCATAAAATTGTCGAACATGATCTTTTTATTCTCCAATTAGTATCGGAAATAGTATTCCGCATTAATTATCTTATTGCCTACCATTTTAATACTCATCAATATTGCATGAAACGCCATTCGTTAAGAGTTTTCTTTGACAAAGCACATTTATATTACCTAGTGGGAATGAAAAACGATCCTATTGTAACAATGCATTTTGACGGGAAATTTTCTGTATTTTTTCAACTTTTGAATTGGATATTGCTATTTCTCGCGATCAGTGGGGATATGTTTCAAATTCTACCACAAATCAAGTTCTTTCTGCGCTATCTAGTGAGTACGCATACGCTATTGAACTCAGAACAGGCTCATGAATCAGAAATCGGAGCAACTTCGGGTTCGTTAAAGCAGCCGAATTGCTCATGAAACACATTTTGCCGAGATATCTTAAGAGTGCATTTAACACAGCTTGTTTTGAAATTACAAACTTTTCAAAGCATAAAAGTATATACATCTAATAAAATGAGTACCTGTCTACTGTCAGCATGCGTGCCCCGCTTTTCTTGTAGTAGCAGCGCGTGTATTGCTCCTGGCATTAAATTGTGTTTCGCTTTCAAATGATATTTTAGACTAATCGTAGATTTGAAAATCATACCGCACATGGTGCAGGCGATAGGTACGGGTACTAGTAAATATGAATATTTGCTGGTTTTCTTCTTTAATTCTTCTTTTACTTCAGGTGGAAAATTGCTGTGCAATATTTTGTAATGTAACTGATGGCCAAGCTTATATGTGAATTTATAGCCACATTTGCCGCAAAATGGCACTTTTATATTTGTACTTGTTGAATCAGATGACTGCATTTCTGATAAGGTAATCGGAGCTGTTCGCTTCGAAGTTGTTTGGATAGGAATAATATGTTTTTCGATTACAATATCCTGGGAAATATAGTTATCAATCAAAATGGTAAATATGATAAATATAGTCTTGCGTGAATTACATAGTTTGTGTCATCGGCTTTTGTGCAAAGATCTGGAGGTGATTGCTTTGAAATATCCTGAGTAGCATTACCACATTCATCGTTTCCAAAATCCTGAAAGAGACAAATCCCATTCAAATGGGAATATCTGAATTTGAATTTGAAGTCCTAAATAAAGTCTTGCTTGAGTCATAAACTTTGTTCCATAAAGATTTTAAAAATAAAAAAGATTTCAACTGCACTCTTTACCATTTCAGTCTCAAATTCCTCTTTGATAACGCTTGGCATTGAATCAGTTGTTTCTATGTTTTTTATTGCTGTCAAAGGTTCGATCAAAGTCTCGTTAGACCTAATCGCTGGTAAGTCTTCATTTACTGCAAACGACTCAGGATCAATAGCCTATCAGAAAAAGTTCTTAAGGTGGATTCACTATTAAATGCATTTATATACAAAATACCTCTGACTGTTGATCCTGATCATATTTCTGCGTTTGTTCGGATTTGCGCTTGGTCCATAAGAACATACATAGTTTATCTCTGACATGTCTACTGGAACTCTCAATGCCAGATTCGATTTGAATTAACGACTGGAATGTTTCAGTTTAGAAGTGGTTTAATATAAACCTATCAGTAATATATATTTGTATTAGCACGCACCTGATTAGATTTTGTGTCGTCTCCAGTGCTCCGAAATTCTTTTTCCAGGACTGGTTTGATTTTAATTAAAGACTAGAAAGTTTCAGTTTGGAAGTGGTTTAATATTAAACCTATGGGAAGTGCACTCTAGTAATATATTTGTATTAGTACGCACCTGATTAGATTTTGTGTCGCCTCGAGTGCTCCGAAGTTCTTTTTCCAACACTGACTCGACTTGTAGTAACAACTGGAAAGTTTCAGTTAAAAAGTGGTTTAATATTAAATCTAGTCGAAGTGCATTCTAGTAATATATTTGTATTAGTACGCACCTGATAAGGTTTTGTGTCGTCTCGAGTGCTCCGAAATTCTTCTTCCAGTACTGATTTCATGCTTTCTGGGTCTAGAGAATGTTTCGACCTTAAATGCTCTACAAACTTATTTTTACGTTTATGGTCCGAATAACACATTGGGCAGGTATGAGCGACATAAACAATTGAAGCTTCCAGTTTCTCTAATCGTGTCTTTTCTCCATTCGAGAGATAGGTATGCTTAAGTTTGTGATGTATCTCATAGTCCTGATTATTTTTGAACTTAAGGCCGCATTTGCTGCAAAAGTCTGTCCATTTTCCAAGTTTTAAATATTTCTTGTTGTTTTTATGCGAGCTGCATTTTGGGATGACTTTTTCAGTGCTACTTTGAGCACTATCATTGTCGTCGCTAGCAGGTTCCTGATATAATAGATGATGTTGAATATTGAAATAGTTGTATTCAGAAAATAAATCAAGACGTTAAGTCTTGAAAGTTGAAAATAAGTTCATTTTGATTGTGGTCACCAGTTATCTTTCATTAACTAATTTTGTGGGTGGTTCTGATGTTTTTAATGAGATTCTTTTTCTGTCTGTATGTTGCAACAGTAGAATCCTCACTAAAATGGCTGAAGCTGTAAAATCTATGGTTTGTATATTCGCTCCCAGGCATTGGCATTTAATGAAAAAAGTTATTGGCCGTAGCAATAACAAGCAAGGCCATATTACACTAAATATCTGAACGGCCTCCGTAGTTCTTTCTTTTCTAAGATATTTTGGCTAAATGCGACTACATTTTCCCCATAGCCGTCGGACTTTATTGCTGATAGACGTACGACTGATGAACGTTTTCTTTTTTGTGCTTTTTTCCTTGTTTTTATCCAACTTTTGACTATTGCTAACATCAATTCGCCCTTTGGTGTGGAAATTTCCTGACTTGGGGTCATTAAGTCGAGCTTTATTGCTATTTCTTCAGTATTATTGCCTACTTATTTTAAGTACTCTCTGAAATAAACACACTTGACTCACTTTGATCTGAATGACCTCACCATTCATTTCGTCCGGCACGTTATAATTACTTGCATTAAATGACTCATAAATAGAATTTCCATCCTACAAGGAGACATTACTTATTACATAAGACGCTATATAAAGATATCAAATCTGTATTTCTACCTGAAATGGATCTTCTTCAATTGAAAATTCTTCAATTGAAAATTCTTCCTTTACCGTCTCTAGCAAAAGTGGCTCAAACTTTTCTGAGGACAAATGTACACATGTTATGTGTGCACCAAACAATTTCATTTCAGTGAATTGCTTTTCACAAAGCGCACAGACTAGAGTAAGTTTTAGTGTGTCTTCAACGAATATTTCCCCACATTTAAAATATTTGCTTGGCATCGTAAGTTTTACGAGTGGAATATTTCTATCAATGATGCTTTCTTTCGATTCGATGTCCTCAGGCTCGTGTTCCACATGTGGCATAGTAGTAGAAATTGCGTCCATATGATACTAATATTTGGAAGTTCCAAGTTTGTAAGTACTCGCTCAATAATGCAAATTATCCTCCTCTAGTCGTAAAAATTGCACCGAGTAGAGAATTCTTGTCCGTGCCTCTGACAGCTGTCACTTTTAGTTTGACGTGCCTAAATTTACACGACCCTGGTGCAAACTTTCACCAACAGAAGACGAGTTGGTGAACTCAGTGAACTGTTCCCTTCACCCCCACCAAACTAAGATCTTCTTTGACAGCATTAAAGGCGGGAAATTGTCATTACGAACTTTTTAATGTGTCAAAAGTGAATAGGATGTGGCCATAACCGGATGTAAAATAATGAGCCAAATCCCAAATGCATGTTGTCGTTAATCTGAGAAGTAATGGCAGTAATAACTGCGCAGAATGCTTCACGAAAAAATTCAAAATAGGGATTAAAAAGGTAAGCATAAAGCTTAGAATTTCGAACCGAATAAGGTGTGGCCTTTGTCGTGGATAATTTTTTTATAAAAGCGACGAGCATTTTAGTTAATAGTCACTTCTTGGTTGACTTCCTTCTAGTGTCCATAAGTTTATACTACCTATTCGTGAAAGCCATTATCCTATTCTTAAAAATACCTTCGTTCTACCAAGCTAAGCTTGGCCTGTTCCGTGAAAAAGCAAATACAGTACGATTGCGATTTTCACAACTAATTAAAACACAGTGCAGCGATTTTAAAGCAGGAGTTATGGCAGAGCATCTCAACTAGGCCGGAGTCCAGGAGTGAGTCTGCCAAAAGGGTGATGGTAATCCATCAATGAGACAAAAAATATTAATTTTCACTGAAGCAGGGTGCCTTAAAAGACGTCCAGGCCCCTAATCCGCATTAGTGGAGCAACGTCCAGTACAAACGGTTGCTGATGTGCCGCTTTGCTAGATCTACATGGCTAGGGTGGGTCACTAGAATAATATGGTGAACTTGCTCCTATACAGCAGCAAAAGGGGACACTACGTGTTTTCATCGATCAGGAACACACAATAGGCACAATGTAAACAAAATAGGCGAAGAGACTTTTGTCCGTAAAGAAGAACAAAGCTCTCGGGTATGAGATGCCAAGCCAGTTTCGGCCGAGATGCATGTTTGCTAGACAAATGGCTGAAAAAGCATGAAAAAAACACTGAAAACTGCTGAGGAAAATGTTTTCATTTCAAAGGCAGATATAGATGAAAGCAGGCAGCCTCTAGTCCCAGACGTTGCAGAGGCCTAAAAACATAGCTGGAAGTCTCTCCTCAGCAAGCAGGTCAGTCAGACCAAACGACACCTGAAAAAGAGGAGTCCTGGCCGGCGATAGCTCAATGGCTGGGTCAAATATCTAACTTTTACCATTGTATTCTTCATCTTGTTTTTTCGATTTTACTTTTATCCCATTGTCTCATTTTGTTTTTGTTTACATAGAAATAAAAGCAGTAAAAAAATCCTAAAAATCTGAACACAGTACCAATGTCTTTAAAACATTCTTTCTGATAGTTTCAATATAAAGAGCAGAGGCTCAATGGCTGCTTTTTTCAGAGTTTTTATTTATTGTGTCACCTTTTGCAGGCACCGTCTGCTTTGCCTGCTCCTACTCGTTACTATTTTATATTTCAACCTCAAAATTCATTATTTCTGTTCTTACGTGTTTTAGATATAATTTTTAAGCCTTGGCCTTCTTCGAAAAGCATTTAGCAATAAATACTAATCGTTACGAAAAATAATACTTAACAATTACATTGTTTAAAGTATGATTTTCGACGCGCATAGAATTCCTCATATTGATCGAAAAGCTTTCCGCAAATGTTACAAACACATTTTTCGGCATAATAGACTAGCATGTTATTTTCCTATACCCTTTTTATAATAAGAATACGTTCGCAATGCTGACATTTAAATCGATCTCCATTGTGTCTTTGCGATTGATTCCATAGATTTTCACTTCCTCAAACGATGTAAGCCAAAGTACTATCATTATCTACTTTATTATTTCTCATCTCGATAAAGAGACTGATCGCTGATCTTACCAGATTCTATTCTGTAATATTCATACGTACGGTAAGTGACGTATTTATAACATTCAAAAAGCTTTTAGGGCAAAAGTAGCTGAAATCGGACAAAATTGGCCAATTTTGGGTTGGAGTGGTTTGGAACATAACAGGCCAAGGCCTATTTCTGCGATACAAAAATTTTGGTTTTGTAGGGGAGTAAGGGTTTTTTGGCTATAGTTTGGCAAAACTGTCTTGACGGCGCTTTCGATGATTGAAAATGGTCGGAGAGTACAATAGTGATATTGTAAGAACGAAAAAGTTGTGATAGGGGAAATTGGGCAAAAACATCCATTTTTACCAAAATTATTTTTCTGGTCTAGCATGAATTCAGGGACCTTTCTGAGTTGTTTCGTTCGAAATTTCCATAAAAGTCTGGGAAATAGCGGCCTAGTTTCGAAGATACAGCAAAATGAAATTCGCCGGAAAACCTTCTAGAAAAACTGAAAGTTGCACTAAAAGTGCTATGGAGGAAAAGGTTGAGATCCTTTTTGGTTCACCAGTTGCCTTCTCCGGCTGTGGTGAGGCCCTCCTCGTGACTGCAGGTCCTCACGAGACCGCGGGAGGTAAGACGCCCCTGGATTCATGTCCAGCCTTACCGAAGATGTTGGCCCCCTAGTGGGTGCCTGTTTAATAGGCGAAATTTTTTTTTATCATTTCTTAATAAAATTTGCGACCAACTTCATGCTTCAGTGTGGCGAAGTGGAAAACCGACTGTTTTAGATTAGCCAGGCAAAGTTTGGTATCAGAGATCGATCGATGAAAAGTCATATAGATGGCAAGAGGGTTAGTTTGTCCTATCTTAGTAAATTTTTCGACATTGGTAATTTGAACGAATACAGGAGATGTTTTGTGTATATAATAAAATCAAATTAAATTGATTGAATTTGATAGTTTTCCTTTAGACGGCCCCTAGATTGGAAAAAGATTTGCCAAATAAATGGCCGACCATTGGAAAGTTACGGACAAGCTGCACGGACTGATGACTCGGTATCCTTTGAAGATCATCTTGCACCATCACCATTCTAGCCTGGGAACTTTGCGTCTGAAGGGTGGGGAGGGCATACTATACCTTTTCATTACATCACTGCAAATCGTATGTATTGTATGTATAGCATACTTCAACAAATGCTTGATAGTATTTTTTTGTACTCGTACTAGTTATACCTAGTATGTGAAAATCCTAGTACGACTCAACTCTAGTCATAATATGGACCAAAACCTGCATTGAAAACCTACATACATATTTCCTCTACCTTTCTTCGAAATTAGGGTTTTCTTACGGACTAGATTTTTTTAAATTTGTAATTGAAATCAACTATAGTTAACTACGCTTTTAGGTTCCTTCTTTATATTTTAAAATCTTTTTACAATGTTCAAAACTCAAAAAAGATATTTATTAAAGTAAATTTAATTTTCAATTTTCTTTGTCACCTTTTTATGGCCACGTATAAGGGGTAAATAGAAAAGACACTAATCATATGCGTAATCCTTTTTCATAACTACATTTTACATCAATCAAAAACTAATTGACACAATTGATTGACTCACACTGATTGGCTCATCCAAATGAGTGAATCGAAGTGTATCGACACACGAAACTGAGTCGTTTTTCCCCATCTCTAATTTGAATCTCACACGGCATATTTTACAGAAGATGGGTGAATCGTTGGTCTGCATTTATGAAATAAAGTTTTTTTCGATAGGAATAACATGTTTTTCGATTGCAATATCCTAGAAAATACAGTTATAAATCAAAACGAAATATATAATAAATATATCCTTCTGCGAATTACATAGTCATCAGCTTGTGTGCAAAGATCTGGAGCATTACTGCATTCCTCGTTTGCAACATCCTGAAAAAAGACAAATCCCATTAAAAAGGAAACAACTTACATCAATTTAATAACATAAATAACACCTTGCCTGAGTTACTTGGTTTGTTTCATAAAGACATTAGAAATATAAAAAAATATTTCATCTCCACTCATTTACCATTTCAGTTTCAAATTCTTCTTCCACTATTTCCATGTCGCCTGGCATGGATTCAGCTGTCATGTTTGTGATTGCTGTCAATTGTTCGGTCGAAATTCCGTTAGACTTAATCGCTGGTGTATTTTCATTTATCACAAAGGACTCAGGATCAATAGCCTATTAAAAAAGCTTCTAATGTCGATTCACTAATAAATGCAATTAAAATACCTCTGATTGTTGCTTTTTGACATTTTTCTGCGTTTGTTCCAATTTGTTCTCCGTCCCTAAAACTGTACTGCTATTGTAATCCTTTTCCCGGGACTCGCCTTGATTGAGTATATCAGAAACGTATTCTAGTAATATTTTTGTATCAGCATGCACTTGATCAGTTTTGTATCGAGTGGTCCGATATTCTTTTTTTATTACTAATTTCATAATTTCAGGGTCCGGAGAATGCTTTTTTTTCAAATGCCTTACGAACCCGCTTTTAGTTTTATGATCACGATAACAAATTGGACACGTATGAGCGACATAAACAATTGACGCTTCCACTTTCTCTAATTGTGTCTTTTCTTCATTCGAGAGATTGGTATGTCTAAGTTTATGATGTGTCTTATAATCCTGATTATTTTGGAACTTCAAACCGCATCTACTGCAAAAGTCTGTCCATTTTCCGTGTTCTAAATATTTATTGGGGTTTTCATGCGACCTGTAATTCGAGACGAATTTTTCAGTGTTACGTTGTGATGTATTGTCATTGTCGTCGCCAGCAGATACCTGATGTAATAGGAAATATTAAATACTGAAATAATGGCATTCAAAAAATGAAAAAAGACGTTTAAAGTTGGAAATAAGTTGTTTTTGTTTGTGGTCAACAGTTATCTGTGATTAATTAACTTTGAGGGTAGTTCTGATTTTTTTAATGAAATTATTTTTCTTGTCTGTATGTCGTAAAAGTAGAATCGTTACTAACATAGCTGTAGCTGTAAAATCTATAGTTTTCATTTTCGTTTTCAGGCATTGGTATTTAATGAAAAAGCTATTGCCGTAGCGATCACAAGCACCGCCAAGTCAGTATGTTTCATTTACCACAAAGGACTAAGGACCAACCGCCTATTAGAAAAGCTTCTCACGTCGATTCACTAATAAATGCAATTAAAATACCTCTGATTGTTGCTTTTTGACATTTTCCTGCGTTTGTTCCAATTTGCTCTTCGTCCCTAAGACTATACTGCTAGTGAAATCCTTTTCCCGGGATTCGCCTTGATTGAGTATATCAGAAACGTATTCTAGTAATATTTTTGCATTAGCACGCCCTTGATCAGTTTTGTCTCGAGTGTTCTGATATTCTTTTTCCAGGACTAATTTCATAATTTTAGGGTCCAGGGAATGCTTTCTTTTCAAATGCTTTTTGAACCCTCTTTTTTTAGTAAAACCACGATCACAAATTGGACACGTATGAGCGACATAAACAATTGAAGCTTCCGCTTTCTCTAATTGTGCCTTTTCTTCATTCGAGAGATTGGTATGTCTAAGTTTATAATGTATCTTATAGTCCCGATTATTTTGGAACTTAAACCCGCATTTACCGCAATAGTCTGTCCATTTTCCGTGTTTTAAATATTTCTTGGGGTTTAACTGCGGATTGTAACTCGAGAGTTTTTCAATTTTACGTTGACGCGTAATGTCACTATCGTCAGCAGCAGATACCTGATATAATAGAAAATGTTAAGTGCTGAAATAGTTGTATTCAGAAAATGAATCAAGACATTAAAAGTTAAGAGTATTTTTCTTGTCTGTATGTTGCAAAAGTGGAACCGTTACTAACATGACTGAAGCAGTAAAATCTATGGTTTACATTTTCGATCTCAGGCATTGGAAATGAAAAATTTATTGCCCGTAGCAATCACAAGCACGGTCAAGTCAGTATGTTTCCCGAATACTACCCAAAATATCTCAGAGAGGTATGTATATGTCATAACTACAAGGTTAAGCGAGGAAGATTTTCTCTTGTTTAAATGAAGGGCCTTCGTAGCTCCTTTCTTTTCTAAGACATTCCTTCAGTATTATTGCCTAGTTTAAGCTATCCTGAAATAAACACACTTGACTCACTTTGATATGAGCGAGTTCACCATTCATTCCGTCCGGCACGCCATAATTGCTAGCACTAGAAGAATCGTAATTAGAATTTTCATCCTACAAAGAGACATTTCCTATTACATTAGTCTCTATATGAAGATATCAAATCTGTATTTCTACCTGAAATGGATCTTCTTCAATTGAAAATTCTTCCTTTACCGTCTCTAGCAAAAGTGGCTCAAACTTTTCTGAGGATAAATGTACACATGTTACGTGTGCACCAAACAATTTCATTTCAGTGAATTGCTTTTCACAAAGCGCACAGACTAGAGTAAGTTTTAGTGTGTCTTCAACGAATATTTCACCACATTTAAAATATTTGCTTGGCATCGTAAGTTTTACGAGTGGAATATTTGTATCAATGATGCCTTCTTTCGATTCGATGTCCTCAGGCTCGTGTTCCACATGCGGCATAGTAGTAGAAATTGCGTCCATCTGATACTGATATTTGGAAGTTCCAAGTTCGTAAGTACTCGCTCAATAATGCAAATTATAGTCCTCTAGTCGTATTAAAATTGCACCGAGTGCACCGAGTAGAGAATTCTTGCCCGTGCCTCCGACAGCTGTCACTTTTAGTTTGACGTGCCCGACGTGCCTAAATTTACACGACCCTGGTGCAAACTTTCACCAACAAAAGACGAGTTGATGAACTGTTCCCTTCTCCCCCGCGAAACTAAGATCGTCTTTGACAGCATTAAAGGCGGGAAATTGTCGTTACCGTCGTTACGAACTTCTTAATGTGGTGCTCAAAAGTGAATAGGATGTGGCCATAACCGAATGTAAAATAATGAACCAAATCCCAAATGCATGTTGTCGTTAATCTGAGAAGTAATGGCAGTAATTACAGGCGCAGAAAAATGCTTCACGAAAAAATTCAGAATAGGGATAAAAAAGGTAACCAAAAAGCTTAGAATTTCGAACTGAATAAGGCGTGGCCTTTGTCGTGAACAAATGTTTTATAAAAGCGACGAGCATTTTATGTAATAGTCACTTTCTAGTTAACTTCCTTCTAGTGTCCATAAGTATATACTGCATATTCGTGAAAGCCTGTATCCTATTCTGAAAACTACCTTCGTTCCACCAAAAAAAAAACCAAAAACAGTAGGTGTACGATTTTCACAACTAATTAAAACACAGTGCAGCGATTTTAAAGCAGGAGGTATGGTAGAACATCTTAACTAGGCCGGAGAACAGAAGAGAGTTTGCCAAAAGAGTGATGGTAATCCATCAATAAGACAAAAAAGATTAATTGCCACTGGAGCAGGGCACCTTAAAAGACGTCCAGGCCCTTAATCCGCATTAGTCGAGCACCGTCCAGTAAAAAAATGTCGACGGTTGCTGATGTGCCGCTATGCTAGCTCTACGCAGCTAGGTTGTGTCTCTAGAAAAGTATGGTGAACTTGCTCCTATACAGCAGCAAAAGGAGACACTACGTGTTTTCATCCGTCATGAACACACAATAGGCACAATGTAAACAAAATAGGTGAAGGGAATTTTGTCCGTAAAGAAGAACAAAGCTCTCGGGCATGAGATGGCAAGCCAGTTTCGACCGAGACGTGTGTTTGCTAGACAAATGGCTGGAGAAGCATGAAGAAAACACTCAAAAATGCTGAGGAAAATGTCTCCATTTCAAAGGCAGATCTAAATGGAAGCAGACAGCCTCTAGTCCCAGACGTTGCAAGGGTCTCAGCCGCTCTATGACTCCGGCCTAAAAACATAGCTGGAAGTCTTTCCTCAGCAAGCAGGTCAGTCAGACCAAACAAAACCTGAAAAAGAGGTGTCCTGACAAGCTTTAGCTCATTGGCTAGGTCAAGGATCTAACTTTTATCATTGTATTCTTCTTGCTGTTTTTTCGATTTTGCTTTTATCCCATTTTTCAATTCAAAATTTTATTTCAAATTGCAATACAATACAATTGCAATACAAGTAGATAAAACATCAAAGTTTACTTTGACATATATGTTTTTTTTTAATCTCAGAACAGAGATTTAAGGAAATGAAATAAGCGTATACATATACGAAATTCAGTATAGTGAAGCAATTTTACTACAAAGATAAAATCAATAATTAGAACAAATGGAGAGAATTACTACCTCAGATATTCTCTTTGATGTCCCCGATACCCAAGATCTACGAACTTTTGGTTATAACGTGTCGAATGGCCTACTATTTCTAACTCTATCTTCCTGTTAGTGGAGTAAAAGTCTATCAAATTTGCTTATATTGCCCATAGTTTTTCTTCACTGCAATATTGCTATAAATTTTCTTCACTGCAATATTGCTTATTGCCCATAGTTTTTCTTCACTACTACCAAAGATATAGATATATAAAAAAATGACTTATTAAATTATGTCTTTGCTGATCCCATTGTGGTTGTTGAAAATTTTGTTTTGTACACTGAGTCCTGTTCGACGAGGATTCGGTTGGCTTATCACGGTGCGTATCAGCCATCGTTTTCCAATTCCACCATAGTGTAGGTTCGACCTTCTAGTTAATGAATACTACTAGGAATCTTATAGACCAATGAGCTCTTACACATCTTCAAAATTAATAAATTACGCAAAATCAATAATATTCAACGACTAACATTGCCAAAGTAACAAAAATGGAGGATCTATTAAAAGTGTTGTAAATATTAAGGATTTATGAAAATCGACAGTTTCAAAAATCGAAACTGTACTATATTTGCGTGTCTTTTAAAACCATTTAGCAATAAAGACTATTCGTTTAGAAAAATCATATTTGAAAATTACATTTATTGAATTCCTCAACCCCAAACCATATTCATTTATAAGCTAATTAAACTACTTGTGTGTTTCATGTGATCTCCGATACGCAAAGCGTTTCCGCAAATGTTGCGAACAGATTTTTCGGTCGCTATAGACTAGCATGTAATTTTTCAAACCTACTTTATAGTCAGAATTCGTTCTCAATACTCATATTTCAATCGATCTCCATCGTGTCTTTGCGCCTGATTCTACATATTTGTTCTTCCTCAAATGAATCGTCACATTACTTCCTCAGATATAAGGCAAAGTACAATCATTATCATGTTTGATTTTACTCATTTCAATGGACAGCCTGATGGCTGGTCTTACGAGAGCCTTTTTATAATATTTACACTCATTGTAAATGACATATTTAACACATTTAAGTTTGACTTGGTTATTTTTCGCAAGTTTGCCGTGCCTTTTTGGCATATTGTTGTTGCTTGTGCTACGATTGCGACTGTTTTTTCTTTGTATTCCCGTAGCACTGCTTCAACATCTGAGATTACACTGAGATTTAGACGCTTTTTGATTCAAATAATACAAGCAGCTAGCCATCAAGTTTTCTTTGACATAAATATGTTTTTTTGAGTACAGTAAATGTTATCACTGTGAAATAAATATGCGTGTAGCTTTTAAAGAAGTACAGCTGATAGTTTGTATAAAATCTAAGATGAACGTAACTCATTCTCATGAAAATATTCTACTTCGAACTACTTTCTTGGGACACATGAGGTGAACAAAAATCAATCTAATCTGACATTAAAATCCTTCTGATTTTTGAATAAAACTTATTACAATAAATCCTGAAAAAAGAGCAGAGCATCTCAAGGTAAGTTATAGTAAAGCAGCTGTCAAAAAAGGCAGAGCAAGTTAGAGCAATTGAGAGCTCGAAATCTGATGCAACACTTTTCAAATAACAGTTCTCAAAGTTGATTGCATGTCAGAGGGTTAACCTATCAGTTCTCTAGTAACAAAACTCTACTTCAGTCGTATTTTTTCGTTAATAGTCGGCCCTCTCACAATTGACAAAAAAAAACTGTTTGCTCGTCTGAAGGTACTCTAAAAATAGAGGACAAAATCGTGCTCTAAATTGCTCTGTTTTAACTTAGAGCAGGCTCATGAAACACAAATCTGAGCAAATTCGGGCAAATCATGAAATACATTTTGCTGAGATATCTCAACCTAGCTCAACGTAGACCAGCTCATTAAACACAACAGTTTTAGTAGAAGTGCGTCTATTCATTCCGGCTGTACTTTATGTATCACTTCCAAATGTTGTTTTATATCCATCTGATATTTGAATCTCACACGGCATATTTTACAGATGATGGGTGAATCGTTGGTCTGCATTTATGAAACGATATTCGGAGCTGTTTGCTTTGAAGTTTTTTTGGACAGGAATAACATGTTTTTCGATTGCAATATCCTAGAAAATACAGTTATAAATCAAAACGAAATATATAATAAATGTAGCCTTATGCGAATTACATAGTCATCAGCTTTTGTGCAAAGATCTGGAGCATTACTGCATTCCTCGCTTGCAACACCCTGAAAAATACAAATCCCATTAAAAAGGAAACATCTTACATCAATTTAGTAACATAAATAACGCCTTGCCTGAGTTACTTGCTTTGTTTCATAAAGACATTTAAAATATAAAAAAATATTTCATCTACACTTATTTACCATTTCCGTTTCAAATTCTTCTTCCACTATTTCCATGTCGCCTGGCATGGAATCAGCTATCATGTTTGTGATTGCTGTCAATTGTTCGGTCGAAATTCCGTTAGACTTAATCGCTGGTGTATTTTCATTTATCACATAGGACTCAGGATCAATAGCCTATTAGAAAAGCTTCTAATGTCGATTCACTAATAAATGCAATTAAAATACCTCTGATTGTTGCTTTTTGACATTTTTCTGAGTTTGTTCCGATTTGTCCTTCGTCCGAAAGACTGGACTTCTATTGTAACCCTTCCCCCGGGTTTCGCCTGGATTGAAAATATCAGAAACGTATTTTAGTAATATTTTTGTATCAGTTTGATCAGTTTTGTCTCGAGTGGTCCGATATTCTTTTTCTAGTACTAATTTCATAATTTCAGGGTCCGGAGAATGCTTTGTTTTCAAATGGTTTACGAACCCGTTTTTAGTTTTATGATCACGATAACAAATTGGACACGTATGAGCGACATAAACAATTGACGCTTCCACTTTCTCTAATTGTGACTTTTCTTCATTCGAGAGTTTGGTATGTCTAAATTTATTATGTATCTTAAAATCCTGATTATTTTGGAACTTAAAACCGCATTTACTGCAAAAGTCTGTCCATTTTCCGTGTTCTAAATATTTATTGGGGTTTTCATGCGACCTGTAATTCGAAACGAATTTTTCAGTGTTACGTTGTGATGTATTGTCATTGTCGTCGGCAGCAGATACCTGATGTAATAGAAAATATTAAATACTGAAATAATGGCATTCAAAAAATGAAAAAAAAAACGTTTAAAGTTGGAAATAAGTTGTTTTTGTTTGTGGTCAACAGATATCTTTCACTAACTAACTTTGAGGGTGTTTCTGATTTTTTTAATGAAATTATTTTTCTTGTCTGTATGTTGCAAAAGTAGAACCGTGGCTAACATAGCTGAAGCTGTAAAATCTATAGTTTTCATGTTCGTTTTCAGGCATTGATATTTAATGAAAAAGTTATTGCCGTAGCAATCACAAGCACCGCCAAGTCAGTAAGTTTCATTTATCATAAAGGACTTAGGATCAACAGCCTAATAGAAAAGCTTCTCACGTCGATTCACTAATAAATGCAATTAAAATACCTCTGATTGTTGCTTTTTGACATTTTTCTGCGTTTGTTCCAATTTTTTCTTCGTCCCTAAGACTGTACTGCTATTGTAACCCTTTTCCCGGGATTCACCTTGATTGAGTATATCAGAAACGTAATCTAGTAATATTTTTGTATCATCACGCACTTGATCAGTTTTATCTCGAGTGATTCGATATTCTTTTTCCAGGACTAATTTCATAATTTTAGGGTCCGGAGAATGCTTTTTTATCAAATGCTTTACAAATGCTCTTTTAGTTTTATGATCACGATAACAAATTGGACACGTATGAGCGACATAAACAATTGAAGCTTCCGCTTCCTCTAATTGTGCCTTTTCTTCATTCGAGAGATTGGTATGTCTAAGTTTATAATGTATCTTATAGTCCTGATTATTTTGGAACTTAAAACCGCATCTACCGCAAAAGTCTGTCCATTTTCCGTGTTCTAAATATTTCTTGGGATTTAAATACGACCTGCAACCCGAGAGGAGTTTTTCAATTTTACGTTGATGCGTAATGTCACTGTCGTCGGCAGCAGATACCTGATATAATAGAAAATGTTAAGTACTGAAATAGTGCTGAAAATGAATCAAGACTTTAAAAGTTAAGAGTATTTTTCTTGTCTGTATGTTACAAAAGTGGAACCGTTACTAACATGACTGAAGCAGTAAAATCTATAGTTCGCATTTTCGATCTCAGGCATTGAAAATGAAAAAGTTATTGGCCGTAGCAATCATAAGCACGGTCCAGTCAGTATGTTTCCCGAATATTACCCAAAATATCTCAGAGAGGTATATATATGTCATAACTACAAGGTTAAGCGAGGAAGATTTTCTCTTGTTTAGATGAAGGGCCTTCGTAGCTCCTTTCTTTTCTAAGACATTCCTTCAGTATTATTGCTTATTTTAAGCTATCCTGAAATAAACACACTTGACTCACTTTGATATGAGCGAGTTCACCATTCATTCCGTCCGGCAAGCCATAATTGCTAGCACTAGAAGAATCGTAATTAGAATTTTCATCCTACAAAGAGACATTTCTTATTACATTAGTCTCTATATGAAGATATCAAATCTGTATTTTTACCTGAAAGGGATCTTCTTCAATTGAAAATTCTTCCTTTACCGTCTGTAGCAAAAGTGGCTCAAACTTTTCTGAGGACAAATGTACACATGTTATGTGTGCACCAAACAATTTCATTTCAGTGAATTGCTTTTCACAGAGCACACAGACTAGAGTAAGTTTTAGTGTGTCTTCAACGAATATTTCACCACATTTAAAATATTTGCTTGGCATCGTAAGTTTTACGAGTGGAATATTTCTATCAATGATGCCTTCTTTCGATTCGATGTCCTCAGGCTCGTTTTCCACATGCGGCATAGTAGTAGAAATTGCGTCCATCTGATACTGATATTTGGAAGTTCCAAGTTCGTAAGTACTCGCTCAATAATGCAAATTATAGTCCTCTAGTCGTATTAAAATTGCACCGAGTAGAGAATTCTTTCCCGTGCCTCCGACAGCTGTCACTTTTAGTTTGACGTGCCTAAATTTACACGACCCTGGTGTAAATTTTCACCAACAAAAGACGAGTTGATGAACTGTTCCCTTCACCCCCACCAAACTAAGATCGTCTTTGACAGCATTAAAGGCGGGAAATTGTCGTTACGAAATTCTTAATGTGGTGCTCAAAAGTGAAAAGGATGTGGCCATAACCGAATGTAAAATAATGAACCAAATCCCAAATGCATGTTGTCGTCAATCTGAGAAGTAATGGCAGTAATTACAGGCGCAGAAAAATGCTTCACGAAAAAATTCAGAATAGGGATAAAAAAGGTAAGCAAAAAGCTTAGAATTTCGAACTGAATAAGGCGTGGCCTTTGTCGTGAACAATTTTGTAAAAGCGACGAGCATTTTATGTAATAGTCACTTTCTGGCTAACTTCCTTCTAGTGTCCATAAGTATATACTGCATATTCGTAAAAGCCTGTATCCTATTCTGAAAACTACCTTCGTTCTACCAAAAAAAAAAAAAAAAAAAACCAAAAACAGTAGGTGTACGTTTTTCACAACTAATTAAAACACAGTGCAGCGATTTTAAAGCAGTAGGTATGGCCGATCATCTTAACTAGGTCGGAGACCAGAAGAGAGTCTGCCAAAAAGGTGATGGTAATCCATCAATGAGGCAAAAAAGATTAATTGCCAGTGGAGCAGGGCACGTTAAAAGACGTCCAGGCCCCTAATTCGCATTAGTGGAGCACCGTCCAGTGCAAAAATGCCGACGGTTGCTGATGTGCCGCTATGCTAGCTCTACGCGGCTAGGTTGTGTCTCTAGAAAAGTATGGTGAACTTGCTCCTATACAGCAGCAAAAGGAGACACTACGTGTTTTCATCCGTCATGAGCACACAATAGTAACAATGTAAACAAAATAGGTGAAGGGACTTTTGTCCGTAAAGAAGAACAAAGCTCTCGGGCATGAGATGGCAAGCCAGTTTCGACCGAGACGTGTGTTTCCTAGACAAATGGCTGGAGAAGCATGAAGAAAACACTCAAAAATGCTGAGGAAAATGTCTCCATTTCAAAGGCAGATCTAAATGAAAGCAGACAGCCTCTAGTCCCAGACGTTGCAAGGGTCTCGGCCGCTCTATGACTCCGGCATAAAAACATAGCTGGAAGTCTTTCCTCAGCAAGCAGGTCAGTCAGACCAAACGACACCTGCAAAAGAGGTGTCCTGACAAGCTTTAGCTCATTGGCTAGGTCAAGGATCTAACTTTTATCATTGTATTCTTCTTGTTGTTTTTTCGATTTTACTTTTATCCCATTTTTCAATTCAAAATTTTATTTCAAATTGCAATACAATACAATTGCAATACAAGTAGATAAAACATCAAAGTTTACTTTGCCATATATGTTTTTTTTAAATCTTAGAACAGAGATCTAAGGAAATGAAATAAGCATATACATATACGAAATTCAGTATAGTGAAGTAATTTTACTACAAAGATAAAATCAATAATTAGAACAAATGGAGAGAATTACTACCTCAGATATTCCCTTTGATGTCCCCGATACCCAAGATCTACGAGCTTTTGGTTATAACGTGTCGAATGGCCTACTATTTCTAACTCTATCTTCCTGTTCGCGGAGTAAAAGTCTGTCAAATTTGCTCATAATGGCCATAGTTTTTCTTCACTACTAACAAAGATATAGATATGTAAAAAACCATGCTTTTTAAATTATATCATTGCTGCTCCCATTGTGGTGGTTGAAAATTTTGTTTTGTATACTGAATCCTGTTTGACGAGGATTAGGTTGGCTTATCACGGTGCGTATCAGCCATCGTTTTCCGATACCACCATAGTTTAGGTTTGACCTTCTAGCTAATGAATACTACTAGGAATCTTATAGACGAATGAGCTCTAACATTTCTTTTTTCAATATTAATTGCGAAAATCAATAATACTCAATGACTAACATTGCCAAAGGCAAAAAAATGGAGGATCTATTTATAGTGTTGTAGATATTAAGAATTTATGAAAATCGACAGTTTCAAAAATCGAAACTGACTATATCTGCATATCTTTTGAAAACAATTCAACAATAAAGACTTCGTTTAAAAAAATTATAACTCTAAAGCATATTCACTTAAAAGCTAACATGTGATTTTCGACACGCACAGCGTTTCCGCAATGTTGCGAAGAAAATTGTTCGGTCGCCGTAGACTAGCATCTGATTTTTCCCAAACCATTTTTATAGTCAGAATTCGTTCGCAATCTTCATATTTCAATCGCTGTCCATCGTGTCTTTGCGACTGATTCTACAGATTTGTTCTTCCTTAAATGAAGCGTCATATTACTTCCTCGGATATAAGGCAAAGTACAATCATTATCAATTTTATTATTTCTCATTTCGATGGGCAGCCTGATCGCTGGTCTTACGAGAGCCTTTTTTACAATATTCACATGCACGATAAGTGACATATTTTGCACATTTAGGTTTGACTTCGTTATTTTTTGTAAGTTTGCCGTGCTTTATTCGCATATGAAAAGTATACCCATTGGGGGCATTTCTTCGTTTACACTGACGATTACATTTAGTGCAGACTCCTTGTTCTACTATTGCTACTGCTTTTTCTTTATATTCCCGTAGTACTGCTTCCACTTCAGAGACTACACTAGGCTGTAGACGTTTTTCAATTGACACTATCTGAAATTACAAGTTGCGCAAATATCAAAGTTTACTTTGACATAAATCTGTTTTTTAATGCAGTAAATTTTATCACTGTGAAATAAATATGACTCTAGCTTTTAAAGGAGTAGAGCTGACAATTTTTATAGCATCTAAAATGAACGAAACTTATTCTTATGAAAATTTTCTACTCCGAATTACTTTCTTGCGATAAATGAGGCGAAACAAAGATCAATTTATTCTGACTTTATCTGATTTCGGAATGAAACTAATAATAGAGTGAGTACCTGGTTACTGCCAGCAAGCGTGCTTTGCTTTTCCTCCAGTAAAAAAACTCCTATATGTTCCGGCTGTACATTATGTATTAGTTTCAAATGATCGCTTAAACCCTTCTGGTACTTGAATCTAAGACGACACATTTTACAGATAACAGGTACGTGTACTAGTATATTTGAATATTTGTGGATTTTCTTCTTAAATTCGGCTCTTAGTTCATATGGTAAATCGCTATGCAATAATTGCTTATGTAATAGATGGCCGAGTTTATGTCTGAACTTAAGACCGCATTTGCTACAAAATGCGACCCATAAGTTTTTATTTATTGAATCGTTGGATTGCTTTGGTAATACGATATTCGGAGTTGTTTGCTCTGAAGTTTTTCGGATAGCGATAATATGCTTTTCGATTGCAACGTCCTAGAAAACAGTTATAAATCAAAACGAAATATCTGACATAAATTTATAGTTATAAACATAGTCTTGTGTGAATTACATAGTTTGTTTCATCAGCTTCTATGCAAAGATCTGGAGCTGTTTGTTTTAAAGTTTGCTGAGTGTCAACACTATATTTCTCATTGGTAATATCCTGAAAAAGATAAATCCAATTTGTCAAATAAAACTTAGTGTGGATTTAGAAAGAAAAATAAATAAATCTGCACTCAGCTACCATTTCAGTCTTGTTAGTGCAAAACAATTTGTTAGTACAAATTGTCCATATCAAGTTATTGGACATAGCAATCACAAACGTGAGCAAATCATTATCTTTTTCGAACATTACAGTAAATGTCATATAAGTATCTGCTACAACTCACAGTTCGCCTTGAGCTGCCGTGACGAGCATATCACTAAGGAAATCAGGACAAAAACAATTAACAGCAATTTTAATTGCTAGCACGCCACGCAGCCGATAGATTGCCGACAAAAGCACGGGAAGTGTTGACCTTAACGGAGAGCGAAGTAAAAATTATATGGAGGAGAGACTGGTTTTTGATCTAAAGGCTGGATGAAACACTTGTAGGAGGGGGACAGGAAATGAACACTCGGAGACGGTTTCCGATAAGGAGGCTTTTGAATCAGACCCAGGCTCTGACTGCGAGTCATGCGAGGAGAAGGAAGAGGAATCTGATGAAGACCGAACTATATCCGATCTTGCGTCTCAGATAAGCCAAAAATGGACAGCAACTAAAAGAGACACACAAGAAGCATGGCCGAGCAGAGCGAACAAAACACTGAGTTGATATGACAGAATCAGCAGCAGATGACTTGACGGATAGGAATGAGTAACACTCATATCGGCAGTATTGACGAAGTACAAAAGGAAACAATTGCCTCATATTAATTGCACACGACAGCGAATGCACGTCAATGAAGATCGAAAATAGCCGATATAAAGAGAATAATCTGTTTTTCTGGCCTTCGCAGTCTTGACACCGATACGGCAACCAAAGAGAGGAACTTAATTGACGAGAGCCATTAAATATCTAAATATTGGCTACCAGACAGCTAAACGATTTTACCTGGAACACTCTAATCAAGTTCCGAATTCAGAATACTTGAACTATATTCTCTCTATATTGAACTATATATTTCAAGTTATGCTGAAAAATGTGTTGGCGAAAATGGTGTAAGGAATGGTTTTTGCATTCCTACCTACCAAAACTTTCACTAAAAAGACTTCGCTTAGTATTTTTCTATCCTTACGTGGAATCCGAATTACAAGTAAGGAAACGGTAGAACTGATGCAATTCTACTTTGTCTGTAGGATCGATATAATCCACGTTCAGGAGACATTCCTCAAACCCGCAGTCCATGCCCGTTTTCAAAATTACACTTTACATAGAAACGACTGACTGTCTGATAGAGAGAATGCTTCAAAAAAGAAATCATGTTCGGATAAGAGTTGACTGACTATAGCTTAAAAGGCAAGCGAATCGACTGACAAATAATATCAGTCGCCAGATCTCACTGAACCGAGTAAATACTTTTTACTGAATATGAAGCCGAGTCTCAATAATTTTTGGAGGTTGACGTTTGTTCTTCACGCAGAAGAACAAGCTAGCCATACCAGCAATCCACGCCCCAACGTCCTCAAAAATGACTGCAATGGGAAAACCGACAAAGAAAATCCAAAAAGGGATAGAGGATTACGATGAGGAAGATACGGAGGGAAGAGCTACCAATCTTCGAACTACAATGACTTAAAGAATGTCTCATGGAAATTGCAGATATCTAACATCTGGTAGCACCTCTCAATAAAAACAAATCTCCAGATTTTGACACCATAATTGATATTTGCTCCAGACACTTACCAGACAATAAAATCCAACAAGTAATAGATATTGCCAAAGCTATTTAAAAAAATATAACAATAATTTTACGTTTCTCAGCTTCTTATTCTCGATTGAAAAATCCGAACTCACAATACTTTTACGACTCGAGGAAGTAGTTACTAACAGATCTATCATCGCCGAAGAATATTTCGGCTACAGCATAGAACATTAGAAACATTTATACACTCAAAGATATAAGAACAGATATCATAGACAGGGACATACAGTGCTGTGCAAAACTTAAGCAACCCACTACATGTCAGAATGAATGGGGAAATTGCAGTCAAAATATAAAGATTTTTTATCCCATTTTTATTTTTAATTTACACGTTAGTATGTTGCTTAAAGCTCTGCAATAAAAAAAGTGCATCAGTATTTTAACTGTTCTTAAAAAAAAACTAAAACAAAATACACAAACAAAAAGGCTGTGCAAAATCGAAGCAACTTTTATTAATATTTCGTGTAATAGCCGTTATTTTTTATAACAGCGGCACATCTGCGAGGCATTGATTCAACTAAATTATTCAAAATTGATATGTCAATATTTTCCCATTCGGTTTTTAGGTTTGTAAACAATTGGTCCTTGTTTGCAAACTGTACTGTTCCCATACGCCGTTTCAATATACTGAACAAGTTTTCTATTGGATTCAAGTCGGGCGATTGTGCCGGCCAATCAAGAACTTGAATACTTTTAGAGCTAAACCATTCTTTACCCACTTCGATGTGTGTTTCGGGTCATTATCATGTTGAAACACCCATCGAAGTGGCATATTCGACTCTGCATAAGGTAACATTCTAGATTCTAAGATGTCCTTATACATGAATCTGTCCACCATTTCTGTTATTCTATGAAAGGGACCAAGACCTAATGCTGAGAAACATGTCCAGACCATGACGCTTCCTCCCCCATGTTTCACCGTTTTCCTACAGAAGCGTGGATTCAGTTGTTGCCCCTTCTCACGCCTCACACGGGATAAGCCATCAGAATTGAAGAGGTTGAACTTAGATTCGTCGCTAAATAAAACGCTCTTCCATTTAGCAACTGACCAGTCAAGATGGTTTTTAGCAAATTCAAGCCTACATGATGAATAAAATGATATAAATAGTAAAATAATAATGTTTAAAAGTGTTGTTCGAGCAGTTTACCTTTTCCTTGCATGTCTTTTTTTGAGAAATGGTTTTTTTAAAGCTGTATAGCTTTTAAGATTGAATTCAATTGCCCGTCTGCAAACAGTGCTTGAGTTGACATTTAAGCCTAGCTCTTTTACAACTTCTTTTGACGTGATAAACGGTTTTATTTTTATCAATTTTTTAATTTGTAAGTCATCTCTAATGGTAGTTTTACGCGGCCTTCCACCAAAATTTACACTTTTCACACTACCCGTGTTTTTATATTTCGTAATCCATCTTGAAATTAAAGATTTGTTTATATTTAACGACTTGGCAATCTCTATTTGCGTTTTTCCGGAATAATATAGCGAAATTACGTTTGATTTAAATCTATTATCGTATTGATTACGCTGCATTTTAAATTTTATTTTTTTTTCACACAACTAAACCCAAAGGGAAGACGATCTATACTGATCTAATTGACACGAACATTGACACGAACATCAGATAACAAAAAAAAACACCAGGAAATCCCCGTTATCTTTTGTTCTGACTGGGAATCGTAGCTGCGTTTTGAAAGTTGCTTAGATTTTGCACAGCCTTTTTGCTGGTGTGTTTTGTTTTTGTCTATTTTTTAAGAACAGTTAAAATACTGATGTACTGTTTTTATTGCAGAGCTTTAAGCTACATGCTAACGTGTAAATTAAAAATAAAAGAGGAAAAAAATTCTTTATATTTTGATTGTAATTTACCCTTTCACTCCGACATGTAGTGAGTTGCTTAAGTTTTGCACAGCACTGTATACGACAAGTCTATCAAATTGTTTGATAAAATCGTGACACCAACAGCACTCTTACCATTTTAAAACATAAAGAACAGAGCGAAAATAATATTTATGCAGACCTACAAGCACTAGGATCCTAAAGTAGTAGACCTACATGGAAACACAGATAGACAAAACACACCAGCGTAAGGAAGCTAGAGCGCAAGCACGCTCAATGCGAAAAAGGGAAACAAAGTGCAACTAGTACTAGTTTCAAAAACTTTACAATTCCAAACTGTCATCACTATAAGGTGGATCGAGGGAGATTTTCTCTTTTTTAGATGGACCACCTCTATCCGTTGCTCCCTGCTTTTCTCAAATATTTCTTTGGAATTGTTGTTTATTTTAAGTACTGTTTGGAAAAAATTTATTTGACTTACTTTGATTTGCTCCACTCCATCAGATATTTCAAAACTAGAATCAGGAGATCCATAAGTAGAATTTCCTTCCTTTAAGAAAACATCCTTATTAGTTCAGCCAGATTCATGAAACAATATGCAGATCAGAAATCTATATATATACTCAATTTATATTTACCCGAAAGGGATCTTCCTCAATTGTTGAAAACTCTTCCTTTACCGTCTCTAGTAAAAGTGGTTCAAACTTTTCTGAGGACAAATGCACACATGCTATATGGGCACCGAACAAATCCATTCCAGTGAAATTCTTTCCACAGAGGGCACAGACTAGAGTCAATTTTAGTGTGTCTTCAACATATACTTCACCGCATTTCAAATATTTGCTGGGCATCGTAAGATTTGAGAGTGGAAAATGTATGTTAAAGATGTCTTCTTTCGAATCGATGTTCTCAGCCTCGCTTTTCACACGCGGCATAGTAGTGCAAATTGTCTCCATTGGATACTGTTATTCAGAATTTCCAAATTTGTATGTACTTGTTCAATAATGCAAGCAATCCTCCAATAACTTCATAAATTTTATAAAAATTAAACAAAAGTGAAGATTCTTGCCGGACTAACTGACATTTGTCAATTTAAGTTTGACATGTCCGAAATTACACGCATCAACTCAACACAACACGAGTTGGTGAAAAGCTCCACCAACAAAACACGAACTGGTGAATTGTTCTCTTCCCCGCCAGACTTGGATCGTCGCTGACAGCATTAAAGGCGGGAAGTTGTCGATTTGGACAATATTTAATGTGGTGTTGAAAAGTAGGCCGAATGTAAGGATAGATTCTTCATGATAAGGCTAAATCTAAATGCAATTTGTTCTGTATGAATCAGAGGTACATTTACAGTAATTACACGAGTAGAAAAGGACTCATAAAAATTCACAAGGACGGCGAAAAAAGGTATTGATAAATCTTAGAATTTCCTAAAGAAAAAAAGGCGTGGTTTTGGTGTGAACAAATCTTTATACGAAAGCTATGATCATTTTATTTAAAAGACTTCCTGGTTTATATTATTCTTCTAGTATCTTTCGGTCAATAGCACATATCCTTGAAAGTGTATTCCCTATTAAGAAAAATAATACCTATTAATTATGCTACGGCCACATATGTTTTCGATTGATCGAAGGAATGTTTTTAAGAGAAGATTCTTGATTTAATTTACCATACGAGATCGAGGCCGATGCAGATCTATTTTCATAATGTACAATGAATCGATAGTAAGATAGTTTGAATTTCTAAAACATGTAACGGGTTGAATTTCTAAAACATGCAATCAATAATTGAATTCCAAAGTAGAAAAACAGGAAGGAGTGGACTATTCCACAGATAACTAAATGTCTCCATATTATTTAGAACTATGTGAAAAAAGAGAACACTTTCCGCCAAGAAAAATCATATTTAATAATTTAATATTTGTAATGCTCAGCTAAGCACTACTTTAACTATTTGGCGAAAAATCCTGGGTTTTTTTATTTGCGTTGCAACAAAATAAAATTCTCCGTCGATCTTTTGCAAGCTTTCCACCTTTGGTATGGTGTACGTTTTATCTAACTAATGTTAACTTACTCCTATTTAAAGATAACATCCTATTTTAAACCAGTCCTTACTTTCCTAGCTTAGTTTTTTACATATTGCGTAAGAGTGGTAGAATTAGAGGATTATCGTAATTGTTGGGCTTAACTAGAAAATTTCTTCGCTGTTTCACCACGATGCGTCCTTAATCATTTTGCTTCCAGTATTATTGTGCAGTATGTGAGTCGAATAAGAAAAAGGTTTATTAAATAGCATTTTCAAGCATCTGTTCCGGGAGATCTTTAATTGTGTCATTCCGCACATGTGCCCCAATCTGGAACTCCGTATAAAACAACAGGTTGCATTCCTGCTTGTAAATTTAGATTTTGTTCCTATTCATTTTTGTTTTTTGTTTAGGGTAACATCCAAGTAAGTTATTGCATCATTCCATTGAATTGCGTCATTGAATCTTTCGTTTTTTAATTAAGAAAATCGCTTTTGTCTTAGCGGGGTTAATTTTAATTTTTCACCCATGGAAGAATTGGTGTAGCCTTAACTGTTCTAAGTCTGATACTACAACCTTAGTGTCTTACCAGAAGAGTAGATGCATTTATCATTTGCGAATATAGCGAGATTGCTACTAGGGTTAGTTGGAATATCAGCTGTGTGTATATTTCGATGGATTGGGCTGAGACAGGATCCTTGTGGTAAACAAGCAGTTATTTGTCGTGGGAAAGATTAGCCACTTTTTATTTGGATAATTTATTTTCGGTTTCTCAGAAATGATTGAATTATCTTCGTGGCATAGGGTGGCATTGAAAACTAGTTAGTTGGCATACGAGCCCGTCCTTCCAAACGTTATCAAACGCCTTTTCAATAACTAAAATGACCATTCTGTATGATTCTTCCACTTCAAACGATTGCTCGATTTCTCTTGTTACTCTAAACAGTTGAAATGTGGCTGAGTAACTCACTCGAAATCCAAATTGGAAGGTGGTTATTAGCGTTCAAAAACGCGCTGATACTATTAAAGATTACCTTTTCAAACATTTTTCCAACACAAAAGACTTATGGGTGTCTAGCTATCAGATAATTCTGGATTTTTATCAGTCTTGAGAATTGGAATGACAATCGCTTGTTTCTACGCGATTAGGAAGTATGATATTTGAAAACAGGCATTGAATATCAGACTTAGCTGTATCAACACACAAACACAGTTCTGAAGAGACAACTTTTTCAGAACTTTGGTATATAATTCCATCCTGTAGCTTTATTGTCTTTTAGAATGCGGAAGATATTCCTTAGTTCTACTCGCTTACTCAGTACAATATCAGTAAATGTGGGTCTTTTGGGCTATCTAATTAATGTTCGCTCAACTGTGGGCTCAACAGTGTGGCTATACTATGAAGTGCGGCTATATGATGCTTTTCAAAAGTACTTGCAATCAAATCTTCATTTATTACCATCAAAATAAGCATAACCACTTTCCTGGTAATATAGAGCGGAGATTTGACTACCGGTACTTTTCCTAAAAATGTTGATCAGCTGCCAAATTTACCGGAAGCCGTTTTAGAGATTGGCCAACATTATAATTCAACACTTGTTGGGCAAAATAAGTGCTTTTCTAAGATTTTTTATGCTAAAGAAATAACTACATATCTGAGATTAGGATCTATATTTCGTTGCCACTATTAAAATTCCTTTTAAACGATTTTTATCCTTTCCCGTCAATTATCACTTGGTATCCGTTCCCCTTTTAAATCGAACATAAGCAAGTTATAACCTCATAAAATAACCGAAACCTTATTTTCAATTAACGGCTTTAGCGCATGATCGTAAAATCGTTTGATAATATAACCGTAGCCTAGTGCAACATATTTAGTAAACCTCTAATTTCCTTTATTTATTTAATTTAATCTGATATAACTTTCGGTTATACATAATTTTATAAATAATTATTATAAATCCAAAGCAATAACCTAAATTGCACAAATTACATCATTATACATCCACAACACTAAAAAGTGCTAATAAATACTTCAACAATCTGCAATAGATTATCATCGATGCGAAATAATGCCGAAATTCTATTGATAACTCACAGCTTAGAATTAATTTGTATTCAATTGCAGGCAGATGTATTTATAAGCTCATCTTCTGCTCTAACCGGCATCAGAAGTGACAAGTTCTTTGTCGCAGTCAGTGATTCAAGTCGAAGAAGAAATAATTAAATCAACTAGAAAGTATGTCGTTGATATGTTTGAACGATTACGAACGTGAAGCCGGCATTCTGCTAAGTAAGCAAGAACTGGGCTACTATAAAGGTGGTGCTGGAGACGAGGTCACTTTGAAGGAGAACATTGAGGCTTACAAAAGGTAAAATATAGGAAATAGAGTTTCATATGTAAAATAACTTTAGAATATTGCATTTCATAGGTTGCGCATTCGTCCCAGATTCCTTCGGGATGTGTCGCAAACCAACACAAAGTGCTCTATTTTTGGGGTCGAATATAAAATGCCCATCGGAATCGCGCCTTCCGCAATGCAGAAAATGGCCCATCCTGAAGGTGAAATCGGGGCAGCCAAAGCAGCCGGTAAAGCTGGTTGTGTCTATATATTGAGTTCCTTGTCGACGACTTCGTTGGAAGACATTGCCAAAGCTGCTCCTGATACACATAAATGGTTTCAACTGTATATATTCAAAGATCGGTAAGTAAATTTTGAAATTTGTTGTTTCGATTCTATCCTTCAAAAGCAAAACAAAGTATTTAATTATTAAATGTTTATTTGATATGCTCTGGATAATATCCTTTCTTTTTTATATCTTCTGTCTTGGGTGAACTTCGTCTATGTTTTCTATATTTGTGCGAAATTTGTTTGAATAATGGGTGTTTGGTTTTTATGTCTGAATGATTGGCAAGGGGCTTGAAATGTTTTAATTCTAACTCTCAGTTAATGAATTCTCTATGGCAAAAAGTCCATTAAATAAAGACAGTGCATAATGTTTAATTTATTTATGTATAGGAGTTTAACTGAGTGCTTAATCAGGCGCGCTGAAAAAGCTGGCTACGAAGCTCTCGTGGTAACTATAGACGCGCCTGTACGAGGCATTCGTCGATCGGATGTTAAAAACAACTTCAAGGTCCCGTCCCATTTGAAGTAAGTGTCTTGTCTTCTCTCATAAAATTCTAGTTGATGAGCACTATGAACATATGACCTATAAATAGGCTCGCAAACTTTAGCGATGGTCTTTGTAATGGCGTTCGTCACCAACCTGGTGCTGCTCGAGTTAACCACTTTCTCATCTCGAAATTCGATACTTCACTTACGTGGAAAGATATTCAATGGCTAATGGAATTCACTAAGCTCCCAGTGATTCTGAAAGGCATTTTGACGCCAGAAGACGCTCTTCTGGCTTACGAATGTGGCGTGCAAGGAATCATAGTATCAAATCACGGAGCAAGACAGGTTGATACCGCCCCGGCAACAATTGAAGCTTTGCCTGAAATCACAAGGGCTGTTGGCGATAAAATGCTAGTGATGATGGATGGAGGTGTTCGAGCTGGGAATGATGTATTCAAGGCACTTGCGCTTGGAGCTAAAATGGTGTTTTTGGGTAGATCCGTACTTTGGGGATTGACAGTTGGAGGAGAGCAAGGAGTAGAAGATGTTTTAGAAATAATTCACACAGATTTGGAGTTGCTGATGGGGCTGTGCGGATGTGTTCAAGTTGAAGACATAAAACGGGAAATGGTAGTGCATGAGTCATATTATTGGCGGCTGTAGGGAGTGAAGCCAAATAATATGATAGCGATGAAACGAGAGAACAAGACGAAATGATTAACTAGTAAAGATTTATTTCGCTGTTTAAAATAATGTGGCTACAGTTCTATGCATTGTTGCTTTGTGATAATATTTTACTCGAATTATAACATATTTTAGTAATTATTATCCTAATATTGAAATTACCAATAAATTATTTGCTATGTAATATTGATTGAAGAGTTTCGAAATTTTCAATTTTCACAAACTTTGATGGTGTGTTCTTACTCTTTCAAGAATGTTTTAATATGTTAAGAACTGAATCTTATATATATACCTAGAAGAAGTTTCACTAGAAGCTCATTAACTGCCAAATTCCAAAGCAAGAGAGGCAGAACACCGCCCTAGAGAGTGGCCGCTCTCACTACTCACGTAATGGATGAACTATTCGATTTTTCAATAGCTGATTTATAAGTTCGACTAGTTGGCCCGAAGAGCACTCAAAATTTTCTGAGCGCGTATTATTTAACCGTCCGTCGATGCTCGGAAATGCAATCAGCATTCACTCCTTACAAGCAAGTGATTTATCAGCATTATATACCAGACTACGGAGAGTTTTTGTCGACTATTTGCCCCTGGTATAAGCATGCTGTGATTTTATTAAATTATACCATTCGGTCCTAGTGACTTGAAATAGTCAAAAGAATGAACGGCCTATTTTGTGTGTGCGTTAGAGATAACAGGAATCAATCCGGCACTCCTTTTTGTCTCTTGCAGTGTCCATCAAAACTTTAAGCGTCTTGCAGCCGCTTTTAGTCTAACTTCCACCGTATCCTTGAATGCAGGCCGGAACGACTGAGTTTAAACATAGAAGTTTTCGGAGGTTTCATTCATATGTTCAATATTTTCGCACAAAGTTTTCCATGAAACTTTTTATTTTGTATTTTTCTTTTCATTTTTGAATAGCCATAATTTAACCTTCCAGTTCGACCAATCTGTGATTCTTTTCAAAAGATTAAACTTCTTCCTGCAAACTCACTGTTCCACTACTGGGTCTTCTTTTTCTGTACGGATCTAGTTGAAATGTAGGACTTTGTAGCGACAATGCTGAATGCAGCGGTTAAAGAGTACACCACGTTGTTTAGATCTTCCTGATTGGCGAGCGCCGAAACGTGGTCCCGTTCAGCGTTGAAAGCTAGTTGGAATCTCTCTTAATTTGTTCTTTTCCTCTTCCGCGCTCTTTGATTGGCGGAGATTAATGTGACGAACCTTAACCTTTATTGATGATATTAGCGGTCATATCCTTGTCAGATCCAGGGTCCTCTTCCATCTCGTCACAAGGTTCGAGGTCCAGGAGGTCTTAAATCACAGAGTGTGATCATTCTCTATCCTCTATATCCATCATCCTCTTAGACAGATTTATTTGAACAGGACTCAAGAACAACGGGCGACCGCAATTCCATAGCCTTTTCTTCTGAAATGACCAGTTTATCTCCACTTTCCGTAGGGGCTGAATCCTCCGGTGTGGATATCTTTATGTCACTCAGGTATACGTTCAAATGAAGAAAGTCGATCCCATACTCGATGGTGTAGTTAGGGTCCTTTAAGTATGGGAGTAATTCTTGATGACGGTGATGAGATTCTGGGGCCAGTCACCGGATACCTCACTAACTTTCGTCACTTTTTGGAAATCCATCCTCTGGATCCTAGTTTACTTGGAATTTTGTGCCTTAGCACTACTCTATTTTCGCACTTAGCCACACTTCCCTCAAATTACTTATTTCTAGCCTGCACCGATCGATTTGTAGAGACGATCGTGGCACTTTTTTTTTTACTTTACTCTGATCGCACCCGGCATAAAGACATGGTAAAGTAGAGTTGAAGCCCACTAAATGACTCTTCTGCTCCGACTTGAGTTGTCCGGTGAGGTGATGCCATCACTCTTACTAGTTTCGACGACTGCCCTTACCAGTCCCTCCTTGGTCTTTTCATTGAACGGCCGAATAATACCAGAAGGGACAGACTCCTGTAGGCAAAACTGACGTGGTAGATCAGCTGCTCTTTACCGTTTCTGACCAGTCAGTGCCGCGGAAACCTGAGTTGCGAGACAAATCCCTTCATTTCGACACCTCATTTCAATTACAGTGCTGAGTCGCAGTTTCAAAGTGGGTAACGGTACTAAAGAAATGTGAATCGGAAACTATGTAACTTGCTAGTGTACTAGCAATGTCTTTCACGAAAATGAAAAATAAATAACATTGAAAATTTGAAAAAAATCCCGACACACACATATCTGTTACAAATGTGAATATGTGAACACTTTAGTTCATTTTGTTTATTTTTCATTTCATTCCTTTTTGTCATTAATATAAGGGGAAGGTATTAAATAATACAGTTCACTTTTCACACGATTTAATAAATACTAGGTGTGCAGCTTCAATCGAAAACAGGCATTCATTATAGGTGCTTACTAACCCCCAAAACTAAATTTCATACAAAATTTTAAACTATACCCATATTTATAATTCACCTGAGAACTTTTCTAATTGTTTCACTTTGATATAGCGCAAAAACATTCAATATTGTCAAATTTTTTATTAAAATATTTTACTATTAATTTATTTAAGCAACCGTATAACATATCAAATTTTCACTATATTTATTACAAAAATGAAAACAATGTTTGATTCTATAGTATTTACAACACTTTTAACATTACGAAGAAGAAGAAGAAAATAACACAGTAAAAAGATTCCTACATTTAACCACTTTTGATGATCACTCATTAGGTTTTAACTCACATGTCTTAAATTGTTTGTGACACCCCTAAATAAACTATTACTTTAAATTGTGCGATCTAAATATAAAATAAAAATAAAAATCAACGGCAACAAAAGTCATTTGAAAATATTATAAAACGTAAAAAAATTTTAAATTAAGTCTATATCAAATTAGATGATGTTTACTCTGGTTTTTTATTCAAATGTGATGATAAGATCTTCGCCTTCGATACTCATTCCATTGCTGATATCTAGAGACTTAATAACACCCGCTCGTGGCGACTGAACGACCATCTCCATTTTCATAGCGGACAGCACAATAAGTGGTTGTCCTTTTTCGACCGAATCACCGGCTTTAACACGGATATCGATAACTTTACCAGGCATTGGAGCTCCTACTTCACGTTCGTTTGCTTTATTAGCCTTAGGGTGGATGTGAAGCTCCTGGAATTGTTAACGAAATGTTTAGGTAAATGCTGTTTGTTTACTACAACTGTCGAAGCAACTTACCTTGACTGCTTCTTTATCTTTGATCAAAACCGATCGCAGCTGACCGTTCATTTCAAAGAACACCTCCCGTTCACCACTAGCTGTTAGATCTTCAGCCATCGCCAAATTCTTGAAGCTTAGAGTTTTTCCTTTTTCAAGTTCTACATCGAATTCATCACCAGCTTTGGGTCCTGTGAGGAAGATTCTTGTTGGAAGTTTATCAACTGGACCAAATTCTTCACGGAAGAAGAGGAATTCATTGGTAACTTCGGGATAGAGAGCAGCCGACATAACATCGCGATCGCTTACGTTTCCGTGTTTTTCACGAAGGTCTTCTTTCAGCTTTCCGAAGTCAAGTGGAGCCAAATTTTCACCTGGGCGGCCCTTAATGCGCGGCATATCTTTGAGCACCCTTGATCTGAATGGTTCTGGATATCCACCGTACGGCTCTCCGATCGATCCTTGCAAAAATTCAACTACAGATTTGGGGAAAGAGAGTTCCTCAGCTTGGTCGAGAACTTGCTGAGCATTCAAATGATTCTGGACCATGAATTGAGCAAGATCACCAACAACCTTTGAGGATGGTGTTACTTTGATAATATCTCCAAGGAGTTTGTTAGCCTCGGCGTAAGCTTTCTTAACGTCTTCAAAGAAGTCTCCCAAGCCCAGTGAGTAGGCTTGGAATTGAAGATTGGTATATTGGCCGCCGGGAATTTCGTTGATGTAGACATCAGCATTGCCTGATTTCATGGTAGTTGTACATTCGAACGGAGCGTAGAGAGTACGCGCTTGCTCCCAGTAGGCTGAATACTCGGATACATCTTTCAGCTCGAAGTTTGTGTCCAGTGGGGATCCTTGAAGCGATGCCACAACCGCTCCCATGCTGGGTTGTGAAGTCATTCCGGACATAGAGTCGACGGCGACATCGACAACATCAGCACCAGCCTCTGCACAGGCCAGCATAGATGCCACTCCGCCACCGGATGTGTCATGTGTGTGGATGTGGATAGGGATGTCAGGATGTTTATCGCGAATTGCGGTAATAAGCAATCTGAAAATGGTTTAAAATAAAGATTGATATCTTATTCATGCAAAAAATTGGAAGCTTACTTCGCCGCACGTGGCTTCAACAGGCCAGCCATATCCTTAATAGCAAGAACGTGTGTTCCAGCCTTCACTAGTTCGTCGGCAAGCTTGGTGTAGTATTTCAAATCGTATTTAGTCTTGGTTGGATCGCTTACATCTCCTGTATATGAGATAGCAGCTTCCACAATTCCTCCGGCATTACCTGCGGCTTCCATTCCCACAATTAGATTGGGCAGATAGTTCAGAGAGTCGAAGACTCGGAAAATATCCATACCAGTTTTCACCTAAAATACGAAAAAAAGTCATTTAGCTACGATATTAGCTTAAAAGTGAACATTAGTTAAATAAGCTACTTACAGCCAAATCGCAGAATTTCTGTACAACATTATCTGGATAATTGGTATAACCGACAGCATTTGCACCGCGCAGTAACATTTGGAATGGAATATTCGGAATTGCTTTGCGCATTTCTTCCAATCGTTCCCACGGACATTCATGCAAGAAACGCAATGCAACATCGAACGTTGCTCCGCCCCAGTTCTCGAGCGCGTATAAATTGTTGAATTTGTGCGCTACATACGGTGAGATTCTCAAGAGATCGTAGGATCGGACTCGTGTAGCTAACAAGGACTGATGAGCGTCACGGAACGTAGTGTCCATCAAAAGTAGATTCTTTCGAGAACGAACTTCCTTGGCAAATGCTTCGGGACCGTGCTTCAGAAAAACTTCACGAAGACCTTTCGGTGGTTCGGTTACTGAAATCAGATTATATAAAGTGATTAGTTTCTTTTAAAAAAAGTTTTGTAGATATTCTTTTGATGTAAAATGGGTGATTGAATACATTGTAAATGTGAAACAAATTTAAGAAAATTAACATAATCTTGCATTGAAACTGGAACAACGAAATTTTCAGTGTAATTTCATAACTACCAAAAATTAGCTATTGATTGACTGTATGCTCTAAAAAGTTGATTGAAAGCTATCGAAATAATTATAAATTGCAAGTGATTTTTTTGAGTGCAAGTGCTGGGTGGCCGAAGGGATACACTCATGTGAAAAATAAATAAAAATAAAATGTATTTCGTAATAATTGAGGCGTAACTAGGCAAAAATCAGGCAAAATCACTAGGTATCACGATAGCACATATGTTGTGTTTGGCGTCGTGATGCTATTTTCCAGGCAACAAAAATAAAATTAATTCTCATAAATTGGAATAATCGATTCGAATATGTAGAGATATAAGTACGTTAAGTAGTCATAAGAGTTAAATCACTTCGTAAGTTAGCAGCAATATCGATATCAGATGTGCTTTAAGATCAAATTCCTAGGGACCATGAGGGATGTAAGATACACTATTTCCCAACTGAAAAAATCGTTATTACGAGTAAATAAAAAATTATGACACTAAAAGATTCAATGTATTTAATAGGGATTTAAATATAAAGTAAATATACTCATATCTTATGTTTAAATTTAAAAAAATGTTTGGTAGCTGCGCGATTTTTGCTGGAAGTTTCACAAAGAGGTAATCAGGTATGACGTAAAGTTACGGTCGATACCGCTCTTCGCTTGATTTCCGCCAATGATTGACTGACCTTGACTATTTTCAGCCAAAAGAGCCCACACCGAATATTGAATTTGGATGAAGGCTTGTTCCACAAGATTTAGTGCTGTTGAATATAGAGGTAAATATTTCCGAATGAGACACCTCTATAAGTTGCAAACGCTCAAAGGGTTCCAGTGAATCAGCGGGGTTCGGGTAAATTATATGTTTTGACCCGAAACCGAGTCATCAATTTTGTCAGCTGCTATTTCTCGCTTAACGATCCAATTAGGGAATTTCGTAGGAAAATGAAAACGCTGGAAGATATTCTGCGAGATCTTCTGAGTGCTTTGGTAGTGGCTGGAGACTTCAACGCGACAACTTTGGAGTGAAGATTGCCAACCCAGAACACGGGGAAAAATAATTGTGGGGATGGTGGTTTGATTGGGACTAAATAGGGACTCAGCACCTACGTGTCGTAGGGGACTCACTGGATGATGATGCAGGAGTAGTCTGGAAGTGATCGTAACTACATAACCTTCTGGCTACTGAAGGAAAGCCAAAGCTCGCTAAGCTTTAGTCCAAAATTACTTGGCAAAATTTTCCAAGTTAGACAAGGGAACGGTTTTGGAGTTGCTCGACGGTAGCTTTGCCGGTGAGGGTCTTGAATGCATCTTGAGATGGCAGAATATATGCTCATGGTCGGTTACGTGGATGATGTAGCAGCTGTTATTACCTCCAGAAATCCAAACTTCGCTCAGCTCAAGCTTCAAGTAATAATAAGGGTTCAAGGTTGTATAAACTTGATCGCCAGTTGGCGATCGCAAATACTGAGTTAGTCATGCTGACGAAAAGAAGGATATCAACTGTCATATCCATGACTGTTGGCTCCGAAGTAGTCGGGCCCAAAAATCTGGTTAGCATCTCGGAGTGACTCTTGACTGTGGAAAAGCATGCGATAAGGTAATCTGTAATATCGCTGAGCAAGCTCATAGCGAATGCCTGCGGTCCCAGCTAATTATGGCGCAGACTACAATGCCGCTGTATGGTGAGGAAATATGAGCCACTGCCTTAAGATTTAAAGGATGGCGAGCGTTCAATGCAGAGGAGTGCTACGAATCACTAGTAGCTACCGTACGGTGTCGAGATACGCCGTGCTTGTAATCTCAGTCGACTTAATGGCAAGCGAACGCAGGGAGGCCTCAAGAACGAGCGCGAACGCTTGAGCTTTTGGAGGAACTCTGGGCTACTAGAGCAAAGAAAGGAACTACTAGGCTGATCCGTGCCATAAAACCTTGTCTTAGTCATGACCACGCTGAAATAACTTTCTACCTGAGCCATTTTCTATTAGCTCATGGCTGCTTTAGGAAATACCTTCCTAGAATTGGGAACGTCAGGACGAAACAATGCAAATATTGCATTAAGAAAAATGATTATTAATTGCCCACTTTTTTCGAGTACCTTCGCTTCAGAAAAGGATGAGAAGCGCTCTTCTCTGCAGTCGGCCCTGCGACTCAGGAGACGATTATTGAGGAGATGCTTCATTCCGAAGACGCTTGAGTTTGTGAAAAGATTGTGGCTGAAAAGATAAGGAGGTTACCTTACAGACTCCTCATGACAGAACGGGAGTAGTCATGGAGGCACATGATAGATGCTTGTAGCACAATCGTAGAAAATGTTCTGAAGATTTTTCAACACCAGTTCAAAAAAAAACCCTATAAAGTACATTGAATTTTCTGACTTTCGTGTGTCATGGTTTTTTATTGACTTGAAAATTTTTATTGCATATTTTCTCATTGGGGAAAACTGATTTTTCCAGACAGACATTTTGGGGATGCTATATTTTGGCTAGCTTGCCTTATAAATTTCCGCGAGTTCGTAAGTTTCAGTAATAATATCTCAGTAACCGCATTCCGATCATGAGTTTGATCAAACTATTCATTAAATGTACATCTACTACATTTTAGAATGTAGTAAATTAATGAAATTATGTTCACTACATTTCTGAATTATTTGAACATTATTCACCACATTCAAGATTTATGCTTCTAAACAAGTTTTACTAAATAATTTGAAAAAATCCTCGACTTTTAAAATATGTTTCTATAACAGGTATTTAAGTATTTTTTAAGACAAAAAATATTAGTTTGTTTTAGAATTTTGCTTCGGCAGTGCCAATTACAATCAACATTCGTGTATACCAATCATTGTGCCAATGCATTCACTTTACTATATATATAAAAAACAAATGCTTAAAAATTAATAGTTTCTTAAAACATACCTTCCCTTTCACCGCGTTCTTCTTTTTCAATGGCTTCAGGTGATAAGTCTGCGCACGTACGTACGTCATTTTTAAATATAGTAGTGTTGTGTCCAAATTAAATGTGTTGTGAATGAACAAAATAAAGTAACATAGAGAATGAAAACAAGAAAATATATCAAGCTAGAAATGTTTCATTAAAAATAGCAGAAAAATAGAATGAAAACAATATAAAAGCTGCAAAGTCGCTAAAATATTGAATTCGATTAATCAAATATGAATGATATTTGTTTGTTTTTTTTCGTAATATCATAAAAAATGATAATGTTAATATTATAAAACAAAGCACCAAACAAACTGTTTTGAAATTATTTCTGATGCGGTAGATGTTCATAGATTATTTGATAATATTTATTTGTTTACTATAGTTTTTAAACCTATTTATTATTTAATTTATAAAATGAGTTAGAGTATAACTAACAAATGCAAGAATACCAAAAAAGTGAGACAATAGCTTGATGTGCTAAATGAAGATTACTTGTATTGCGAATTTCAACATGTTACGGAAACCATGGTTGTTGCTTTCAAACCCTTGAATTATAAGCTATGAACTCGTAAGACTACTATATTTTTAACAGTGAAATACATCTATGGGAAAATCCATCGCATCAGAATTAAAAATTAGTCACAAATATAATTTTTTTCATGTAGTTATTTACCTAGCGGGATTCCAGGAACATGTGGAACAATATTAGCAGGCTTTAGTTTGGTAGCAAGGGGTGTTTTCGGTCCATTGACCAGGACTTCGCCCAAATAGTTAAGTAGTTTCTGGGCTCGATTCTGTGTACGATGGAATTTGAACAATTGAGGATTTTCATCGATAAAGTATGTATCGAGGACACCGTGTAAGAACTTTTGGTTTTCTAGCACGTTAATGAGGAAAGGGATATTCGTTTTAATGCCACGAATACGGAATTCTCGCAGCGCTCGATTCATTTTGGCAGCGGAAGATTGAAGGTCGGACGCATGAGATATAACTTTGACTAGAAGCGAATCGTAGTGTGGTGAAACGATGGCTCCTGAAAAAGCTGAAGCACTGTCCAGTCGAATGCCCATGCCTTCGCCCGATCGAAAGGCTTCGATACGACCCGTGCTCGGTTGGAAATTGTTCGCTGGATCTTCGGTGGTAACTCGGCATTGAATGGCATAGCCACGTGGCTGAATTGTATCCTGAGTGTAGCCTAGTTCGGGTAGTGTCATTCCTTCGGCGATTCTAATTTGTGACTGAACTAGATCGATGCCTGTGATTTCTTCTGTAACAGTGTGCTCGACTTGCAGTCTAAAGACAAAAACGAAGATCAAATCAACCCAGTTACATTTAACAAAATCAAATTGATTTACCTAGCATTGACCTCAATGAAATAGAAGTTTCCAGTTTCATCACACAAAAACTCAACAGTGCCAGCGTTTTCATAGCCTACATGTGATGCTAGTCTCACAGCCGCTTCAGTCATTTTATCACGAATTTCTATTGGTAACCTTGGAGCAGGAGCGATTTCCACAACTTTTTGGTGTCTCCTTTGAACGGAACAGTCGCGTTCGTACAAGTGAACAACATTTCCAGCTTTATCTCCTAACAATTGTACTTCAATGTGACGTGGTCTTTCAATAAATCTCTCAATAAACATAGCTCCATTGCCAAAGGCAGCCAGTGCCTCGGAGCTAGCTCTCTCAAAGTTTTCAGCAACCTCTTCCATTTTTCGTACTACTCGCATACCACGACCTCCACCACCATAAGCCGCCTTCAGGATGACTGGCAAAGAGTGTTTTTGACAGAATTCCAGAGCTTCTTCTTTTGTTGTGATTGGTCCATCGGTACCAGGTACAATCGGTACTTGAGCTTCAATGGCAGCGATACGAGCAGCAACTTTGTCACCCATTTGCTGAACGACTTTCGGCGAAGGACCGATAAATCGTAGACCAGCATCGATAACGGCTTGTGCAAAATCGCTTCGTTCTGAAAGGAACCCATAACTGAAAAATACAAGATAATGGTACATTAAGATGAAAACGTTTATGAAGTAATCAAAAACATTACCCCGGATGCACAGCATCTACGTGGTTCTCCTTGCAAATACGAATTATTTCTGGAATGGACAGATAGGCTTCAACTGGTGGAAGACCTTTCCCTACCATATATGATTCGTCGGCTTTTTGTCGGTGCATGTGCATCTTGTCCTGTTCGGAGTAGATGGCAACCGACTTGATCCCTAATTCTGTACATGCTCGGAAGACACGGATTGCAATTTCACCACGATTTGCGACTAGAATTGATCGGATCGGTTTGTATTCAACCTGAAATTAAGTTAAGTTAATTATTTAAAAGAGAAAATAGTATTTAGTTCAACTCATCGATACTCAAATTAACTATAAAATGTCCATTTTACTACTACTTTGCATAGAAAATTGAAAGAATTTTCTCAAAATGTATGCGCATTATTTTTATTTTTTATCTTAACAAAACCAGTCATATCACATTTCAGACTCATTCAAAGATTTATTCTAATTTACGCATCATGAAATTCCAATTACTAGAGTACGACCGGGAAATAACCATTCATTCAATTTTATGATAAAAGATAATCTTATCAACAAGCTTTGCTTCCACAAACTTGAAGTAATTGGTGTTTGTTTTTATGTATTATGATACGAACCTTAGTGCTATAACTATTTCTATTGAGTAGCCAAATTCGTACACGTGGAGTTTGGCATATTGTATGAATCGCTTTTTTGGCTCCACACATAGACATCCTGAAGTAAAGTCCTAAAAAAATATTACCAAACAATAACATATATCAAATTTAAAAAATTTATATTCAATCGAATTACCTAAAACTGAATTTTGGAATGACTCAATAGATTCCTAATCTTTTAAAATGTTGCTGGTATACAGTTTTTTTTTGTACTTCGAGGTTTAATTAATATCTGAAAAGAAAAAAAAGTGAATAGATTAGTTTATGTATTTGAATTGCAAAAATCTATGATAAATGTAGTGTAAATGCAATATAAGAAATCGCATGAATATATTCAAGTGCTAGAAAGTACACTATAGCAGATAAGATGTTTATTGTACGTCTGTGGCGGACACAGACGATGTCATAGGGGGGCTAATTGGCCTCTCTATCACATAGATGCCTTTGAAAAAATGCACTTTTGTGCCTTTAAAAGTGCCAAATTTTGGTGTTTGTCATCTCTATTTCAAAGTCCGGTGTACACCTATGTCTGAGATACAGAATATTTTTATCGTTGGCATGTGTTATATCAAACAACCTAAAGGATGAATTTCAAAGTGACGTGATTAAGTAGAATTGGTCTAATTTTTGCTTGCAAACAACCGTATCTGAAATATTGATGTAGATTTTCTTAATCAGAGAGAAGTCAACAATAAACTTTTTGGTTTGATGAGTGAGTACAAAGTTAATGTTTCGCCCAGAATAAAATACATAACAATATCGGTTGCCGCTGAAATCATTAATGGGTTTCAGCGGCAACCGATATTGTTGCCGTTAATGCAGTAGTCTATTTCCTTTGTTATGGGTGGTCTATTTCATCTGTACCCCTAAAACCTCAATCGATTCGACGATCCCAAAACTAATTACACACCTCCATTTTATCAATTCGGTTCAATACACTCTTCGTTGATTAGTCCTTTATCTCAATCAATTTTCCAGATAAGCCACTGCCCCGGTAATAATTCATCTGGCAATATGTCCAACAAACAGAATAATGAAGCTCGATAAATTTGACAGCGATATTGGCATTGTATCATAATTTCTCTTCTGCTACAGTATTATGAATCAGCCTATAAAAATGACGGTAGTGGATTAAGAACGTTGACTGGATTTTTGTACTTTAATATTTTGATTAATGTTGATTCATGGTCGATTGCATGAGGGCCGTTTCTTATCGCAGTCATATATATTCAAGATGATGAAATGCTGAAATTTTGCGAATTATATTGTGTGCACTTTGTACTGTTTATTTTATGGACAGGTTAAAATGTATAGTGCAATTTTGATTGCAAAGTGCATTTGGGTGTGATATTTAATTTGTGGGTGTGGTAGATTAATTGCAGAGAAAAACACGAATAATTCACACTATGAGACATGTCGTGTAGCAAAAAGAATAGTTGTTTGAATTTTATATTTATGAATATTTTTTGGATAAAAACACAATAAAAAAAATATTTTCGCTGTATCAGTGAAATTATCGCCCAGAGTGATACTTTTCCTCGCGATTCTCTTATGCCATCAATACCTTCTATACAAACTGATCAAGCTTGGATTTTGCAGTGAAAATGTTAAGAACAAAAGCGCAATATTCTAACTAAAAGCAAATGCCTACAAGAAATTGTGAAAGACTATCGAAGAGGAAAAAAGAATTTAATCCCTTGAAGATTTTAAGCCCATAGGAATGACGATGGAGTCAACTTTGCATTGTCTGTATTCTTCCTTAGGGTTATTGAAAAATGGGTTTGGATTGCTAGCGAAAAAGGGGACGCTGCTTATATTTCAACCGTAATTAAACACACTTCATTAGCCGCAATAAAAAAAACATAAGGGAAGTGACGGTGCTTCCATAAATTTTTTTAAAAACAGCACTATGTTACCGTTAAGGAGCGAATTCTCTTAAATTACTTAAGCCATCAGGAGAATCACAAAGTTCTTGTGCCATCAGGTCCTGATCGGGAGAATTGCTGGGCCTTTGTATACGATTTATACTACTGACCCTCTTATTTCAGTGGATAAAGTTCAAGTTAAAGCTTTCCAATATACAGATGACACGTAACTGTTTGCATCGAATGAAGTCATGGATGGCATCTGAGAAAGGATTTGATGTAGAATCTCTCTTTGTTTATAGGGTTAGTGTTGGGACGTCCGACGAGGACTTAGACACAACTCTAATTGGTAATGGTGAAGGAACTGTAAATGAATCTTCATTATTTTAAAGCAGCAACAGCTGTCCTACTCCTTCACTTGTCAAACCAGGAGGTAACATTCTTGCCAAAAATATCATTAACCTGCTTGTTCCTTATAACTCTCGCGAAAAAGATAACATGGCTATTGCACAAGAAATCAATTGCAGGCCCTGCTTGTTTGCTTCCTCCTACATGTTACACAAACAAATCCTTCCTGTGACACCGTTAGCGATGTTGATCACGAGGGTTTGTATGCCCCTTATTCTAGGCGCTGACTCTAAAGCTCATCATAAAGTGTGGGTCAGCTCCAACAAAAATGGTCGAGGTGAGGGAATTTTTGATTTCGTCTTGACTTGATCAATATACTCATCGCAAATGTTGGGAACAAACCGCGACCTACCTCATCTCAATTAGGAGGGAGGTTCTTGATAGGTGCGTTTTTTGCACACCCGAGCAAATCAAATTTTTTTTAAGTATGTATATTGAATACAACAACAAAATCTTGCACATGTCGCGTCACTGAAGCAGAAAATGTTAAGCAGCTGTTGTTTATGGGCTTTTGTGTAGAGTTAGCTGATAACAGTAAGACGGTTCTAAACGGTAGTTTCAATTGAACGTAATTGTCAATTATTTTACATCAAATCTTGTAGTGTGCAGACTATTTTTCAGTATTTCAATGCACATTACATTGTAGATTATTTGATATGCAAGTTTCATTGCTGATTTCGATTAAAACCTAGATAAGATTTCATATAGGTTTTTTCGATGTGTTATTCTAATATAACAACCAACCTAAGCGAAAGCTCAGCGAATGTAACAATATACAACATTTTCGAACAACGCAATTTTTCTGCTTGGGATCGTTTTTTTGCAACCCTACGCTAACCACCTCTGCTAGGTTGCAAAAAACGCACCTGATATTACTTTAGTAAGTCGACATCACACACATCTCTTGCATAACTGGAGGGGTTTAACCAGTAGTGTTCGTTCTCGAACTACAGGTACATATTTTTTTATGTGGTTAGCCGTAACTCAGCTAAGCAAGTAGCTGAGAACCAGAAAAGAACGGTGTCTGATCTGAATCTGAAATGAAAGAAATTAATAAAAGGCATAAACAAATATTCAATTAACTTTGGATCAAATTACAGTACCTGGCCAGATCCTCTTTAGAGATTCTTCCAGGGAATATTAGTTCGTACCAGGATCTGAGCCAGGCAGCTAACACCCTTAGTAGTGCTTTTAACTCTGCAGCTAGGACAGTGCGCAAACCACTGAAGACCAAACGGAACTCAAAGCTCCCATGTTAGATTGTGCAATTCACCACTTTGCGCAGAGAGTGCAAAAAAGAGTGTAACAGCTAAAAAAAATATCCAATGACTGGTCACTGTATAAAGCGAAACTCAAGGCTTTTAAGTAAACTGTACGTAACGCAAAAAGGAGATCCTTTTGTGGCAGCATAAATCAAATCGTCTACTTAAGGTTTTATGCTCAGAGCCGAAGATTATAGGGTGCATCCAGGAATTTGACATCATCTGGACTAACCCGAGCGCTGACACACAGAATTGGTTTATGGACTCACATTTACCGGGGTACTACAGTTCGCCAGCAGACGCAGCGCATCAAGCGATATTGCAGACCGTCAGCTTATCGCTTCCTTTTAGGGTTTCTGACTGCCAATTGAAGTGGGCCATGAGCTTCATCGAGGTGTTCAAATCTCCCGCTACTTTAAAGAGGAAAAAGTCAATATATATATATATATATATATATATATATATATATATATATATATATATATATATATATATATATATATATATATATATATATATATTGAATATATATAAATATATATATATATATATATATATATATATATATATATATATATATATATATATATATATATATATATATATATATATATATATTGCGCGCTTACGCCTGTCGTATTTTCCCGTCAGCTGGCAAACAAGTTCCGCAGGTCAAACCTAACCACTATCGTCCAATATGTCTTAACTTTGTATGGGTTAAAAATTTTGAGAAGGATCATGTATACTACTACAATCCAACGATCCAAAGTTCATCTCACAGTCACAGCGCTTACACCAAAGGCAAGTCGGTTGAAACTGTTCTTCACGGTTTTACTGTGTAAATTGAAAAAATCTCTCTTTCTGTCTGTCTCTCTCTCTCTCTCTCTCTCTCTCTCTCTCTCTCTCTTGAGGAATGTATGCTTTGCTGTGCTCCTGGACAGTGAGTACTTTTACTAAAAAGCCTGAAGCTACTTTGGAGGCCCTTGCGTTATTGAATGCTGTTGATAAGGCTGATAGCCTTTATCGTGCAGATCCTACGGGAATGTTCATTTACGACGACTGGTCAACGCATCCACACTTCAAGATAGAGTCCTTTTTACCCTCTGTGAAAAATTACTGTTAATACTCTTTTGAGGAAGCTAGACCGGACCGCTTGCAAAGTGGTTGCTTATGCGTACGACATAGTCATAGCAGTGACATGAAAATATTTATATGCGCTTTCAGAAAAGTTAAATCACTCTCTTGAGCGCTCTGGTCCCAAGATCCAAATATTTGGGACTCATCCTTGACTTGAAGGTACTAGGAAACAAAATCATAGCGAAAAGGAGCAGAAATTTTTCATCGCACTTGAATGCAGCATAAGAGCCAAAGGAGCGAATTGGGATTTGCAATATTGGAAAAAAAAATTTGTGACATGACATTATACCACTGTCGATATTTCTATATGAAGCGGTCTTCTGATGGCAAGCTTCTGTTAAAGCTATGTCATGAGTAAGTGAAAGATGCCAAGGTGACTGATTTCCCTAATTTTTTTCATCGCTAATTGAAAGCATTTTTTTCGGATTTATTTACCGAATTTGTTTACCTTTCCAGCTATTGATATACATTTTTTAAGACTAGGATATATTGTGAATCCATGTTATTACATTGTCATATATCGACGTTAGTAGTTGTTAGTCATAAAATATGCCAAGCTCTTTTTGAATAGTGTCATTTGAATTCGTTTTTGCGGGACACTCATCTTGCGTGAAGCTTTATCAAGTGTAGTTCTTCATGTCAAATGTAGCCGACACTTTTATTTTTATATCCCTACAGTATTATTGAATTAGCGCATCTTTGTATGTCATCTTTCAAAATCACATTTAACACTTTTTTGATGATGTTCAAAGTGATTGCCGTTTAAGGATTGTCTTCTTATGGATAATCTCGGACGCTTTTACGGCCACTTTCAAACTTGCCCGCCCATTTTGTCACCGTAGACATTAGGTCTGTTCGCGTACTTCAGCAAACTGCAGCAGTAACAGAATTTGGCAACTGGCTTCTTTTTGCTGCAAAATCTGGCTTGCAGCAAGAGTACAAAAACGACTTTCTGCGAATCTATTTTAATATATTATAATAGATTCAGGTAAACGAACAGGTCTATTAAATGTGCTGCTGAGCTGTCAAGAGTTACATTGGTATTCCTCAAAATAATTTCATATAGCGTCTACTGACAAAATTTATGCGAGTTGCACTACCCTTTATGGACGAGGCAGGAAACTTTCCAGTCCTTCTTCGTGCCCTATAATTCTTTTTGATACTTATATATATTGGCTTTTAAAACAAAAAAATCCGTCGATGATTTCAAAAAATTTATCAATCTAATGTGATCCTTATTTTTATCTAGGATTTGATCCTTTAGATTTTTATCTAAATCTTATGCGCAATTAATACGTTTGTAAATTATATCAAATCCACATACAGGCCTTCTTTTTCTTAAGGATAAAGTGTCTTCTAATTTTCGTTCAATCCAACGATCTTTTTAGAACACATCTTGATCGAGTTTTAATGATGCAATATGTATTCAAGACAAAACACGAGATATATGTGTCAATTTATAAAAAAAATATTAATTTCAACATGAATGGCTTTAATAATTTTTAAACAAATCAGTAAAAACAACATAAACAGATTGCTTCATTCACAATAAGTACGACTAATTCGTGAAAACACTTAGTAAACAAGTTTAAAGTTTATAAACAATCTTGTGACTTTGATAGAATCTGGGTAGACCTTGATCTACAAATACAACAAAAAGTGAAAAGAAAACAAAAATCGAACAGATAAACAAAATGCTGCCGGCGAACAGAGTGATAGAATTGATTGTCGAGGACGATATCAATTTGACTGAATGTATCTAACACCCGTCTACATATGTATGTATATATAGAACCATACAAATATGTAGATGAAGTTGTTTTGGGTTTAGTTAGCATGAAAGTCGAAAGCAGTAGTAGTTCCAACATGCAGCGGCTGTTGACACAAATTGATACTTAATTATGGAGACGTGTGGATGGCTGGTGACGTAATTTTTTTTTGGATTGACCGTAAACATATTTTATTTGTTATTATTGAATTTAACTGATTCAATTATTGCAGCTTGATTGGTTGGCTGAGATTCAATGCTATTCCTTTGATTGATTGAAAATGATTTTCAAAATTTGGGCAGATTTAATCAGTTGCAAAACAAATATATTATTTGAAAAATTCAGATTGGTGTTGCCAAAAGTTAAAACATTCATTAAAAAAATAGTTATTTCTCAGATAAATAATAAACTTCTGCCTTCGAACTGTTTTTGTTACTATTATTGTATCAAAAGTTAATTCAATAGATAGCAATCTTACATGTTGATAAATTAAGATTAAAAAAAAAAATATTTGTCATTTCTCATCTCAAAGTTTGAAGATACCAATGTCCAATTCGTTTAATGGTCCTTCAAAATGTGTGTACGACTATTGATATATCTATCCGTATCACTATCAATTTTATACACATATTGCGGCAGATATGGTTGTCTTCGCAAAACATTCATAGTATATGGCAACAAACTCGTATAGAGTTTTATTCATTCTATTACTTTCACTTAAATTGATGACGCTTTGCGTCCAATGAACTTGAAATCGAAAACAGAAGCCATTCAATGTCACCGAAAATCATGAAGGCAGGAGGTTTCCCGATGATTAATTGGAACAAAATAAAATCAAGTGAACATGTCAACAATTACTTATGTATTGTATTATATACATAAGTATGCAATTCGATTAAATTGAAAATTGTTCTTTAGTACAAGATGTGATTGAATATATAAATGGCTTGCAGTGAGAGAAAAATATTGTAGTTCTAATACAACCCGATGCTGGCCGGGGGTTGAAATTGATAAAGATTTGATTCAAAGTCAATGTGTACCAATGCGAAATGATGAATTCCACGACTAACTGTACCCTTGATTTGATTCTAGGTAAATAATCACAGCTCACTGTGTGATCATAGTTTATCGTCCATGACTGGATTTGAACCAGGGACTACACACGCTAATAGCCTTTGCTCTTCGGACTCGATAACACAAGTTTCTGTGAGAGCAAAATGGACATTAAAATCGTGTCAACACTAAACAATTTCAATTTCAAACCAGGATAGTAATAGTTTTCTATACCCAGAACTCTGGTTCAATTGCAGTCGATTGAATAGCGTTTTAAAAATGTGACCGTATGGATCGATTGCTTTCATCACTTATTCACATCTAGGACTGTAAAATTGTTTACAATATGCATTTAATTAAATGCAACAGCACACCGTAGACCCAGAATCGATGATCTGTGCCAACAATACGCAACAAAATCAACTTTATGTTCGATAAAACTAGATTCAAGTCACATTTCCCTGCTGTGTAAATACTAACAACATATATTTAAAAAATATCAGGTCAATAAAGCACTCGTAGCGCTTATTAACACAATTTCTGGATGATTTAGTTTATAATTAACAAGCTATGCTACCTATTCGAACGCTATACAAATTTTATTCACACATTTCGCGGTCAAATACGCAACAAAACTCAGCCAGACTAAAAGTCGTTCGTTTCAGACGTGTGATAAAATGCGTTTAAGTTGAACTGAATTGAACCATTAAACCTACCTTTACACGCAGTCTTATTATAGTAATTGTCTGTAATGCACTACTATGATTAATAGTTACGTTCTCGACAGCCATTACGTATCGATGTTTATTTATGCATGGAAAATGAAAGTATTCTAATAGGACGTCTAAGTTGACCATGTTTAACTATGTCTGCAGATAGAACGTTCTCGGTAGTGGTTAGTTTGTATATGCTTAAGCAAGCAGTAAAGGATTGAAAAATATGTTTGCTCTATTGAGGAGTGGCAGTTTGATATGTAATAGGATCGCGGAATATGATTTTGTTCTAGAAATTTGAAATGAAAATGAAAAAAGACGGAATAAAAGGATGTAGGCGAAGCTTAGACGTTTATTTTGAAAAATGGCATGATAAAGGAACCATTTGACTGCAATTTCTGTGTAATACAGATTACACTGTTAGACACTGACTAAAGAAGTCGCTATGTAAAACTGTAAATAGCGTTTGACCCTATACGAGTTTTGTACAGTTGAGTTGCTAGTCAGTGTGGTCCCTGGTTCGAAGACAGCCATTGACAATTAACTGTGATCACAAGTGGGCTGTGAGTACTTACTGAAGTCACGGAACTAATCAGTCTGCACTTATGCACTTTGATTGCTTTTGGGTCAAATCCACTATTCGAAGAGTGAATTAAGTTTGATTAAAACACTAAGCTGAAAGTCCTTGCAATCCAGAAAAGAAGGAAAGGCTTCTGGCGGCTTGTTAAAAGGATCAAAAACAATTTCTCCGGCTCTCCCATGCCACCCTTTCATCATGGTGGTAAGATATTTACTCAGTTACTGAATAAGGCAATCTTCTTTGCCGAAATTTTTGAGTAACTTCTACGTTTCAACTTCTACCTTCATCATTGAATTCTCCTAGCCGTCCAATGTGCGCTTTAATACAAGGGCCTTAGTTTTTCCGCACAAGAGAGTTACTATATTGAAAGCACTCACTAAGCTTGGTGCAATCTGATGATATTTCGCACCTTGTACTAGAGTGCTACACCTCCGTCTGAGCTAAACCTCTGAGCAAACTATTTTACTTGTCATACTCGACTGGAATATTCCCGCCTGCATGGAAGCTTGCATACATCTAGATTACACCTAAAAAGTGGAGGCCTGTGATCCCTCCATCTACCGATCAATTGTATTCGTATCGGTTATGTCTAAAATATTAGAATCAATTGAAAATTTACATTCCAATTTGGAACCTAGGAGAGATAAGTCGCATCAGCAATTTTGATAATTAGAATAGCTGTATAGATAACCTAAAAATTTGAAATTGTGAAGTGGTGTGCTTTTCGGGGTGTCTAGTATTAACCTCGGATGAATTTATTTTTTCGAGGGTGAAAGTGTTGGAAATATCAAGGGCCAGGCTCTGGTAAGATTCGTAGATTTGAGTGAAGTAGAAGAGGAAGATTGGGGAAAGGTAATTAATTAGTGAGGATTATATAGACCTAGAGGCTGAAGGATTGAGTAAGTTATAATGGAGGAGAACCCTGAAGAAGGGGACTCCAAACCAAGGGTAAAGAGAAAGAAAGGGGATGAAGAGATCAATGTTTTGTCTAGGACAACACCAAAGCAGGTGGTCCCGGATTCAGAAAATAGTGAGGTTAGGTGTATGGAACATGTGGTAGAAAGCATGGTGGTTAATGTAGGAAATCCGCTAGATCAAAATGATAAAGAAGCGAGGAGTAGCATTGAGATGGTAGATAAGCGGGAAAGTATGAGGCCAGATAGAGAATCAAACAGATATGTTAGAAATTCAAAGAAAACTTACCCAGTGATTGTTGAAAGGAAAAATGATGAAGGAGGTAGAGTCAGGTTAGATGACATGACATTCTATACAATGACAAGCGGTGAAAATATCAAAAACATTCAGAAAGTTGTTAAAATAGGCTTTAATAAGATCAAAATAGAGTTCAAACAGGCGGAGGATGCGAATAATCTATTAGATAGCAAGATCCTGAGGAAATATGGCTGTAGTGGGTACATTCCTAACAACTTCCTATTCAGGTACGGGATAATTAGAAATGTCCCGCTAAACTTTAATTTAGAAAAAATAATTCAGATGGGAGTGCCAAGTAACAAGTTTGGAAATAGGATAAAGAATATGAAGGTTAGAAGTGTGGAAAGGATGGCAATGAGAGACAGGAACGATTTATCAAAATTCATACCGTCACTAACAATAAAATGTATATTTGAAGGAGAGGACGTACCTGATTACGTATACGTAGAATACCTAAGAATGGGGGTTGAATACTATATAACGAAGCCCAAACAATGTTATAAATGTGGGAGGCTAGGTCATATCACGAAGTACTGCAATAACGAAATTAAAAGATGTCTGAGATGTGGTGAGAATAATTGCGAAGGAACATGTAACATGGTTAAATGCATCTTATGCAATTCTAATGAACATTTTTCAACAGACAAGAGATGCCCTAAGTGGAGAGAGGAGGAACTAATTATGGAAATAGCAGCTAAAAGGAATGTTAACTATGTTGAAGCAAAAGATTACGTGAACAAGATTAATAGATTTAGTGGTTTAGATGAGGTTGATCTAAGTGAGTATCCAGAGCTAAAGAATAAAAAAGATGGATCAACAAGAGATGTGGATAAAGAAAGCAATAGTACTTTTATCAAAAAGAAATTTTCTGAAGTACTAAAGTATAAAAACAGAGATATGGGTTTTAAGAAAATAGGGAAAGCAAGTGAATCAGAGAGACAAGATAAAAAGGTGGAAGAAAGAAAAAAAGAATCAAGAGTTAAACCAGTACATGAGAATAAAAATTATCAGATAACCAGTGAGCTTGAAAAATTTCTTACTAGTATTATGAAAAATAAGGAAATAGAGAAGATAATATTAGAGAGGGAATCAATTTCCAATAGTATAGTAGACTTTTTGATAAATCTAATGAGGAAAAATGAGAATATAGTAACAAACCAAAATGAAAATACTGCAATTGAATATACAGGGAATTTATAAAAATAAAAGTAGTTTGGAGTTTTACTTGAATAATGAGCATTTTGACATAGCTTTGATTTCGGAGACTTGGATTACAGAAGAGAATAATAGTAATATAAACGTGATTGGATATAATATTGTAGCTAAAAATAGAAAGGATAAAAGGGGAGGGGGTGTGTGTATTCTCATCAGAAAGGAGATCAAATTTCAGGAGATCTTTCTGGATACTAAGGTAGAAGCAGTGGGTATTAAAACCATTAACCTTAAAAATAATTTAAGTATTTATTCTGTTTATTGTCCACCGGACATTGTTAGTGATTTCTTCTATGATGAATTAAAAAAAATTTTAATAACTGCGCATAAGTCCATCTTTATCATGGGAGGAGACTTTAATGCTAGGAGTATGTGTTGGGGTGACCTCATAAACAATGCGAGAGGGAATAAAATGCGGAAACTAATGAATGAATTTAGCTTGATTTTCTATAATAATGGAAATAGGACCTTTTCAAATAAAAGGATCCAAGGACAGGGAGGGTCATCAGCACCGGACGTCACTCTTGGCAATTTTTTGCCTACCAAATTAAGATGGAACACACTGAATAATCTAGTTAGTAAAAGCAATCACAAAGCCATAGTTTTTACATTCAAGGCAAAATTAAGCAAAGAAAATAGAATTAATAAGATATCAAAGAAAATTTTGGAAGAAATCAACCAGTATGCGTTTCAAGGTAATTTAAGTCAAATTAGTAATGATTTTCAAGCAATAGTAGTGAATAATCAAGTAAAGGGTACCAAGTTTAAGCATACAAACAAAGTATGGTGGAATGAAGAGATTAAGGTATTATGGTATAAGAAAAAGGATCTCCTGAAAAGGTACAAACAGAGTAGGCTTATGGATGATTTCTATGATTATCATAGAGCCGTGACGAAGTGGAATGAGGAAGTAAAAAAGCTCAGGAGAGAAAGCTGGATAAACAAAATCATGGAGCTGGCCAAAGGAGATAATATCAAAGAATTTTGGAGATTTATAAACAACATCAAGAAAATAGGAAAGATAAGCAATTCATCTGGTTGGGACAAAAAAAATAACTTAACCTATTTAACAATGATTAAAAACAAAAGTCACCAAGATAGCTTAAATATAAATGAACTTAGGAAACCATCAGAGTTGATGGACTTAAAAATAGGGGAAGTAGAAGAAGTCTTGGAAAGACATAAAAGAAAGTCAGCACCTGGGCCTGATCTAATCACGTATGAAATGCTAAGAGCTATGAATTCAGCAAGTAAAGAAAAATTGGTAGATGCGTTGAATGATACTGTGAACTATCATACAAACCTATCAGAATTGTTAAAGATAAGGGTCTCCCCTATACTTAAACCACAGAAAAACCCAAATGAGTTGATAAACTACAGGCCGATTTCCTTATTAAATGTAATGGTAAAAGTAATAAACAGAATTATTAAAAACAGATTAGTAGAGAATAAAGAATTAATGAATAAAATCCCAAGAAACTCACATGCGTACCAAAAGAACAGATCAATTAGTACATGTCTCAACATGGTAGACCTCTGGATTAACCAAGCTAAAGCGAAACATCAAAATGTGATGATGGTAACGCTAGACATTTCGAACGCATACGAAGGGGTTGACCTTAAAGTATTAAAGGACACTATGTTCGAACTAAAGGTACCGGAAGTATATAGTTGGTGGATTCTCGCGTTCCTTGTGAATAGAAGCATAATGCTAGGAGAGGCGAATGTGGCGGTTAAAAATGGTATCCCACAGGGGGATGTATTAAGCCCTCTGATATTCAATTTGTATACGGCGGTTTTGCACAAAGTAATTAGTAATAATATTAAGATAATTCAATACGCAGATGATTTTGTAATCATAGCTACCAACAGGAATAAGAATAGTTGCTATAACGAACTGCAAAGAAGTATGGATTTGTTTGCGGAAGGAGCTAGAAATTTAAAATTACCACTAAATGCGGAGAAATGCAAAGGGATTATTTTGAATAGAAACGCATACTATACAAGTAGAATAAAAATTGAGGACAGAGAAGTGGAGTGGGTAAATGAAGTTAAGTTTCTTGGAAAAATCATTAAAAACAATAGTTCGGAAAAAGACTTTATACTAAATAAGATAGAACAAGTTAAGCCGGAAATTAGCATGGTAAAGAGAGTCACAGGGGTGAAGAGTGGGCTCCCACCAGAAAAGAGTATAGTACTTTATAAATCCTTTATCAGAGCGAAATTAGAGAGCCACGTGTCAAGCCTATATGATGCGCCAGATTATTTGCTAAAAAGAATAGACAGCCTGAAAGCTGGAGTGATTAAAAGATGCCTAGGATTAATGAAACAGACTCCCAACATAATTGCATTTGATATGGCGAACGAAGTCCCAACCAACTGCAGGGCTCAGCTTAGGTTAGCAAAGGAAATAATTAAAATAAAAATGACTGAAAATGAAGTCTTTAAAGAAATAATTTCAATGAAATCCAAAGCTAGATATTATCAATTATATCATAAATTTAGAAATATAATAAATAGAGTAGAAGTGGTGGAACAATTAGATAGACCGAGAAATATAAAAATAGTTCCTAAGCAAAATGGTCCGTTCAAAAGTATTAGTCTGAATGATAAGGTAATGATAAGGAGTAAGTATGAAGAATTAATTGGCAAAGCGACAGCATCTAATAAAATCATCATTATAACAGATGGAGCAAAATCATGTCTAGGAAGGGGATGTGCATTCTTGATGCAGAGAAGTAATCAAGTCAAAAAGTTCAGTTTAAGTCAGGAGGGCTCAGTAGTCAATGCGGAATTGATAGGGATTTTTCTTGCGTTAAATGCATGCAAATTAAATCCTGATGAGAAAGTGATGATCTTAACAGACTCAAATGGAGCATGCTTAGAAATCAAAGAGAATGTTCTTAATAAAAAAGTCATTAATGACATTTATAAAGTATGTAGGGAAATACCTAATAAGGAAATAGAAGTGATATGGATACCAGGGCACTGTGGAATAGATGATATGAACAAAGTAGATGAGGGAGCGAAAGTAGGAATGATGGAGGGAGAAATCTACAATAATAATTTTGAGGCAGATGAAGCAATAGAGCAAATTAGTGATTTAATTATCAATGAGAACAGAGAAAATTATAGAAGGGAAGTAAGGAAGTATAAACAATGCACCTGGAATAAAGCATACCTAAGTGGAAGAAGTAGGTTTTGGTTTAAGAACTTGAAATTGAAAAGTAAAACAGTAAAACAGTTAAATAGATTAATAACCAACAAATGCTACAGTAATTTACAATTATTCAGAATGAAAACTATAGACAGTCCGAAATGTTCTCGATGTGAACTAATAGACGATCTAGATCACCAAATTTTTCACTGTCAGGCATTTAGTAACCAGAGAGTGGAGTTTGAAATTTTCCAACACTACAATAAAGTAGACTCGATACTGATGGTAAATAACATAAAGCACATCACTGAATTAGGAAGGTTTCTAGAATTGGTTGATTTGAATTTGTAAACAATGTAATGTAAATAGATAAAGTAGATTTTAATGCTTCCTTGTATAAGTTGAAAATATCTGAGCATTGTAAATAATTTAATTATAAGTAATTATAGTCAGTAAATAGAAACATCTAGAGTAACTAAGTAAAGTTTAATGAAACCTAGAATGAGTAGCGAAGTATTAGATTGAAGGAGTATTTTAACCCAATGTATGGGTGATGTCGAACACGATGGCTGATGCGAATCGTTATAAGCCAACCTTTTCCTCGTAAAACAGGAATTAGTACTCAAAAAAAAAAAAAAAAATTGAAAATTTAAAATTAATGAATTATCTTGAGTCAAATCATCTTACCAACGACCGCCAGTATGATTTCAGTTCTGGGGGCTCCACTGGCGATTTACATTTATCACTGAGAGATAGAATAACTTTGGTGAAGTAATGGTCGTTTTTTCGGTGTTTCGAAGGCTTTTGACAAAGTCTGGCACCTAGGTTTACTAGCCAAACTTCGCGCATTTGATCTTCAGTCCGTCCTTAACTAGTGCGTTGAAAGTTTCCTCGTGGAACATTCCGCCCAGGTTGTACTAGAAAAATTCAAATCATTTGTCCACACTACCAATGCCGAGGTACCACAAGGTACTGTTCTCTCAACAACTCTCTTCCTTTTTATTTATAAATGAACACTTTTCTTTCACTTTTGCCGACGACGGTACCCTTAACTTTGCAGACTCTTTAAACTTTACTAAACATTATCGCTTGGGGCTCAGCGAACCGTGTTGTGACTACTGCGTCGGAAACCCAATCATGTCTTCTATCACTAAAGCCTAGCCATGCTATTTTCTCCTGCTCACTCTAGCTATATATGTTATGTTTTAAGAACTCCAGCACTCTTAGGCCAATGACAAACACAGCGGTTTTTGCGAGGCGTTTCCCGAGAGGAAAACCGAGTCGGTATAGTCGTGCATTACTTTAGCATTGTGATGACACACACCGCGGTGCGAACCGTCTCTCGGTTTCGGAACCGAGTCGGTTGATGAGAGAAATGACCCACCGACTCGGTTTTCGAGCGTTTTTCTTTGTTCATTGCTGCGTTGTCCGATCGAGCTGAAATTTTCTGGATGCATTGATGAATGCAAGTGATAGGGGAATGAAAATCTGATAAGGAAATTGATGTTTGAAGAATGGGTAGGGTACAGTATTAGTAATTTGTAACTGAACCGACTCGATAAACGCTTCTGAAAACCAGTGTGTGTGTCAGCCGACGCGCCAAACCGAAGCGTTAAACGCTTCGGTAAAACCGAACTGTCTGTCATTGGCCTTAGCTGGACCGGTCACATTTCCAATTTGCGAAAAATGCCCGGAGTTCTTTTAAAGAGGCAAGAAATGCTTTACCCTATTAGACATAGCGCATATATACAAGACTTTTATAAGCTTTTATACGACCAAGACTTGATTATAACTCTCATATATAGGCTGAAGCAAGCGGCACTGCTTGAGTTAAACTAGACAAAGCCCAATGCAAAGTTTTCGAGCTAATGCTTAGTATCTAGTAATCCCATACAAAAAGAGCTTTACTGACGAATTGAAAAGCTCTTTTTGTATGTGATTCGACCGTTGAATTCGTTTCGCGAAGAGTATAGTACTAGGCATTATTGGGGATATATATATCATATTGAATCCATTGAACATCGACATGGTGTGGGTTGCCTTTCTTTTCTTTACCGCTATTGCTATAGATATAACGAAATATCAAGTCTGATCCTTGCAGAGCACTTTCTAAAAGCAAAACCGATACTTTCTTATAAGCAACATGATTCTTTTTTATTTGAGTTAATGCGATTATTAAACAGTTTGGCATTTACTGTTTTCCCCGAAAACTAAAAACTAGTGTTTAAACGAAAAGTGCACCACTATTTACTGCCATTTCAAACCTTTCTTTCCTTAATTTTCCTTCCACCAAGTCTGTGCTATAGCATAATAAGACCTCTCTTAAAACTTGGTATCATAATTGAAAAAAGTATTTTGCCATTTTATCAGTAACGCTTTATTGAAATCATCTTTGTTGGATATTTTATGCTGACGATATGTTGGAAAACAATATCCAAGATATGTTGGAAAACAATATCCAACATATCTCACAAATTTTCAATGACTCCAACTCGGGATTGCATAGTTGGATGGCAGGTTCCATGTGAGCCAGGAATGCACAATGCCCGACTTGTGCTTTGGGTCTTTGGCTTTATAAACCTGGAACTGTTCACACATACCCAGCTTGGGGGCACTTTTTTACCACAATTCCATATAAATAACATACATGCATAGACCATAACTCTACTGCCACCATACTTCAAAGTATTTTTGTTGTTTTCTTTATTTAGCTGCGTATTTGATTTTCACCAGACGTAGGGCATGTCGTCAAAGCCAAAAAAGTTAAATTTGCACTTATCTGCAAAGAAATAGTGTGTTCTAGCAGTTAGAGCTCTTACAGATATGCTCTTTGGCAAAGGTTAGACGTCTTTGTTGGTTTTTCTTATTTGAGAATGGTTTTTTACGAACTATTCGAACATTAAAGCCATGTTTTCGAAGCACTTAGCGGATGTTTGTAGCACTGCGTGACTCCTTTAATTCATGCTGATCTTCAGAAGTTAGTTTTGGAGTCGAAAACTATAGATTTGCCTTGGCATGTTGAAATTTGTTTTGATGCACTTCTACCTTTATCTCTTACCCGTGACTCATGTTAAAAGCGTTCAATCATATTTTTCCCATTACAATCATATTTTTCCCATTATACTAATGATAAAGGACTAGCTCACACTGTTCAATTGTTATGCGGCAAGGAATTTTATTGAAAATCGTAAATGTATGCTTCAATTCTAAAATCATAATAGTGATAGTCTAAAGCTAAGAAGACGCTCAAAGAGAAAGCATTGCTATATGACGAGACTAGAGATATGACTACTCTTACGATCGCTGCTACTAACCACACTTTTCTTTGAAAAGAACAGTGAGTAATTTGATTGCTCTTTGCTCATGCTGCTAAACTGCTCATTGTTGTCTTGCAGAACAGAAAGTTTTGTAAAGAGCCATGTGATTGCTCTTTGTTGATGTTGTTAAAGTGCTCACTGCTCTTTTTCAGAACAATTTTTTTTGTCAGCATATAATGCGGGAATTAGCAGTCACAGGCAATGACCAATCACTGACACGTTTAAAATATCCGCTACTTGTTACTGTTCTTTACTCTATCTGCTCTTTGCTCTATCTGCTCTTTGCTCTATCTGCTCTTTGCTCTATCTCTTCTTTGCTCTAACTGCTCTCTGGAGTGTGTTCAATATTCTTGCTATAGCAGCTCTGGCTGTCCAATGTCACGAAATAGCTGCTATCTGATGCTTGCTATTTAACAGTCGGGCTGTCTTAGATTCTGAAATAGCTGTTATGATAGCAGCTATTTGTTGCTCGCAGTCTGGAGGGTAGCAAAAAAGTAGCTAAAGTAAAATGGACGTGAATACACCGCTGGCATATTGTTCAAACGTCACCTTTTGATTAGAAATGGAAATGAAAAGCAGTTTTCGCGCTTTGATGACAAAGAAGATGAATAATAAATTTGAAAATAGTGTTATATACTAAATGCGGGCTTTGAAACACTTCAACTCAACTCGAATTATAAGTAGGCAGCGCAACTCATCTTGAGTTTTTAGAGGGCGAGTCTCAAGCGCGAAAGGCCGGGTTCGCTGATTCGTGTACCATCAAATTTTCAACGTTTCTTCTTCGCTCTTTTTAATTTTGTAATTTGTAATTTTTTCAAAATAATTCATTTTATAGGCAAGATGCATAGTTACAAAATGAATAAAAATGTTATAAAGAATTAAGATATAATAAAACATTAAAATAAAAAATAAAAAAAGAAGTACAAAAATTAGAATACAGTAAAGTAAAAATAGAGAATAAAAGGACTATGGATGTAATAATAAAACAGCAAAATAGAAAAATACAGAATAAGAATAGACGTACAAAATTTGAATACAAGAAGAATAAAAATATAGAAAAATGGATTATGGATATATAAATAAAATGATTAAGTAGGCGAAAAAAGTGCACTACGAACTAAACTTTTGAAAATTCCAATAGACTGTGGGAGAGAACCAAGCTGAAGATTATTATGCGTCCTCAGTAAACGTAAAACAGGCGAATGAAAAAAACATAAGTACGTTAAGAGGTACATTGAACATTGAGGTTGTCCTGATAGGTCTGTCATGATGGCGTGACGTAAAAAAACACGTCAAAGATGAAGATAAATAGCCGCAATAAACTTTAAAAAGAAAACATTCATCGTGGTAAATTCTGCGCTGGTCATGTCGAGGAATATTAAGGGTTGATAAACGTTCACTGTAAGGACAATATGGTAGGTTGTACTTGAAAATAAGGCAGCGAGTAAATCTTCGTTGGACAGATTCAACCGCCTCAGACAAATGACAGAAAGGAGGACCCTAGACTACAGAGCAATACTCAAGGATAGAACGAACAAGGGAAAGAAAAACACGCACACAAGTGGAAATGTTAAACGAATTGTGGCAAACGCGTATAGCAAAAGCAGCAATCCGGGACGCCTTACGAGTAGTGGTACGAATATGAATATCGAACTTTAGTTTCCGATCGAAAGTAACACCGAGATCAGTAAAACTATCCACAACTAAAAGGGTGATGTCACAAATAGAGTAAATGAACTCAAAAGCATAAGGCTTCAATGTAAAAGACATTGAGCAAAATTTGGAGATATTCGAGGACAAGTAATTACAGTCAGATCAGGAAACAAGACGTTTCAAATCGTTTTGAAGAGCAAGATGATCGGAAGGAGCATTGATAACGCGAAAAACTTTCAGGTCATCAGCGTACATTAGGCAAGGAGATTCAAAAATATTAGGAAGATCGTTGACGAAGATATTAAGGGGGGGGGGGGGGGGGGGGGGTAAGGGATAAACAGTTTCGGAAAATCGATTTTTGTTTTTTGCGTTTTCTTGTAGTTTAACATTTCAAAAATGTTGTGTCAAAATTTCAAATCAATCGGAGCAAAACTGTCGAAATACTGCGCCCCTAAGTGGCGCCTCTTTTATCTCCGAATGGCTCACGAGTATGCGAGAACCGAGGATGAGCGTCGTACAGACAGGGCTGAAAATGAAGTCGAAGAACAGAGCTAGGAAGGAAGAATTAGACGCAGACTTGCAAGGAAAGAGTTACAAGACAACGAGATTGCTGCCGGCAACGTACTTTATGGACCTGGGATCGATGATTCAGTGTAAGTTACAAAAAAAAAATTTTTCCTCACTTTTTGAGAAAAAAAACTTTAAACGCGTTTATCTCAAACCCAATTTTTCGAAGTCCGTGAACACGATCCTGCAAAATCTACTGAACCGATTCTTTTCAAACTTGGAACATACTTTCTTGGTATAAAATGCCTCCCCCCTACGTTTTTGAAATTTTTCCATTTTCATGTTAAGGTAGTTTTTCACCTCAAAATTGGCGGAAAACTTAACGTAAAATCGCGTTTTTTGCTTAAATAGGCCACGAACTGTTGAGAAATCAAAATAATAACTTTAGAACGATGGAGGGGGGAGAATTAACTCGTACTTTAAGTAAATTTAACAACATTTTTGATTTCAGATAATTCTACGTCGAGTTATCGTGTTCACCGCACAACGTGTATTTCAAAAGAGGTTTTGGGGAATGCTCTTTTACCGGCTTATTTTTCAATATTTATATACGGAAATTTAACTAAATATTCTCTAAATGATGCTTTATAATGTAAAAAAAGTTTGAATAAATTTGCTTAAGCTGTTTCTCCGTAAACAATATCAGAAAAAAGTATTTTTTGATTCAAATTATCCCTTACTCCCCCCTTAAATAGCAAAGGCCCGAGAATCGATCCCTGAAGTACACCGGACGTAGGAACACCGGACGATCAAATACAAATGGTGAGAGCCACGAGAAAAGGGGCTCTGATATACCATAATGCTCTAATTTAAGAAAAAGCAGCTCATGATTGACCGAGTCTAGGGCCTTAGAGAAGTCAGTGCATATGACATCTACTTGGTGATGATTATCTAAAGCAGAAGCAACAAAATGAAAAAACTCTACAAGGTTAGTGGTAGTATTTCGGCTTTTCACGAAACCATGCTTTTGAGCAGGTAAAAGTTGACGAAGAGAATCATAGACGCGATTAAAAACTAGATGCTCACAGATTTTAGAAAAGTAAGGAATGATATAGATCGGGCGATAGTTAGTGACTAGGTTTAGATCATCAGACTTGTGGATAGGGAAAATGCTTGACACTTTCCAAGAAGCTGGGAAAATACCATTACCAAGCCCAGACTAATGTTAAAAATGATGGACAAGGGAACGCAAAGAAAAGAAGCAAGTTTTTTAACGAAAAAGTTTGGAATTCCATCAGGGTCAAGAGAAGAGCTGGATTCAAACATACAGAATAATACATACGTATAGCAATAAATAAACATGTATTATCTGGCAATAATTTTTCAAGCCATTTGATTATCATTTTATTTGGAAAAAAGAAGCAAGTTTTTTAACGAAAAAGTTTGGAATTCCATCAGGGTCAAGAGAAGAGCTGGATTCAAACGTAGATATAATAGATCTCAAGTACAGATAGGCATTATGGCGTCAAAAGCCGGCAATAATTTAATTTAATGGTGTCTGTAGCTGTATGCTGAAAACTCAAAAATTTCATACAATTTCCAAAGTGCAATGCAAGTGTTGAACTGATCCACGAAAATACAGAGATTAAAGTTTAAAAACAAATCTGAAGAAAAGATTTAAGTTAAAAAAAACTGAATTGATTTGTGAAAGTCGACCTAAATAGCAGCTCTAGACTGTCCAATATCCATAGCTGCTTCATTTAGCTACTGCGAATTTTGACACTTGCTAAAGTGGTGCTATGCAATGCTTTAGGATGCATGCATATTGAACACACCCCTGCTACCACTGCTCAGTATAAAGAGCAGTTTAGTAGATCTCTACATGAGACATCTGACACCTAGATGCATAAAACTAACTGTATCAAACAAGCTGTGAGCCGCTGTAGGTAATAAGAATTTTCGGGCAAAATAACTTTACTTATTTTTTTCAAAAATCTGTTCAATTCATTTCAATGAAACGAGAATCTACAGCAAAGAGAAACACAATTATTGTTCTGCTAAACATATATACGAAAAAACATGCATCATTGTTTTTCAGGTTTTTCGACCAGTATTCAAGTTTTTATATATTTTCGGGTAATAATCTCATATATCCAGTATACGAGTATGCTTAGTTTTTGCGTCCAATTAGTTGCAGTTCTTCTCTATCTACATCTTCACATGAATCTAGTATTTCGATGTTCAATTAAGTTTCGGGAGAAACAACGATTCTGAAGCTCATTTGAAATTATTATGGATATTTTATGTGAATTTGTGTGCCTTTAAAATTATTGCCAGATAATACATGTTTATTTATAGCTATACGTATGTACTTCATATGCTTCAAGCCATTTGATTATCATTAAACTTTTCAAAGTGTAACCAAGCTCGAAATGAAAGCACACACCTGTTCAGTTGATGATACGGTATATATGCATACACATATGTATGTAAACTTCTCGGTTATTATTTGGTCGTTGACTTGAAACTAGAACAAATTACAGATATTTCGAATTCGACACGAAAGTCGTACATTGTGATTGTATGATTAGTCATTCCGCAGTGTAATTCCTATGAACGAAAATTCTAGATCGGATTATGCAAGCGAAAAATGATTAGATATTTTCATAGAATATAACTAAAAAGACAATTGTTTAAATTAAAAAAATTCAATTTTATGTTAGGGTGAAATATTTGGTTACGTCGCTTTTCTGGTTGGTGCTGATATATCGTGATTTTAATATGCAACAAAAAACCGAACAGAAATTCAGTAAAATATTACGGCTGTATTTAATATAAATATTTATTTATAATTTAATTTACCAAAAATTAATCAAAACTGAAAATCTATACATAAATACAATATGCTAACTTATTATAATTACAAAATTATCAAGAACTAGCAACTCATGTTCCACCCAATCACTTGACCTCTTTGAAAATTCTTCGTCATTTAGCCACGAGGTGCAAAAACTAGTTCAAATGATAATTCAATTTCAGGGAAGGTTATCAGACCTCTGAAACATTTTTTTTTCTCGATCATAAACCGGGCAAAACATGTTTTCGCACAATCCAAATGTTCTTTGCTTGTCAATGGTGCGTTAGAATAACCGAAAAAAATTAAAGTAAACAAATGTTTATCAGTAATTTTAAATTTTTTATGCATACTTGTATGTACAAGTCGAAGTTAAATAGAATCTCGGATTCATGTTTATGTTTATCATTCCTCTTGTGTTTAAGCACAGTTTAGGTGTACTAGAAATATTATCTTAAAGAAAATATCGGTTCTAAAGCACTTGTTTGCTATCAAATTTGTCCGATTAGATTAAGTTCGCCGAAAATCCAATTCCGGATTTAGTGTGTTAACAGTACAAAATAAATGCATGATCAACAAAGATATAGGAAATATTTATCAAAATAAACTGATGGATTATAGGTTAGATTGCTTTCCATTCAATTAACTTGTCGGTTTTCGTAGCCTTAAGACAAATCAAAGCTTTTTTCGTGATAAGATAAGAGCTCAACCTTAAAACTGATAGTAAGTATACTTGAACAAAAGTCATAGTTTAGATGAGAGCTAAGTAAATACATGTCTCAGAAGTATTATACAATAGATACAGTGGTAACCTTCAAATAGATTGTTAAATTACTAAAATAGGCAACTACATATTTTTATCTTTTAGAGGATGATCTTTTTGATAGCATATTGATAGTGTCAGACGTCGAAACTGAATTAGATCGTCTGTCTTTAGTCATTTCACGTCGCAAAGTACGATTAGGTTCGGTTTGTTGCGGTGTTATATACAATTGCTTCAATGAACAGATTTGCTATTAACAGTTATATTATTATATAGACGTAGAATACATTATAGTAATATGATACTATTCCTTGAATTGTCATCTGAATGATTAACGTCTATCATGCGGTTTTATTCGTTAAATCTGACATGTTTTTCATTAAATATTGATACTTTGTAGGAGGAGCAGTTTTGCATATGAACATTATAAACGTTGAACGAATATTCTTCTATTTTTTTTTACAAACTGTTTTAAACAACCACAGATGTAAAACTAAGTTAGTACAAATGAAAATGATATGTTGTGTAGAACTAACATTTCTGAAGAATCATTTGTTGCTAACATACTAATAGCTTTTTAAACTTAGCAAAATATGTAATGTACATATTGTGCTAAGTTTAAAATATTAAATTTTCGAATAAGTTACTAATTTTCGGGGAAATTTTACTAATGGTTTGGGGACGATATCTTTCAGAGTCATAAATATTAATTATACTTTAAGGAATAAATAGAAATTAATGAGTGGGTTGGAATGGGTGCAGATGGCCTTCTAGCACTGCGAACTCTTGGGTCTATTGTGCATCCTCGGCACTATGTCCTATATGACATCCAGACTCCTTATAAACTTGGATATGTTCCCGGAGGGAACTCTAGATGGAGGGAACATTAGAGCCAAGCAGCTTTAATTTTCGTCCTCACTAGTGCTGGACAGTGTGCGAGAATATGCTCCATACTCTTTGTCACTTGTCCGCAGTAACTACAGCAGTCTTCTCGCTTCTTGTCTATCCTGTTCAGCTGCTTTTTGCAAAAAAAGATGGCCGGCTAAAGTACCACATAAAGCCCTTATGCAATTTTTATGGAGAATTATTATTGATAACCTTTGTGCGAGGGAGTGGAACATTACTTGATGGTATTGTGACCTTGAACCGTACCTCGTCATTACTTGAGTACTGAGTTTCAGCATTTCCATTATGGATCTAATGTACTCCAATATACCAGATGACATTTTAGATCTCCTAATTTATACTTGCAGGCTTTTGTAAGTGAATTGCTTCACTTGCCACTTTCTCTTGAATTTTTAGGTGTAATTTTTAAGAACATTATCTCGTTTTTTCTTTTGTTGATGAATGGAGTTATGTTTGTCTTTTGAAGATTTATGGATAGACCTGCCTTTTCGCACTATTGTGTTGTTTCATTTAAGGCCTTTTGTATTTTGGATAACAAAGTACCTGAGTGTGAGCTTGTTATTATTACCGTAATGTTATCCGCGTATCCGAGAGCGGTTAATCCTTACTGTTGAGGGTCCCAAGAAGATTGCCAACCAGTAGGGACCATAGCAGGGGAATAATACCTCTCCCTGCAGACATCCTCTCCTGCTTCCCCTAGCTCCGCAAATATACATCGGTAGTTCAATATTTAACTCGCCTATTTCACTATATCTTTAGTGGCTTTTCTCTTCTGGAATGAAAGGTTCAGTGAGTCGTATCTTTCATTGTCAAATACTCTTTCTATGTTTATGAATCCGTAAAGTGCCATTTCCTTATTGTATAATTCTTTTTCTATTACATGTGGCTGATAAAGTCGATTTGCCTTGTGTAGTAGCATCTTCACTAAGAGATGACTCTGTATGTATACATCGATCAGCTTCTCTAAAGTCTTCGATATGAAGGATGGATTGCCTTGTATGATTTTGAAAGGTCAGCCAGTTTATTGCTGCTCTTAGGAATGAACACCACCCGCGTCAGCCTCAACGACTCTGAAATGTAGTTGAGGTTTAAGGTCGCTCGAAAAATTTGTACCAGGTTGGTTTTCAGTTTTCTTATGGCTCTTTATAGCAAAGCCGGTATGATCGCCTCTGATCCTGGTAATTTCAAAGGCTTGAAAGAGTTTATTGCCCATTTAACGAGATGATTTTATGAATCAGTTGTAAGGATCTTCTTCCTAAACCTCACTATGATTAATAGTTGTGCACCGTGTGAGGTGTGTTTTGAATAACACTACCAGTGTATCTCCGAAGATAGCCATCCCACCACATGCAATTCGAAATTGTTCTACATGCGCTTGGTGACCTTTGGACAGAGCTTTCTGTATCCTTGTAGTCTCTGTTATGCGGTTTTCACTTTCTCAGAAGATCCTTCAAGCCTTTTGTTTGGATTTATTTAGCTCTTTTTACTAATTTTCGAAGAAAATTATTATTAATATTTCATATTTCTTTATATATATATATATATATATATATATATATATATATATATATATATATATATATATATATATATATATATATATATATATATATATATATATATATATATATATTTATATATCACCAAAATGATTAATATAGATAGTCTCTGGAGTGGCCGATTCGATTGAGCTGAAATTTTCGGAGGACGTAGATGTATATAGTAGGTAGGTCCATGATTTGCTAAAATTCAGATATCCTAAACCTTTTGGCGGCGGCGAGCATTTTAGTGAATTTTTAGGTACTCCTATATTTCCAAGCAGTGTAAATTTTTGTTAAAATAAATGTTTGGGAATGAAAACTTATTGTGTTTTAAGCTTGTCTATGATAAAGAATTTGGAAATTTTGAGCCATCTGTGGGTGCAGAGTGCCTAAAAGTAGGCAAGGATTTTTTTTCAAATTTTGATTTGTCATTACTTGTAAGAAAAACAATGGATCATCATGAAAATTACAGAGCGTATTGATGTTGGCTAAAATTTAACACATATGGATTTTCAAGATATAGCGGGTAACCCTGTAGCTGCGGCAGGCTGCTAAAAAAAATCCTTCAAATCATTGAACCTCCTGAAATTTTTTTGATTTTTGACAAAAAATTCAAATCTTTGATAAATTTTCACCTTTGTCCTTCATGTCAAATTGAAATTTTTAAAATTCCGATTTGCACAAGAACGGCAGCCCATCACCAAATTACCTTTATTTTCAGCACTCGAAAGTTCTGTTCACAAGAACTGACAACCGGATTATCCGATCATTATGAAATTGACAGGACATGTTGGTATTAACTAGGACCAGATCTGTTAGAAGTGATTTTGAAATGCGGGCAACCCTGTGGCATTGGTACCATCTTGACAAATCACTGAGAAAAAAAAAACAGCTTTTTGGCCTATAACTTCCGATTCAGCCATCACATTTAAACAAAATTTACACAATATTTGGATCTTACTTTAGATAACATTTGATGAAAATTTGGCTGAAAAATTAGAATAGAGTTGCCAGCTATGGTGATTTTTGTCTCCTAAATCTTGCAAATGCTCAGCAAAATAGAGCTTTTTCCCTATAACTTCTGGTCCAGTCATGAAATCAAAACGAAGTTCATGCATTAAATGGACCTTAATGTGAACCAAACGTCGTAGGAATTTCGTACAAAAATAATGAGAAAGCTGCCAGCTATGACCATTTTTGTAATTTTTTGGAATTTCTATACTAAGTGATTATATCATTGGATTTGCAAATGGGAATCATCCTGCAATGAAAATTAACAACAAATATTAACGCTTTAAATATTTGAAAAGTTTTCAGGGTGGTAACCCCAAAACTCTTTTCACCCGTATAACTTCCAGCGCAGTGATTCAATCGAAACGAAATTTACTGATTGGGTTTAACTTAACGTGAAGCAGATTTGGTATATAGTTTGCTTTGCTGTTAATACAGGGTAACCAGTATTAGCCATTTTTGTAAATATTGTACCAACAGATGCTTCAAATTACATAATCATATGCAAAGCATTTGCAATGAAAATAAGAAACCAATTTTTGAATTTTCCGAGTTTTGAATTTTTTTTTTGAGCGCATGAAAAAATGTTTCAATAAAAATTTATGCTAGATGTTAAAATCATTGGAGCTACAGAAACCACGATAATCGCAAAAAAACTGTTTTTTCTCACCTTTGACCTTGAATAACTTACGACGCAGACACGAGATTTTATGAGACTTTTGAGGCAACTTTGAGAACCCCAAAATGAAGGCATATACGAAAATTCAGCTTATTATCTCTCATTCCGAGGTTGACCCCTTTTTTATGCTAAAATGACTGGGCTATAGCGAATCTTAGCTCAGTTCATAGTATCTCTTCTTCTTTTTTTTTTATAATAGAGTCAAGTGTGGCAAAAATTCGCTTCTTGCCAACAATTTTCAATAAACTTTGAATGCATTCGCTAAATTATAATCGTATGAAATTTAGCTTTAACGTAAAAGTCAGATTCATGCATTTAATAGCTGTTTAAAAAAAGCTGCATAATCTGTAAGATTATCGTGGGTAAAAACCAACCAAACTGAATGGACAATCCCACCTTATTTTTCATTTACATATAACTTTCTTTTGAATTGTTAATTGAATTAAACAAACGAATTCATTATATCACTAATTCTCTCTATCTAATCATGTAAAATGTATCTATTATTGTGTAGAATGTGAACTTTCAACAGTTTATTTATAGAGCACATATGGCAAAAGTCTTAGCACCCACGTGCTGCCAGCAATGATTGCAATTACACAGACAGTCGTGCGTCTAAAAGAATGCTACAAAAAATTCTCATGCCTATAGCAACTTGTTGAATTTATTTTTACATTGTGGTATGCAGGATATGTTATAGCTTGGCGATAGGAGATAGTCTATCGGACAGTCTATAGTTTTATTGCATATCTTACATACGGCCATACATAGCTATTACATACTGCAAAAATGTCCTTAAAAGATTTTAAAATATTTTCATTTTCGATTGTAGTGTTAATAAATTTTATTCACACTTGTATGCGAAAATATCTGAATTCATCGACAGCGATTTTAATACTCGTATTTCATTTCTGAAAACGAAGGTCACTTTTTGACTTACAGAAACAAATATCAATTTATTCAAGTTTCTTGTCTACCAGAGCCACCTAAAATTTTCATAGACTTTAAGACTATACTATTAAAACAGTACAGACACTGAATTCGTAAAGTATATATCATCAGTAAATAGCCCAGTGAAATCCGACATAAAAAAGGCGAAACTTCGGAAAAATTAGGGGAAAGCTGAATTTTGGTGTGAACCTTGGTACTGGCGTGTTCAACAAAATATCAAAAGTCCCCATGGATCCGAGTGCTGCGTCACTTTTTATACGGGGTCAAAGATCACCAAAAGTGACCTTTCCTAAATATCTCAGTAACGGTCACGTCTTCAGAAAAACAATGTATGACGAATTTGTAGCTTAGCAAAATTCCAACAAAAAAGATTGTATAGCTTTTTCCTGTAACCATAACCGTTTTTGAGATATATTGATCTAAACACTTGTTACTAACCGCATCCTCTTTCTCACGGCATGTTAATATTATCCGATTTTGATTACGACTTGGCATGTTTGTGAGTTTGTTTTTCTATGTTTAAGAGGCGCATAAAAAAAACATGTACCCAAACTTATCTACCAGACTCCAGGGTAAGTGGAAAAGTGTGCTCCGAAAAGTTCCCCCCACCCTACGTCCCACTTTGCCATAAAATTTGTAGGGACACCTGTTCGCTACTCTCTTCTCCGAAAAAAACTGTATTGCGGCATCATTTATGGGATATTCCACGAAAGAGCAGGACAAAATAACCAAATTGCAGGTGAAAATAGGTTTTGTAACATATCATGGGCCTAGGAGCATGAAAAAGCACGATAATATCATGGCATAATTCTGTAAAGGCTCATTACTGACATTATAGGAGCTCAATCCGATGCAGATTATCCCCGAATAATCAGTTTTTTTACCAATCCTGTTATGGCTGCATAACGCCAAAGGGATATGACACGTCTCGAAACCAATTTGCACCTGAAATTACGTGACCTTGCCCTGATCTTTCATGGGATAAGACGGTATAGAAAAATAAACTAAAAAACCGGGTATTTCGGGGTGGTTCGTTTGCGGGGGTGGGTAGGGTGTGGGAAGGGTGTGGATGTAGGGCTGGTCGTGTCATGTCAAGAATAGGCAATTAATAGGACAAAAAGTGATCCTACCTTGTTTAACAGTGGGCAAAGAGTAGACAACGAGCACATTTCTGAAGATTTGGGATGGATGCTCAGGGATACCGTTTTATGGCAAAGGGAGAGAGGGGAATTTTTCGGAGCACACTTTTCCACCTACCCTGGAGTCTGGTAGATAAGTTTATTTATATGTTTTTTCTATGCGCCTCTTAAATATAGAAAAACAAACTCACAAACATGCCAAGTCGTAATCAAAATCGGATAATATTAACATGCCGTGAGAAAGAGGATGCGGTTAGTAACAAATGTTTAGATCAATATATCTCAAAAACGGTTATGGTTACAGGAAAAAGCTATATAATCTTTTTTGTTGGAATTTCGCTAAGCTACAAATTCGTCATACATTGTTTTTCTGAAGACGTAACCGTTACTGAGATATTTAGGAAAGGTCACTTTTGGTGACCTTTGACCTCGTATAAAAAGTGACGCAGGACTCGGATCGATGGGGACTTTTGACATTTTGTTCAACACGCCAGTACCAACGTTCACACCAAAATTCAGCTTTCCCCTAATTTTTCCGAAGCACCATGTTAGATTTCCCCGGACTAAAAATGAAATCTTGTAATTAACACTAACTTTGCTTTTGCTTAAATCTTTTTCAAAATGATCGATCTGTCTAAAAAAAATCACAAATCTCAAATCATAATTCTTACTAATATAATCGATTGTAGATCAAAAAACAATGTTTATCACGCACTTCACCCAAGAGAGAAATTCATTTATAAGAAGATAATACTATCGAATGGGGACACCTACCTATCTAGCCGCTGGTGAATAAACTTGAATATCTGAATATCTTGACTGTCTGTCTTAGATAACATACATATTAGAAGAGATCGTTTCTACTTTTTCATTGCGCAGCCAAAATATGCTCAAAGAAACATTCCGGTTCATTAAACTGCGTTCTATTTTGTTTTGACTCTACGCACGTTTGGATGTGTGTGTGAATGGGAATACATTTGGTTAGAGTAGCGGTGAACAAATTTTAAATGACATTATGATATTTGACAATTATTGGCAGTCTCAAATGATAATGTGTACGCAAAGATAATAGTCTGAATGACTATGCTTGGTCAAATACTTTAAATAAGTATGTTAGATTTATAAAAAAAAATATTTCAGTTACGTAAGCCATCTGTTGAATGCCACAATCAATCAAAATATTTCTTCTTTCAATTGGATATTTAATTATTGGGACTCAATGTATAAATGCATCAGTCGAAAAATAAACAAAAAAAAAAACCATTTTTATGACAAAAGTCAAAACTTTCCATCTATCTGTACGTCTATCTATTTATCTTTATTTATTGAAACGAATATCTAGGAAACTATAAAATACAATACAGATAGATATTAAGAATATCAAGAGTCGTTAAAAAATGTTTTACATCATTTACCGTTTGAGTATTATAGTTGAATACTGATTTTCGATGATAAGCAAAATTAAAATCACTGCTTGAAAATTCATATTCCGTTATATTTAAATATATAATATTCGCAAAAAGATTCAGCGATAACAACTCATTATTACGTCATGCTATCAATAGCTGTGTTTTCAGTTAAAATTAAGATTTCTTTAACCCTTCGGTGGCAGCGGTTATTTTAGTGACTTTTTAGGTATCCCTAAACTTCAACTAATAAAAAGACATTTGACAAAAACCACTATAAGAAACGGAAGATGATTATATTTTTAGCTAAGCTATGATGAAGTTTTGGAAATTATTTAACTCTATGCGGGCGTTGAGCGCCTAAAAACAGGCAAGTACATTTTTTTTTATGTTAGGATAACTTCCGACAGATCGATTATGAAATATACAATGTGCGGACAACCCTGTAGCTACGACAAGCACAAACCTTTAAGTCATAAAATCTCTTGATTTTTTTTTTTAGTTTCTAAAAAAAACTCACGACTCAATCATTAGATCGAAGTGAAATCAACAGGATGCATTAGTTTCTTGTAGGACCGTACATAATAGAATTTCGATAAATGTGCGGGCAACTCTCTGGTTGTAATGACATTTTGAATATAAAGGTTTCACTGAAGTTTGAAGGAGTTTGAAGTTGTGAAGATTAAATGAAAACCTTTTTTTAGAAGTTTAGTTTTTCTTATTTTATAAGAATTAAGGGCAGTATTCGAATCCAAGACGCATCTTTGTCAGTTATGATAGCCGATTTTAGTGCACGATGCCATTTTTCTAAGAAATTGTTGGCTTGTGGCTGATACATTGTAGTACAATTGTTTTCGAAGCCTAAGCCTAGTCGTAAAATAAGACGCATGTGAGGCGAGAAGCTGGCTCGACCATAGCGCTGTGCGTCTCGTGCCACGCCATTAATTTGTGTTGTCCTATTTAATCAATCAAGTTACAAAAGCTCACATTGAGTCAGGTCACGCTGCACGCGCCACACGCGTCCCATCTTGTGGTTAGCCTAAGAGTCGGACCTCGGACCTGGTTGGTGATAATGTATTAGGGAACTCCAAAACTAGCAATTCAGGTGCTCAGAAGAGCAGAAGCATAGTAATTGACAATGTTGCTGGCCAAAGGAATTGCTTTAGGCCGACAATCATAACGGTCGATGAATGTCAGACTGTAAGGGGTCAACTATGCCAATGTGAAAAACCTTCAAACGTTAGATAAGATCGATACAGACTTGCCCACGTGTCTGGTCATCTTATATTTTTGACAAGATAGACATTCTCGGGCCCAAGTAGCAATATCTTTGTTCATTGAAAGCCAAACAATTTATTTTTTGAAATGTTCTCGTTTGAAGCAACTGTTTCCTGAACACTGAAGGAATATAAGGTCGAATGGTTAGGCCAGACACTTCACACAAAATGTCGATATTGGCACCAAAGATTTGTTGTCACTTGAAAGTGTATTTTAAGTTCTTTAGAATCTCCTGAAACTTTGTATCTATTTTACATAAGAAGGTTATTGTGGCAAAGTAGCGATCACTAGAAAGAATGATTTCTTCTAGACGAGGTTGTATATAGGTACCAACATTGTAACCAGAGACATACCGCAAATCAGAAGTGTACTCAATAATAAACTTAGGTGCTTAAGTTGACGAGGTGTGATATTTCGCGGCATTTGCTGGAATGCAAAAGTAATTGGCTTGTGGTCAGTATATAGTGTGAACATCTGGGGTTCTAAAAAGTATCTGAAATAGTAAGTGCCCTGTATGCACTATACTTCTGTTGTGCGTCACTTAGTTTAACCGAATATAAACCGAGGGGCTACGACAGGCTTTGACATTTTCGCTGCAGAGCAGCCCCAATAGCGATGTTAAAGTCGTGTGAAAGCTCAGCGTTTGAGTCCAAAAAAGACTATAGAGTGGCTTCTGCGAGGCAAGTCTTTAGTTCAAGTGTCCAGTTGGCTGTTTTAGCGCCATCTTGCTTAGAGCTGGAAAGATTAGCTTTGAGTGGCTGCTGCATCTCCGTTTTGGGTGGAAGGAAGTAACGGTAGAAGTTGACATTCTCTAAAAATCTTATTAGATCTTTGACTGTATTTTCGAGTTAGCTGTTATAATTGCCTCAACCTGCTCTAGAGAGAGTTGAACGTCTGTCGGTGAAACCTCATAATTTAAGAATTTGACAGAAGGTCGAAGTATTTGATCTTTGTCCAGGTTGATAGTGAGATCATGGACTGTAGATGGTTCATATAATTGTTCTTGGTGAATAATGTGTTCATCTTAAATTAACGTCGAGTTAGATGAAGCAGAATTTCAGTCCATGCGAATCGTTGACACAATTGTGCATGCAAAGCCCGAAAGTCATTCGGATGAACTCAAAGAATCGGAAGGGTGTGTAAATGGTCGTCTTAGGAATATCGTGTAAAACAATGTTGACTGGGACTCCTTGATCTATTGTAGAGAAGATTGTTTTGCCATGGAATTTTTGATAGAAGTCTTGGATTCTAGAGATAGTTGTGTTGCGGTTGTCAAAAAATCTCTAGTGAAAAATCATGGGTGCTTAGAAAAAATCAAAAGACTCTACAAAAAATCCTAGGAGTCTGGGAAAACATTATGAGAGCTTAGAACAAATTGAGGGAGCCAAAAAAAAATCTCGGAATTTTAAAAAAATCTTGAGAGTAGGAAAAAATTATGGGAGCTTAAGAAAAATGCAGGGGGTCTAAAAAAATCTCTGGAGTCTAATAAAAATTATGGGAGCTTAGAAAAAATTTAGGGGGTCTAGAAAAACTCTCTAGAGTCTAAGAAAAATTATGGGAGCTTAGAAAAAACTGAAGGACTATAAAAAATCCTAGAAGTCTGGGAAAAAATCATGCAATGTTAGAAAAAAATCAGGTGTTTCAAAAATCATGGGAGTTTAGAAAAAATCAAAAGACTCTGAAAAAAGCCCTAGGAGCTTGAGAAAAAATTGTGGGAGCTTACAAAATTCAGGGAGTCTAGAAAAATCTTTTTAGTCTAAAAATATCTTGGGAATCAAGGAAAAAATCATGGGAGCTAAGAAAATTTCAGGGGAGTGAAGAATAAAACTCGAGGATCTAGGCAAAAATTGTGGGAGCTTAGAAGAAATTAGGGGACTATACAAAAACTTTTGGGAGTCTAAATAAATCGTGGGAACTTCGAAAAAAATCAAAAGACTGTAGAAAAAATTCTAGGAGTCTGGCAAAAAAATAATGACTTGATATTTGATTTGACTTATACAAAAAACTCCTAGGAATCTAGGAGAAGTAAGAAGAGAAGTCGAAACGAAATTTACAGGGCATATTGGTCTCAATAGGAAGGATATTTGGTATACTTTTGACTGTGGTGCTGGCAGCCATATGCTTTGCATTTTGTGTTATTGGAAATTTTACAGATGGCAACTCCAAAAATTTTTCCATCTCTGTAACTCCCGATGCTTGAATAATATTTGGTAAACAATTTAAATTTTGCGGCTTTTGCAGAAAGCTTGATCGCTTCCACTAATCAAACGTGCTGCGTAATATTTAAAAAAAATCATAACACGATTACTCGGATAGGTATTAAAAAAACAATTATTAGTATACTAAGTATCTCAAATGCGGATACAATCTTTAGCGGCATATGCATTGAAATGTGCACTTGATAAGCAATTAAAAGTAAAACCGCATGCATATGTAACACTTAAGTCTACATGGCTTGAACAATATATCAATCGCTCATGAACGCAAAGCTCTAAAAACTATATTATTTACACTTTAGAGAATTATCTAATGATTACAACCGTTTAAGATAAAAATCATTCCAACTCTTGCTCCCGGTCAAACAGTAAACAAGGTGTTGGGTTTCAATGTTAGCAATTGAAAGCTTAATCTTAGTCAGATGGTAGGCGTCAGAAAGTTTCCATCTTAGATAAGTTGTAAAGTCAGATATGTATATTTATGAACATTTATACATGCTTTGGCCTTGATTCCGCATTCAAGTTCATGGCATGCCCACCACCACATAATTTACGGCCCACTAGGCGAGCCATTCGCACTGCCACTAGGTCGCACTCTCAGCTGGAGCTCACCGAACCTAGAGCATACCCCAGCAATAAATGGCACATCGAATGTTACAACGACTTGTCCGCAATTAGAACGAAGCAAATTTTACTTTTGACCTTGTCGTTGACTGTGCACGCACATAGCTATATTGTCAGTCAATAGTTAGTTGCAGTTTACAGTAAAGTCGTTAGAATCGTGATAACCTTAGAAACGAAAAGCACCCAGTTACCCGTAGAATTATATTTTTTTACTGTAGAGTATGAAAAGTGCTGCCGTAGACTCAATGAATGCTTTGTTGCAATGTTGTAACTGAACTTATCAGTACGAATTAGCGACACAGCAAAAAGATGGCTTACACTTAGTATTCGATGCGTGCTTCCTACATAATAGGACTCGCTCAGCTCATTAGCCGGCCAATGTGCTGATAAGAAGCCTACTATTTTTATGGAAGTATCGTGTAAGCTGTCGCATGTAAAATCATGGTCTTACATAACGTAGGACTCTAGTGCTAGCGAGCCCATGCTTGCCCTTTATGCAACGCAATACATTTGGCGCCAGTGCAATTTTTCAACAGCCATTACGTAACCAGCATGCTGTCGGTTCATCACTACAGTTTTCAGCCTCCTTATAGCCTAGCATCATTTACCAGAGTTCGAAGTTCACGTACCTCTTGAGATGATCGTTTCGGTCGGTTAAGGCAGGCAGTCAGAAGTCGCTGGAAGAGTCAGTTCAAGGTGAAAACGAAGCACTTCAAGGCAGCATGTACATATACTCTTCTTTCAGCCGATTAGCGGACGCAGAATCACAATCAACATCAACTCCTGAGATTCGATTAAAATGATTTAAGGGCACTATGAACAAACTATCGATTTAAAATTTACACTCGACGCGAATGAGTTTAAAACACCGGAGAACGACCTTCACTCGAAGCATAAACTCAGGCCACTCGACGAGCTTATATTGTGGATCTAATAATTGAACGAAATCGACCTAGTTGTTTGGAAAGACTGCCAGTTTTCGCACTATGCAAATTTAATACACCACATACACAATTTTCACGATTCGAATGCACAAGACGATTTCTCTCACTGGGGAGTCACTCGACGACTGGGAGCTGAGTTGGTATCGTTCGTTTGAATATCTGTCGGTTTTTCGGAATCATATGGATTGACGAGGAAAAAGTTTCATATGCTCCCCAGTAGAAAGAAGCTTGACTATAGTGAGATCCAATCGTTTATTCGACACACTTAACGGGAAAGCTTTAAGACGTTTCGACTGTACCGCGTGGTTTTTTAGTGAATGGCTGGAGAAAATGCGCAGACGCTGTGAGATGCCGGCTTGTTTTTCTTTTGTTAATGGGGATTGTAGGGGCAAAGCTTACTTCAATGTGTTTCATATTGGTCCAGAAGATATCATGACCTAGCCGGCTATGATTTATGGATGATGTATCTTTTTAACGAAAATTACCGAAGTGTTGGCATAAGTTGTTATTTTTACCCAAATTTTTTGTTAATTGCAGTGATATTCAACCGTTTTTGTGTATTGAAGTGATAGATTGTAGATAGTATTGTCTTTGAATTACTCAATGTCTAACGCAATTGAATCGCAGCACTTTCCTTGGTTTGAACTCAAAGTCCGTTAAGAAAATCACTAGTGGAGCCATGGTAATGTAATTTGATACATATTTGACAACTACTACATATTTGACAACCATGCAATTCAGTGGTCTATCCCCGGATATGAAAATATTCATCTTTATACTCGCGTCCGGTTGATAGCCGGTAGATATGAAGCTCGATTAGATTTTTCTGCCTGACACAAATTTATGCATCGATCTATTGTTCCGTAGTGATAAGAAGATCAGAAGCCCTGGGGGTCCAATTCAAGTGGCTTTTAAAGGCCTCAGAACTTTTTGCGAACTGAAGAATGTCCTTCTCTGCCACATGCGTGAAAACCTCCAGTCAGGGCTCATCAAAGCAGCGCTGATTGGTTTTCCGCAGTGTCTGACAGTGACACAGAAGATGTAGAATTTATTTCTGAGACTCCCGGCTCCTGACACTTCCTACAGGTTTCACTGGGTTGAGCTGTTACAAGACAGTGGCCAGTAATGATGCCGTCCAGCTGTTTGCAGTCAGTTCGGGTTAATTCAAGTAGGCATTTAGTAGCTGGGAGATTGTATGACCCCCACATGATTTTGGTTACCCTACAGGTCTGAGTTGCTCGCCATTTGCACAACCCAACCTGCATCATATTGGAGTCGATCAACCACTTGACCGTTTGTATTGGAATTGTGATGTTTGCCAATCCAACCAGGCGAAAACTGGCCCCATGCTTGGCTAAAGCATCCGATTTCTCATTCCCGTCAGTACCCTTATGATCAGGAACCCAGAAAATTCTGACTCTTCAGTTGTAGCCTAGCCTGTTTAGGGCCTGATTTCAGTCTAATAAGCACTTCGATTTATATGTGTGAGACATCAGTGTTTTCACCGCCACTTGACTGACTGTGCAAATGCTAGTACCCTGTAGTATCCTTTTCGTATTGCCTGGAAAATACTACCTTGATTAAGGAGCCTGAAGGCTGCTTCGATGTTGCGGTCTACAGAGTATGCTGTAGCACCTTCTCCTGCAGCTGTTTTAGATCCGTTTATCTAAATGCTAACGACCTCTGCGCCCAACTGCTGGTTCCATTCCTACTCATCCCCAACAGTCACTTGATATCTTCGTATCAAGTAAAAATTGCGTGTCCCTGCCCAATGCTACTGTGACCAAAGGATCTTAAATCGTGCTACACTGAATCCTTAAGTGTAACAGCAGCTTTTGCAGCAGCGTTTTTAACAATGTGGCCAAACAAAGGAAGATGAAGTAGGAAGCTCAACGCAGACGAAGGAATCGTGGTTAAGACAGCTGTAATACAGAAAGCCACTAATCGTTGAGTTCTGATCGCCATGCCATGATTCCATTCAAGAACGGGCAACCGCAACCAACGGTCGACCTTGCTATCGCCGTGTAAATCTAACGCGTTGCCATGCGCTGTGTTTTGGGCAACATCCTCTTGCTGATGTAAATCGCGTTGCTTGTCCTCTTTGCTCTTTCCTCTAGATACACCCTCCAGATGAGCTTGCAGTCCAAAATAAGGTCCAAGTTCTTAGTGTGTGACTTGAAACTTAATCAAGCGCTACACAGCCTGATTGGGTCTACCTCCAGGATCTTGTATTTTTTTTCGTGAATACTTTGAAGAGAAACGAAGTTAGGCTGAAAGATCTGTAGTCTTTAGGATTCGCTTGTTTGTTTTTCCCTGTTTTGGGTATAAATACAATATTAGCGGTCGTTCAGGCTGCAGGCACTAGCCAGGCTACGATAAGCATTCCTGTCGTCTGAAGCATGGCAGACATAATTCCATCCAGATCTGGGGACTTGAAGATTCAATGGCCCAGATTAGTTTCTGTCTTGTCACAACTTTACCTATATTTTCTGCATCATGAAAGTCGGACACCTGGTCACCGGTGGGTGTGGAATCGTACAAACAGCCCAAAAAGTGAATATTAATAAGCATGTTCAACGATATCGAGCTGCTGGTCGCCCATTCCCCATCTGCCAAGAATTATTTCTGGTTTATAGAGTCTTCGAACATCTTTGTTTTTGTTACAGCATTCCTGGCAGTCAGCTACTTTGGCTTATTTGAAATCTGTGACAACCTAGATCTCTGTTCCACCAGGGTGTCTTAGGGTTACGCTTAGAACGGATTGTTGAACATGAGCGTTCGAAAGCTTTCATAAGTTTTCCAGTGAGAGTAGTTACAACTACCTCCAGATCTGCTACAAAGTCAAAGAGAACCAACCCTGAGATTACGAAACGGGTGAAAATTGTTGGTTGAACTGAATCTCCAAGTAAAACTAATATATCTATTATCAAAGAATGACGACACTCTCTACCCCACACGGTGTGACTCGTGCGTTGACGTCCGCTGCTATGAGTAGCAATTTCTTAATTTTGAGCGCCTTCGCGGCGAGTTTAATCACCTTCTCCGGCCTTGCGGCCCTGTTGTGTGCCATGTAGGCGAATTCTAGGAGTACATCGTCCTCTTTGCCCCCTGATACGCTTTGATTGTGCTGAAATTAGAAGATAAGCGTGAATATTCTTCCTCATCAAGTTAGCCGATCTTGTCCGGAGGCAGTCTCCGGCAGAGATCCAAGGTTCATGGACGAGAGCCACATCAAATTTACTCTCGTTACGAGTTAACAGTGAATACAGGCCAACCACTTGTCGTACAGATGAATCTGTACACGCTGGCTACACAACACACTATCTTCCTAAAATGCCAATAGAGCAGGTCATCAGTCTCCTTATTAATCTGGAATATGTGCACCTGTCATGCGTCTCGTGTTTCCGGCTTCTTGACATCCAGGATTGTCCAATCCTGCGTTGGAATGACCAGGTTTTGCCTCTTTAGCCGTTTGAGGGCTTTTCCCGGCTCCATCACCTGCAGTATTACGACCTTCGCTATGAGAAGTGTCGGAATATTCCCCCTATCTGTAATCTCCATACGAGCTCGCTCCTATAGCACTGGTTACTCATGGACTACTGCTCTACACCCTGACAAAGTGAGCTCGTCGTTGCACTTTATTATTTGGGCTGAAAACCTTGAACCAGCCCATCTCGTCAAACGAAGGCATGATAAGTTCAGGATTCTTCTAAATACGGCGAACTATCATTAAGCAGACCTGATTATACAATATTCATTTCTCTACCGATCATTGACCCAAGGAGCTAGTGAGATCTATCAATGCCACAATTAGGTGCTGTTTGAGCTTGGACCTGTGTGGAGCTCTTTATACAGCTTAAAGCTTCTCCTGAAAGATTCCGGCACCCGTTCCATCACCTCTTCGTTATGAGTAAGACGTGTGGCATTATCTGTTATGGTGGTTACGGTCGCTGAATATCTGCGTGCTGATCCTACTTGCTCATCCTTTATAGTTGCCGGTTCTGGGTATTCGATTCCCTGCACCATAGTTTTGTCACCTTTTGTATCTTCTATGATTGGTTTTTGATTCAGTTTCTCCTTCCCCTAGGGCTGCTCCTACCAAAAGAGCAACGCATTCGGTTTGGTGGGTCACTGCGTTGTGCCCCCTCACTATACAAGAAAGTGGCAAACGGTCGAATGGGTGATATGAACACGAAGTTGGTTTATTTGAACGAGCTTTATAATTATTTTATTTTTAAATTAATTACTGAAAAAACTTTCTACACTTTGCGCACATGAACCAATAGATTTATATATGGATACATCTCAGTTCTAAAAAATCCTGTCTTAATTAGAAGATGATACTGAACTTTGATTGTATATGCAATGCAATCTACATATCTCCCTACTATTTTATTCCATCCGTGTAACTATCCAATGTTGAAAATAAACTTTTTCTCAATAAATATGTAGTATTTAAAGCTTATTAACTTTCTAAATTTTCCACAAGACTGCTCAATCTCTACGTATAATACATGAAATAATAAATTATTACACATACTGTCACATCATAACATAGCGACAAGATCCAAATCTATTCAAGTTGCAAAATATTGTTGATACTGTTTGCATTTCGTACTATTTATTATCTTTCGAAGAGGCACGTCTCGATGACTTGCGTACTCACCTCGAAATTGAATTTTCAAAAGCTTGGCAACAAATAAACAAGACAATTTCTCCTATCAAAATTCCAAAGGTCAGGTGTATTTGTGTTAAGCGTGAATTAAATATGGCGCGATGAGTGAAAATTGACAGTGGCTAGTTAAAATGAAGTAGCATGATTCAGTTAAAAAACCATTCCACGTCTGAGGTGAGCCAACAAGTTTTATCAGGCACTATAAAACTGATAAGAATAGCAATACAGATACTCTTACAATCGGTTATTCACCGATTTAACCAGCTAAATATCTTTTAGATACATTTTCCTATCCTTTCATCCCGTAATATTTATGATTTCCTTGATTAGTGATGTAAAACCAAAGTGCAAATTTTTTACTGAAATTGCAATTTTTAAGCAAAGATAACGACTTTTTCCTGTTCTCCACATTTTACCATTTTCAAAACTTTCATTTCGTACTGTACCCACTAAGCAATTTAGTACAGTTTTCATCTACTACTAAACTTTCACCCGAAGCTGCCAATGTCATATTGGAAATGTCAAGCATGTCAAGCAAGCAGCTGACTCCTCAATGCCAGTGAAAATATATCGTAAAAATGAGCGGACTTTTGATCAATATTGCACGTAGATCGCTTATTTACAGTGTCGTTTGTAGAAAACTAGAAGCTCCGACATCAACACCATTTCTGCATAGACATATAGCCGCTACTCCAAATTTTCCTGAGAAGCAAAATGTCGAGGCGAAAAAGGATCACGGAAGCGATAAGAAAAAGGGAAAGGAATCACCGAAAATTACACTTTTGGGAAAGAATGATGCAATAACGGTCATATCATTAGAAGAAGCTCAAAATTTGGCTCGTCGACGTAACATGAGACTGGTGAAAGTAGTAGATTTTGATGTGAAAACTCAACGAGCTAGTTATAGGATGCTGACCGCAGCCGAATTTATCGCGGATGAAGTTTCGGATAAGAAGAGGTAGCATGCTTTCAATTTTCAAGCCTACTTATAGCGGAGACTAAATGCTAACTTATTATATCTATTTATTATTTCATTAATCCAGTACTGTTAAGAAACATGAAAAACTCCTAAACATCGGAAGTCGTATAGCTGAACACGACCTGGCCTCGAGGCTGAAAAACATTTCGAAATGGCTGGAAAAGGGCAACGAAGTTCGAATTTTAATTCAAGGGACGAACGGAAATGACCCCGGGTTAGAAAATATTTACAAAGCTATAGAAGCTATTGTAAGTGAAGTTGGCGGTCGAATAGTGCAGAAGAATAATCGCGGTGGTAATATGAAATTTACAATTCTTCCAAACAATACAGCTACCCCCTCTTCGGGTGGCAAGGACTCGTGACTAGGAGCCAGTGATAGAAAGAAAGTTGCCATTATAATCGCACTTTTATTAGTTGTTAAATATGCAACGTGGTTGATAGTCATAAAACCAAGATGAATGTTATTGTTTAATAAGACTGCTTTCAAAGTTAAATATATTGATTATTTTTTATTAAATATTTCAATGTTTCTGATCTTAAAATTTAGAGTAATCCTAAGATAAAGACTGTGTTTTGTGTGGGGTCGAATAGATTTGGGAGAGAAGTCGTGAATTTTGTCGCAGGCAACATAGGGTTCTTATTAAAAAGTAGAGTAATCCCACGACGACCGTTGTCGGGTCTGAAGGTTGTAGCTGGTAGGGAACTTTATTCATTCATTTAGGATCACTACACATCTAAGTTAATAAAAATGTTATTAACGATATGTTTAAGATAAACAGTAAGAGGAAATAATTCTCCGCGAACTGGGCAGTTAATTTGATAAATAATACGGTCATATTGAAGAAATCTCACTGTGAGCTACATTTAATGACTAAGAAAGGGGAAACCTATGCCTAGAAAGTTGACGAAATGAGGAAATAATTTTGTACTCAAAAAAAAACCGCACAGTTAAAAGAAGAGATGTGTGATTCAACCCAGTCTCTTTCTGGTCGAATAACTTTTGAATAATTGCAAATAACGTAATAGAATTCAAAGATGGCTTAGTCAAAAATCAATGATGGCTCAAATCAAAACGATCCTTCCCTCCATCTATAGAGGAATATATTCCCTTTCAAAATCAATTCATAAATGCTTAACTCGCTCTGGAAAGTATCGGGAAAAAGAAATAAAAATAAAGCGGTGTTCTTATTTCAGCGAATTCCATTTAATTGTAACATGTGCTAGAAACCGGATGTCGGTAAACCGGATTGTCGGTAATAAAAAACTGGAGTATTTTCTTCAGATTTTTTATCCATTATTGGGAGAATATTTTCCCGACTGAACAGTTATTACAGTTATCCTAACTGTTGCTATCCTAACTCCTAAATTAAAGGTATTACAAATACTTTCGTTTTAAGAGACCGAGAAAATAAATATTCTTATTTAGAAATTATCAAAACTAAAAGAATTAACGCCCAACAAACGAATAGCGATGTTTAAACGTAAGACGAGAGGCGAAACACTGCAGTCGATTGCTACGAATTACGGTATATCAACAGTTTGTGTAGAAAATATCGTTGAATGGATGCTGAAAAGGGGAAATGCTAAAAATGCAAAATTTCTGGGAGGAAAATGAAGACAGAGAAATCACAACGTAAATTCAAAAATAAATTCTCAGATAACTGCCCGGTAATTAAATGAAAACCTAAATCTTCGCGTACAAATAACTCAGATCAAACAGCGCAAACATGATCAAGGGTTTGCAGGTAGAGTTTCACGAAAACTCTCATATATTTCAAAGCAAATGCTGCAAAAAGATTCTCTTTTGTAAAAAAAAAACAAAAAACAAACAAATATGCCACAAAAATATTTCAATAAAATTATTTGGATCGAAGAATCAAAATTTCCGTTGCAATCGAATAAAAAACGAAGTTATGCGTGGAGAGAGAAAAATGGCAGGACTTCAAGAAGGAAATGATCACACCAACAGTGAAGTATGGTAGAGCAAAAGCAGTGATGGTATGGAGTTGTTTCAACTCTAGTGAAGAAGGCAACATTCATTTCATCCAAGGTCATCTTGCGGGCGGTAGTTACGGAGATATTCTGTAAAAAAAACTTAGTTCTTTAGGAAATTTGATGTACAAGTATTGTTTGTCTTTCAATGCGACAAATCTGTAGCATGCCTACAGAGTAACAAAGGAATATCTTTAGAGGAAAAATATTAATGTACTTCAGTGGCCTGCTCAAATCCCTGCCTTGAATCCTATCAAGCACTTATTCATGAAATTATCTCGATGGAAAAATTAAAAAAAGTCTACGGATGGATGTAAATGACTTTAAAACAGTACTGAGAGAGGAATAGAACTCAAACGATGTAAAAGTTTTAAGAAAACTTGTAAAAAGTATGCCAGTTATCAGAGCAAAAAAGTACCAAACCAAATATTAATTTGATTAGAAACCAGTCATATCTTCAAAAGTTAATATACTTTCCGAAAAAGCTAATTTTCACAATTATTTAATTTTTTTTAATTGATATGTAATATATGATGTTCCCAAATAAAATCTATGCCAAGAGATTGATATAAACATTTAATTTTATGTTGAAATAAATAACTTATTTTAATCAAGTCAAACCTTTTCTTCAAATTTGCAGTTGTTTATTTACTTGCCGACACCACTGTATATAGATACAGCAAAAAGTTATCGCAGAGTCATAATAAATATTCGATTGTATTGTCCAGTAAAGTTCTTTTTTTGTTTCCAATGGCCATCTATCACCACGTGGGTTTTGTCTTACTGTGACTCTAGAAACGGCCGTGCTACATCGATGGCGATTCTTTCGAATAGTGCTTCTACGCTATAGATCTTCAGCTCACTTTTAGGTTTTTCTCCTGAGTCCTTTCACGTATGCGCAAGATACAGTCCGTCACGTCTCCCCAAGTATGGCCTACATAGATGTCTGGCCTACATACATAAATGTCTGGAGGGAGCAGCATTGCCGTACACGCTTCTTTTTCGGTGGACTATATTGAAGTTGTACGCTTACAATTGTTCAATCCATCGCCACTATTGTCCTTTGGGACTCTTGTAGTTGGCCGAAAATCGCAAAGCGGCATGATCGTATCAGTATTCGCGGTAAATGCTTTCGGTGGCTCAGGATATTCCAGCTTCGATGCTTCAAATAGCTCCTGCTTAAGGTTTTAAACGCTTCGATCGTAGCAAAATCCTTCATGAACCGCCAGTAATACGTCGACAATCCCATAAAACTTCGATGCTATGGATTTTGGAATTGACCATGTTACCACGGTATTTCATAATGCGAAAAAAGTTGCACTTTTTGGGACTTAGTTTCAATTTAGCCGCTCACAACCTTTCGAATACGTCCTCCAGTTTCTTCAAGTGATCGCTCGTTGAATGTTTTCTCAATGACAATGATGTTTCCCGTTTCCCCATTCGATGATCCCTTGTTTTTGCATGCATGTATCATTGTGGCAACCGCAGCTGGTTTAGCAAGTGGTAGACGGTGGGGAGCCTGCCCAATTGGTGATGAATTTCACGTATCGATTCGTAGCCAAATTGGTTCTTAATTATAATCTTTGTCTCGAATCGGGAATATATCAGCATTACGTCCATTTAGTTGAACTCCAATGTATAACGTTGAAGACGATAACATGGTCTTTTTTAGGTCATCTATCTTTATGCTGGGTAAACTTTTATGCTCAGATTGTATATCTGAAGTATCCAATGAGGTGATAGAAGAGACTGAAAGACAGTCATCGACTTCTTCTCTCTCCTTAATTAAAGGGTCCCTCTGTGATTCTGATTAGGCTGAGTAAGGCTGCTGAGTACTGGAGTTTCGTCGTCGGCGTAACATTACAGCCCCCTCGGACTTCTTACAGGAAACGCCTCCTATTTGCTCGGTCCAACGAACGTGTCCTCAAATTTCGAAATCCGAGCAACGATCGACAATCTTCATCGACAAAATTGGGCCAGCGTTTCCTGGGTTTTCTCACCCGTCTTCGACCCTCGGCTTTTCTCTGGATCCTCTTTTTTGTTTGTGTCATGGTTTTTGTTTTCATCAGATTAACTTTCAGGGCTACTTCTTTTGCTTCTTGGCAAATTTTAGCAGGAGTGCTTTGGTGGATGTGAAAGAATGTAACCATATATTAATATCAGCCGCGTAGGCTAACAATTGGGTAGATTTATTTAGGAGCGTACCCTTTATGTTGACAGCCAGCTTCCTTATCACGTACGTAAGTGCAATGTTGAACAGCAGGGGAGCCAACACATTGCTTTATTTTAGTCCAAAATTTGTGTCAAAGGGTCAGATAGATAGTTGTTCATTATTGTCTTCCTGATTTTGGTTAGTCGGATTAGTTTTGCTGGGTTGCCGCATTGCTGCACTTTTGGATACAGTACGATTCGATAAATACAGTCATATGATTGATTAAAGTCTACGAGCAGACGTCGATGTCAAACTCCCAGCATTTCTTGAACATTTCTTTGATCGTAAACAGTTGACCATTCATCGATAGTTCAGACCTAAAGCATCCTTGGTCCTCTCCAATGGCATTGTTAGCGTAAACTTTAAATTTATTTTCTAATATTATCGTCAAAATTTTCTAGGACGTACAAAGTAGTGATATGTCTCTGTAATTTTCGCACCGTAGTTTGTCTCCTTTTTTGTGGATAGAGCATATGATGAATTTGCGCTACACCTGCGGGATTTTTTCTCGATCCAAGTGAAGAAGTGCAGTTTCCACTGCATTTGATTAATTTAGCTGGAACTTCGTTAATGCTCGTCGATCTATTATTTTTCTGGCTACTTATGGCGGAATCGACTCTCCCAGTGTTGCATGTTTCACTTCATTGGAGGCTTCTGTTGGCTCTGATAATATTGGGACGTGCGCAGAATTTAGGAGTTCTGTAAAATCCCGCGTCCACACCTCCTTAATCTGAGCATTTTCGTCGATAATTTTGCCGATTTCATCTTGGGCTGACATCCGCGTCTTAGGTTCGGGGTTATCTGGAGTTTGAGTTGGCGCAATCAGGAAGGGTTGGTTGGTCGCAGAAAGGTGTCTTACATGAGGTTTCCCGACGACTTTGTTATGTTTGTGTTTCCAAGAAAGACGATTCTTAGCTTTTCCTTTTCCTTCCTGTGTGGTTTCCAGCACACAAGGTGCCATTACATTTCAAATGAAGGCAGTACATTTTGTACGATGTAGCTTGATGTCACACAAAATTTCGGACTTATCATATAACTTAAAAAGCTTCCAAGATGACACACAGTACGCAGAGAACGATATTTCGCTATGAATGCCTCGGATTTTCTTTATCTTGAAATAAATACATCCATAAACTGAGTAATTTTTTTTAACTAGATCCAGTAGTATCCATTCTTATCGATTCTATATGTATTTTGCTATTTACATGTAATAGCATATATTTTTTGTGGGCCAGCAAAAGGAAAAAAATGGTTTAAATTAAAATATTTTTACAAGCTGGGAAAAAAAGTGGTACACAATAAAAACAATATTTTTTTATTCATATGTGATTTTAATAAAAAACAAATAAATTTACATGTTAGTATGCTGCCCTCCTAAGTGAAAAAAAGTTAAGAACTTTCTAGAACAATTATAATTTGATTTTCAATTATGCAATTAATTAGAGTATGCCAATTAGGCAGTCAATTATATTTTGTTATATTATATTCGATTGATTACCTTATGTTTCGAAAAATATTTTCATTTGTTGAATCATTGTTTGTGTCGGTTCAATAAAATCTTGTATGAAAATTTCACGTGAAACCGCCGCCAGTATTAAACTTAATGTGGTATTGAATTTAAAAAATTCAAAAATCAACCTTTGTTTCGCTGATTTTCCCCTAAAAAATCCCTCATGAATATCAATCCCCCAAAAAGCCCCTAGAGCTTAAATTTAAATCCCCAATCTGGTAACCCTGCCGGTGCAGTCGCACCGCTCGCACTGCCCTATTAAAATATGAAATAAACACAAACTAACACCTTATGTTTCTAACTGCTGTGTATTTGCTTAGATAATTGCGAAGTGCTAAAAAATTTAATTTTTTGATCTATCTAATATCAATAGTGAAATATTTGTTCGAAATGCTCATATATTCACTAAATTCTTTCATGGACGTTGACTTGCGAGACCAACTCCACACAATTTGTGAATCATTCATTATTCAATTTAATGCTGGAATCGAATAGCCAGCGCCAAAAGTGAATAAGAAAACTTCAAAACCTGGAAAGAATAATCGAGAGAATATTGTTGTGTCAAACTACCCCAAATAGACTTACGGAAAGAAAAGTGTTCAATGTGACTGGTATGATTTTACCACCTACAATGACATTCTTTTTTTGCGTTATCTGCATAAAAATAATGATGATCTTTTTAAATTTTGGTGACTGCATATACCAGTCACACGAATAAATTGATGTTACAAAACGATCTGTTGTATCCATAAACTTATGCGAACAGAAACAGAAGGGTAGCGTCTGAAGTATCTCCGCAGCGATGTAAAGCAAAATATAGAGCAATTCAGCGAAATTCAAAGGGAATAATATGTAGCTAAGAGCATGCATTACTAGCACCAAAACAGTCCCGAAAAACTGAATAAATATTACGTACGACAGAGTTCTCTGAAGCAAGTCGAATATTCTGCAGGAAAAATTAATTATATTATTTAATCCGTCAAGGGTCGAACGTATTCTTCAAACTTACTTGGAAATGATTCGATGATATTTAATGATATCGATAAGTTCATTTAAATTCTCATTTTCAGTTTTATCCTTGTCGTATTTCAAACCTTCGATACGACTCATAATATTCTCGACGTGTGCCGTCAACACCATCAAGTAGATTGGACCGCTCAAATCGCATGTGACACTTTCTATGGCGAGAAAACTTTGGAAGAAAAACTGATAGAAAACCGTTAGCCAGTATTTTGACGTCATCGACTGCCAGTCGAACGGCACCCACATCTCAAAGAGAAGTTTTCGAGGATGTGATAGCGCTCCATTCGCAGCCGCCATGATATCGACTACATCGTACGAGACAAAAGCAGCGATGACCAAATTCTTGCAAAACTTCACTAGGCCAATCAATGACTTTCTTTGCGTCTCAGTTATTGGTTTTTGATCGAGCTCCATCAGCAAATCCTTGATTTTCATGAGATCCTTTCGCATCACTACTACAGTCAAATATTTTACGGAGCATAAAATCACGAGAGTGTTCATCGGGAGACTGTCCAACAGATCTTTAAGATTCGTCACCGAGAACATCTGTAACCCGAAACTCACGTTCCAGAAAATATTGAGTGCCACCATTGCGAGCAAATGGAAAATATGATAAACTTTATAGTTTTCAACGGGATAAATGCCGCAGATTTTCCATGCTAGCCAGATATATCGCACAGCCTCAGTTGTATCGACGATTTCCATTTTTGAGTTTTTTTCTTCCTTTGTCTGCTCTGCTACTAGATCAATTGAGAGAACACTATTAAGTAAGGCAAACTCTTCTCTGAAGGAAAAACTACAACGACGACAATTTATATCCTTCCCGTGGATTTTATTGTCGCTGTTCGGAACCATTGGATTAATAAATAAAATATGAGCTATTAGTTGGAGGCTTCTTGTAGATTTGGTGCAAGGGCTAAAATCAATATTTTTTTTTTCGAGGAAATTGCAGGTTTGATAGAAAATCAGTGCAACATAAACATGTTGCTGAATGCATTTTAAACAGTGATGTAAAACAAGTGCATATAAAAGAAAATGGCAATCACCGGATGCAAAGAAGGAAACATAAATTGCTGATAGGGTGCAAAGCTGCTGCATTTCCCATCTAACCAATAATTTGTTTTGAATAGATTATATGAAACGACCAGTAAAAGTTTTATTTTATTTTATCAAATTGGAAAAGCCTGAAGAATATTCTATTTTATTTTTAATATTGCATATACGGTTTATCGATATTTAATCGAAAAAGATTGCAATTTCATACAAAATTTCGATTTCCATTAAATTATTCGGAGTTTAGTATTCAGAACTGAGGGTATCATTACAGGAATAAGAGTAATAGTATTAGGTTGCTGCAGATGAAATCGCCGATTTAGTAATAAATCTTTAAACAGCTGTAACTTTTTATAAAGACAATTTATTTAATCAAAATAGGTACCAATAGATGCAACACACTGTTTTCAACGAGATACAAGTACATTTATTCCCGTTTTGCAGAAAACCGAGTTTCTGGTTCGAAGAAAGTCCTCGAAGACATTTTTGACAGCAGCTTCACTATTACATTTTTTTCCTGTCAAAAAGTGATCCAAATGTGTAAAGAAATGGTAATCTGTTGGGGAGAGGTCTGGAGAATAAGGAGGGTAAAGAAGAGTCGCATAGCACAACTCTTTTAATTTTCGGACCGTTGTTCTCGATATATGAGGTCGTGCGTTATCATAAAGCAGTATCACTCCATTCCTGTTGACAAGCCTACGTCGTTGGATTATCAATTTCTGATGCATTTCATCCAGCTGAGCACAGTATTTCTCAGCATTGATGGTTTCGCCAGGTTGCAGGAACGAATAGTGGATAACTCCAGCTATAGACCACCAAAGAGTTACCATTATTTTCTTTGGATGAAGGCTTGGTTTCGGCATGTGTCTTGGCGCTTCATCGGCATCTAGCCATTGGGCTGATCGGCGACGATTATCGTATAAAATCCACTTTTTATCTCAGGTCACAATTCGGTGCAAGAACGGTTCCTTTTTGTTGCGGGAGAGTAGAGAACTTGAAATCTCCATTCAACACGTCATGTTTTGCTCGGTAAGATCATGTGGAACCAATTTGTCAAGGTTTTTCATTTTTCATTGGCGGCAAACTGTCGAATTGTGAATGCCTAATTTCTCGGCAAGATCCCTTATGATTTGGCGGGGGTCAGACTCCACTAAGGCACGCAGCTCGTCGTTATCGATCGATGGTCCTGGGTGTTCACGTGGCTCACTTCCAAGGTCCATATCTCCGGATCGAAATCGAGTGGTTCGTTCGCTAACTGTATCTGGCCCAAATGCGCTGTTGATATTCCTCGTTGCATCCGTTGCGTTGTGCTCTAATTTAAATTCGTATAATAAAAGTAACCGTTTTGGATTCACTTCCATGTTCACTTTCTCTTTTTGTTTTTACGATCACTATGAAGTGCAAAACAGAAATGACTCCATAAACCTAAGTAGCAGTATTTATACTTCAATATGTCATATCGTTTGCGGCGCCTTGTGCAACATAATACACTAAAATTGCAGCCAACTTTACGTCATTGCTAGATCGGCCATTTAATCTGCAGCAACCTAATAATAATATTTCTTAACTTTAATTTTTATTAATTTTGAAATTGTGCATTGATAACTTCAGGGATTTTTAGCATAAAAAATCTGAAATTTAGCAGCTATATTATTTTGGCTTGCTAGCAGTTACACATATACAGGGTGATTCATAATGAGATTTGATTTTCAATAGGCTTTTTTGACCGATCACGCGTGATTCCTGTCAAACTGTAATGTAATTTTTATTCAGTATTGTTTGACAAATCATAGGTGCGGCGTGTTTTTGGTGAATGGGCTCTGAATCAGCTCAATGAAAATCCGCTGTTTTATCGCGAAATTTTGTTCAGTGATGAGGCGCATTTTTGGCTCAATGGATACGTCAATAAGCAGAATTGCCGTATTTGGGCTCATGAACAACCTGAAGAGCTTCAACAGCTACCACTACAGCCACAGAGACGCACAGTTTGGTGCAGTTTATGGGCCGGTGGAATCATCGGTCCATATATCTTTCAAAATCAGTCCGTTTTGGTCTTTGTTTTTGTCTTGCTAATCAACCATCGAATATCATAGTCTTTGACATAGCTTGCGAGTTGCCTACTATGGAGCACGACTGATGATTTCAAAAGACCTCCTCAGAATTAAGAAAACTAACAGAGAGCTTTACTCTATTAATCTGACAACCATAGGTTGTAACTCCAAATACTCTTATATCTATAGCAAACATAAAGAAGTTTTTGATGAAATTAAATCCACAGCAATCGGTCTTGCTACAACGATGGTAATTTTTTTTAATGCTGTTTCAGCCTTATAGATCTCCAGCTCACACCTTGGTTTTTTACTGAGTCCGCTTACATGTGCACAAGTTGCACATTTCTTCCAGTCTTTCACGTCTTTGCGCATATGCACTGAGTAAAACCGTTTTCTTACTTTGTTTGCCGTTTTCGTCTATGTTCTGTCTATGTTCTTGTGTATTGCATGCAATATATCCTTACTCGTGCCCTCCAGTAAGATGCAGGGCGTTTCATCGTACCCAGTAGTTCTTCATCGTAAGACTTGGATCTTCCCCAATCAAGTCGAGCTACGAACTCCGTCCAGGCTATGAATTCCCTTAGATCTCCATCAGCAAGTTGCGCTTCCAACAGCTCCAATTTTAACCATCCTCTTGCTGTTGCAACGGATATCCATTTTACATTTTTGTCAACTGTCTTTTCTCTTAATTGATAGCAATGATATTCTGGCCTGCATGGACGTCTGGGGAGAGCAGCATTTCCATGCACGCTTCCTTTTCGATAGACTATCTTGAAGGTGTACGCTTGCGACCTTTGAATTGTGCCTTTTTCGATAAACTATATTGTGCCTCTTATCCTTTAGAGCTCCATATCAAACTGCATGATCGGTCTCCAGTATGTAGGTTTGGCAGCACAGTTATTTGGAGAAATGTTTGGTAGCTGCAAGAAGCTTGAGTAGCCTAGAGGGTAGATCCGTCCTTTTTTTCGAATTCGGGTTCGGACGAGAGACCACTCACCGAGATTTGAGTTCACCTAGCTCTGAATGAGTACCTGATTTAAATCAGGGGTTAAGTGAGCTGAGCAAAAATAAGTGAGCAATCTGGGCTGTTAAATCATGGCTTAGTTGCGCTGGGCTCAAACTAGCCGACCATAAGACGGAAATGGTACTAATCACGAAGCGGAGGAAACTACCAGTAGTACGAATAAAGGTTGGTGACTGTATAATTACCTCGCAGCCTGCTATTAAATACCTAGGCGTAACTATCGACAGCAGACTGAGCTTCAAACCTCATCTGGAGAAAGCTGGTAAGAAGGCATCCGTTGTCGGTTCAGCACTCGCTAGAATGCTACCCAATATTGGCGGCCCGAAGCAAACCCGAAGGCTTTTGATTTCAAGAGTAGTGACCTCTATTCTAATGTACGCAGCACCAGTGTGGGCACCAGCGCTACACATAAAATCGAATCGCCGAAAAATGCAAGCAGCCTACCGACTGATTGCACTTCGAACTTGCTGTGTCTTTCGAACAACGTCCTATGAGGCAACGTGTGTTATAGCCAGTATGCTGCCCATCGAAATTGTTGCGGATGAAGCGCTTCAACTCTATAAAAACGAAGCACGGACAGCGAGCACGCGAGAGATTCAAAGGCTAGTGTCAATGCGCTCATGGCAGAGTAACTGGGAAGAGGCGCAAAACGGACGTTGGACGTACAAATTAATCCCCAACGTTGCGCAATGGGTTTCAAGAAGCCACGGAGAAACAAGCTATGACCTAACCCAATTCTTGAGCGGACATGGCGGTTATCGGTATTATCTGCATCGCTTTGGACTCGACACCTCACCGGACTGTCCAGCCTGCAAAAATGTACCCGAGGATGCGGAACACGTTATGTTCACCTGTCCCCGCTTTGATGTATGTAGAAGTAGCCTAGAGACGGAACTAGGCACAAGGATATCAGCGGTAAATATCGTGAGCTGCATGCTGAAATCCCAAACTGCGTGGAATGCCGTCGAAAAAACGCTAAAAAATATTCACCGCAAACTGCGTGACGCGGAAAGGGACAGAAAGAAGGAAGAAGAAAGGATGCGTAGAAGCAGCTAATGGCTGATCCACCCCCACGAAGTAATGCTGAATAAGTCGTCCCGTGGGGGAGTGCGGAAGAAGAAGAAGGTGGTTTTAGTCGGTAAAAATCCGGCATGTTCCAGGGCAGGAGCCCTGAAGCATCTTCTGGAAGATTTCCACCTTCCAACGACGAAAAAAAAAAAAAAAGTGAGCTGTGGAACTAATCACTTCACACTCGTATTCACATTGATTTTACATTTGTGAATGAAGCTCTCTACCGGCTTCAACAACTAGACCCGACAAAAGATTGTCGTGGGATTATTTTACTTTTTGAAAAACACTTCAACTATTGCCAACAGTTATCTTTAGGTGACCCAGCAATTCCTCCCTGCCTTGGAAAGTGCCCTATTAATGTAAACAATTACCTGTTGCTGACCATGCCATTATTACTCACATAGGCACCCATGATGGATGTTTTCTTCACATGACTTCTGCTTAAGCTTTTCAAATGCTTTTGATGATCGTAGTAAAATCCTTCACGAACCAGTGATAACAAGTCGCCATTCCCAGGAAACTCTGAAGCTATGCATATCCTTCAGCATTGGCCAATTTTTCACGGGCTCGATTTTTGCAGGGTCAGTTTTTATTCGTCCAGCGGAAACAACGTTACCAAGATACTTCGAACTGTAGAAATAGGTAATACTTTTTGGGACTCTGCGACACTTTAGCCGCTCAGAGCCTTTCGAATATGTTCACCAGTTTCTTCAAGTGTTCGTCGAATATTTTGCCAATGAGAATGATGTCTTGTTTCTCTTGTTTTGCCATGTCCTGTACCATTTTGGGTGATCTCAGTTTGTTTATCAAGGGGTAAGTAGCGGGAAGCCTGCCGAATTGGTGATGCATTTCGGTATATTGATTCGATTTCATTCAAAATCTTCATCTCGTGTGGAGAAGATATCACATAACGTCTATTTAGTTGAACTCCTTGTTGGTACTGGCTGTCGAATGGTGCTGAAAATGATAGCTTGTTCTTTACTAGGTCATCTATTTTGATACTCGGTACATATTTATGTTAACATTATGGATGTCAGTCAGCGACTACTTCTCTCTATCCTTCTTATTAACTTTCCTGTCTTGCTCCGCTGAATACAACACACTTACGAACACATAATTTGTCTTCGAAATTCTGATTAGTGATTTTGACTTATTCTCACCTTAAGGTTTTTGAGTGCTGGAGTTTGCGTTGACTCAATAATGGAGAATTATGGTCCAGAATCACGGTTAAATCTGTTCCACAAATGGTTTTCTGGCTACTTTGACACTTTTATGCTATCGCAGATGATGATTCACCGCTGGTCGTTACCATTCCTGTTGCGCAACATTTGATCACCATTTATCCTAAATCCAGGCTGAAACCGTAAGCGCCTAGGCAGTTCATCCCAAGTATGCACTCGTCGGTTATTTCTGCTGCCAGGAATCGATGCTGGAATACTATATCGCCAAGTTGTACCTGGCGAGTAATTGCTCCGTGACCTAGGGTAAATTCGCCTATAGCCATCCGAAGTACGTATCGCGCAGCGTTACTAAGTCTCCAGGTCTTTACCAAGGTCGTCCGTAACAGGACCTGGGCTGTTTGTTGTTGATTTTTCCCTGCAGACTCAAGTCATTCACGTCTCGATACAGTGTGGAGATTGAGAAGACGTATCTTGAATCGACAATTGTAAGAGCCAATCTCTGACCCATGAGGTTGGCTCGTGGAGTTGTAACTTCCTTCGGATGTTCTTCGCGGTAACTCATATCCAATAATCTACAGGAATTCCCTAACTTCCTATGCGGTTCTTTTGCGCTAGTTACAATTTTGAAAAAAAAAACTGGTAGGGTTCAGTGATAGAACGAACACAAACTAATATCTCATCTTTTAAACTGCTTTGTATTTGCAAGCTTAATTCCTTTGCTGAAAAGCTTAATTTTTTGATCTAATACCAACAGTGAACTATTTGTCCGAAGTGGTCATATATTAACTAAAGTTTTTCTCTGATGGCACCAACTCCACAATTGATACCAACTCTACAATGTGTGAAATATTATTCACATTAATGCTGGAATTGAATAGCCAGCGCCAAAAGTGAATAAGAAAACTTCAAAACCTGGAAGGAATAATTGAGAGAATATTGTTGTGTAGAACTACCACAAATAGACTTACGGAAAGAAAAGTGTTCAATGTGACTGGTATGATTTTACCAGCTACGATGACATTCTTTTTTTGCGTCATCTGCATAAAAATGATGATAATCTTTTTAAATTCTGGTGACTCCATATGCCAGTCACATGAATAAATTGATGTTACAAAATGATCTGTTGTATCCATAAACTTATGCGAGCAGAAACAGAAAGGTAGCGTCATAAGTATCTCCGCCATGATGAGAAGCATCATATAGAACAATTCAGCGAAATTCAAAGGAAACCATACGTAGCTAACATCATGCATCACTAGCGCCAAAACAGTCCCGAAAAACTGAATAAATATTACGTACGACAGAGTTCTCTGAAGCAAGTCGAATATTCTGCAGGAAAAATTAATTATATTATTTAATCCGTCAAGGGTCGAAAGTATTCTTCAAATTTACTTGGAAATGATACGATGATATTTAATGATATCGATAAGTTCATTTAGATTTTCCTTTTCAGTTTTATCCTTGTCGTATTTCAAATCTTCGATACGACTCATAATATTCTCGGCGTGTGCAGTCAACACCATCAAGTAGATTGGGCCGCACAAATCGCTTGAGGAACTTTCTATGGCGAGAAAACATTGGACGAAAAACTGATAGGAAATCGTTAGCCAGTATTTTGACGTCGTCGACTGCCAGTCGAACGGTACCCACATGTCAAGTTTTCGAGGATGCGATAGCGCTCCCTGCACACTCGCCACCATATTGACTACATCGTATAAGATAAGAGTAGCGATGAGCAAATTCTTGCAAAACTTCACTAGGCCAATCAATGATTTCCTTTGCATCTCGGTTGTTGGTTTGCGATCGAGCTCCATCAGCAAATCCTTGATTTTCATGAGATCCTTTCGCATTACTACTACGGCCATATATTTTAAGGAGCATAACATCACAAGAGTGTACATCGGGAGAAGTTCCAACGTATCTTTAAGATTAGTCACGGGGAACATCTGTAACCCGAAACACACGTTCCAGAAAATATTAAGTGCCACCATTGCGAGCAAATGGAAAATATGATAAACTTTATAGTTTTCAACGGAATAATGCCGCAGATTTTCCATGCCAGCCAGATATATCGCACAGCCTCAGTTGTATCAACAATATCCATTTTTGATTTTTTTTTCTTGCTTTGTCTGCTCTTCCTCTAGATCACTTGCCAGAACACTTTTAAGTAAAGCAAACTCTTCTCTGAAAGAAAAACTACAATGACGACAATTTATATCCTTCCGGTGGATTTGATTGTCGCTGTTCGGAACTATTGGATGAATAAATAAAATATGAGCTTGTGGGAACACAATTCACAATTACAATACACAACACTATACTAGACACCAAATTTCTAAATTAAAGTTGGCTAAGAAAGTTTTCATTTTCGATGTACGTAGCATGTAAGTTTAGTAAGTATTTGAATTTTATATTGAAAATATGAATAAATATTTTATATGCATAAACAATTTTATTTATTTATTAGATAGGAAAAGGTCTCTCTTACTAAATTCCGCTTCAAGCTATTGATTTGGTGATTTGGTGCAAGGGCTAAAATCAATATTTTTTTTCCCGGAAATTGTAGGTTTGATAGAAAACCAGTGTAAGTAACATAAACACATTGCTGAATGCATTTTAAACTGTGATGTAAAATAAGTACATATACAAGAAAATGAGAATCACCGGATGCAAAGAAGGAAACATAAATTGCTGATTGAGTGCACAACTGCTGCATTTCCCATCTAACCAATAATTTGTTTTGAATAGATTCTATGAAACGACCAGGAAAAGTTTTATTTTATTTTATCAAATTGTATTTTTAATTTTGCACATACGGTTTATCGATATTTTATCGAAAAATTGCAAATTCATTCAAAATTTTGATTTCCGTCAAATTATTCCGAATTTAGTATTCATTCAAATATAAACGGGCCTCTTGCAAAAAGAAATTTATTTTATATTTAAGAAGAATGAGTTCGGGCGTGTATCCAACCAATTGTGCAGAAACTGTTCAAACTGTTGATCGTTCGTAAAACGCTCTCCTTCAAGTGCTTCCTTGAGTGGCCCAAACATATGGAAATCGCAAGGTGGAAGGTCAGTGCTTTAGGGAGGATGATCCATTACCCCATTCCAAAGCTCTCGCATTGAAGTCACCAGCTACTACCAGTTTCCCGAAAAGATCTCGAAGAGCGTTTTCTAATGCTTCTATCTTTCTACGAAATTCCCTTATTGCGTCGTTCGGTGAAAAATAGCAGCTGACAAAGCTGAAGCCGCTGCTTTCAATCCAAACATATTCATCGCCCGAACCTAGTTGAACAACCCGGACTTTCCGAGTATTTCCGAGAAATAGTTTTGGTTGTCTTGTACTGTTTTGTATTCTTTAAAACTGACTCGATAATATTTTGACAATTTTGTTTCTAATTGAGGTACTGAGCAGACGCTCTTTGAGCCAACGAGATGAGCAAGGTGCTGTTGAATAGTGAACCATCTTACTTGGAAAGCGTCATCAGTAGTTTGAATCTAATTAATAGACTCATGCCATGAGTTCGAGCCGTCAATGCTTGAGTGACATTAGTCAGAGGAAATCACGAAGAAGTAGCAACTCGTGGGCCTATATAGTCACTAGAAGTAGTATCTCCCGCTGCCTGTGTGTAAGAAATTCTACATATTTTGTAGTTCGTAAGGCTCTGCTTTGCAAATTGCAAATTGCTGGCGATCCTTCATAGCATGATCTCGACAAATTCCGTTTCGATTTTGGTCACCATATCTATACAGACCCTCTTCCCCTCCTTTATAGACATTTTTCACGACAGTTGACGCACTCAGGCTGTCCGTCGGCTACTTTTTGGCATTCATTTCTTGTGTGACCCTCCAGGTGTTTCACACACCGATGGACGATTGCTGGTCACGTGTCTGATGTTTTGGCGGTTGTAACACTGTCGCCTTTCGAACTGTTTCCTATACCACTTTTTGTCAGAGATTACCTAGTGGTCAAATTGCGTCAAAAAAATTCCGGGGAGGGTTCTGAAATTTTCAGTTCGAACGGATTTTTTCAGCTCCGAATCCTTGCGGATAAGACAATGTGTCACTGACTTCAATTTCAGGTCAGTGTTTTGTGGATGTCCGCTGGTTCAATGCCCCTATGAAGCCACTGATGACGATTGATTTGATTTTTTCCAAGCTGCAGTGTAAGTATGGTCTTGTTATTTTCGAAGTTCTTTTTTTGATCTTCCAAGGATCAATGAGTGATTTTTCACTCGAAACATTCTTAATGACAGGCTCAATTCCTTGCAACTTCGTCTCACCGATGAATTTAGAAACATTCATCTTGTATGCCGTAATAGTAGGGAACTTTAGGGTATTTTGTTTGACGACAGCGGCGAGTGCGGTGGAAGTTAAGTTTTAGTTCCTGAGTAAAGGGTCTTTTTGTATCTTTCGGATACCTACCAGGCTAAATTCATGGTCTTCTCCATCCTAATGAGCAAGCCCAGAGGTCATATTGCTGCCTGCAAGGAGCAATGACAGTTCATCAACATCTGACATCATAATAGGATTTTCTGCTGGCATCGATTCGGTGTGTTGTTGGACTCCTCTTCATCCGCTTACGGGCAAGCTATGGGAGCACTATGTCCAGACAAAAGATTTTTAGCCTGCTTTACGGCAGGGCTCAATTCGTAAGTCACCTTAGGTTTGGAGGTTTTGCACTCCATTTGCCAAGTCATTTAGCTCTTTTTTTGAACATGCGGTTTGTTTCTCAGCACCATCATTTTGTCTCCTTTCTAGCTATATGGGATTTTAGGCTTCACCTTTTTTCGTTTCTTTATCATGGGGTCTATGACACGTTCCGTTTTTAATGTAAACAAGTAAACCCTATGGCTTTTTCCCCTTCCACTAAAGCAACGAAATAGTAATTACTTTTGTTAAACTTAGCAGTAGCAACTCGTTGGCACTACTACAATATACATTCGGCAGAATAAGTCTGCGTACACACTCAACACGTCCGACATATCTATAAAAACATCCTTTTAAGTAATTTATTTCATAATAATTTTTTTTCTTTTTTTCATGGCTTTATTACAAACATAAAACAAAACAAAAATTATGAAAATTGTACTCCATAAAAAAATTAAAATTAAAAAACGAAAATAAATCCTGAATTGCAACAATAAAAAGTCTGCGTACAAATATTTCTTTTGAAAATGAAACAATTGTTTTTCCTTGTTAATAGCTTGTGGGATATCCTCGTCTCTTTATTACTTCCCACCACCGTTTTTGCATGGAATCTACCAGCTTCTTAGTGAACTCTGGGGTTATTGAACTCCACTCCTGGAATTAGGACTTTCTTGAGCATTACCTTCGACGTTATTGTGTGCGCTCGAATCCTTTGTTCCAAGTGATGCCACAAATGCTCTATTGGATTAAGGTCAGGAGATTAGGGCGGTGTACGAAGCTGATTTTGGGCATTATACAGCAACCAGAGTCTTACTATTTCCGCAGTGTGCTTAGGGTCGTTGTCTTGTTGGAAGTAAAAGTTGTCGCTTAAGCCCAAACGTTCTGCACTTTTCTTTAAATTGCGCTTGAGAATATTAAAGTAGTCTATTTTATTCATAATACTTTCAATAAACTCCATTTTGCATACTCCTCGACTAGCCATACACACCCATATCATGACACCGCCACCACCGTGCTTTACTGTTCGACAGAGATTTTTTACGTCAAAGGCCGCGCCAGTTTTTCTCCATACAACCCAGCAAAGCAAATGCATCGTAGTTAATTCATAAAAGAGTCATATTTTACGAATGTTTTTGTCGTTAACGAGCTCGCAAATTAATCGAAAACGATTCATTGGTCCTACTAAAATGGCCATCCGAGAAGAATCATTTTTAACGATTCGTAAATGAGTTAGAAAAAATGTGGTTTTAGCGAGTATGTATCACCTATATACTCGCTAAAAGTGATACTTTTATACAGCACAGTCGAATCAAACTGATATTTTGTTTGGGATACCGCGACCAGCAAACTAGGGGAAAAATCTATGTAAAATCTGTTACTGAGCCGCATAGGCCATAGGGCACATACACATAGCTTGCATTATTTATTGCGTCGGTCATCATAAGGGAAATTATTGCTGCGTATCGTTTTACGAACAGGCTCAGTTTCGTATCAGGGATATGTTTGTTGATTGTCGAGAAACTATCGTTTTTAGTGAACGCTCACTAAATTGTTTGCTGGGAATCTTCCGAGCTTTGATTCCAAAAATACAAAATTTACTTTTATCCGAGAAAATAATTTGTTTCCAAAATTCTTTTGGCTTATTTATGTGTTCCTTAGCAAACGCCAGCCGCTTGAGTCTGTTTACTGTTGTTATAAATGGCTTTCTACGGGCAACGCGTCCGTAATACCCATATTTCGTAAGAATTTTACGAACACCATCATCAGAAATAGACTTGCGGTACTTTGCTTTGATGTCCTTTGCCATATCACGCAGTACGGTGTACTCCTTCATCTAGGATTAGCCTTTATCGTTCGGAGCAAACTCCGTGTTTGATAAGGGCTCAACTTTGGAGGACGGCCAGATCTGGATTTTGAAACCAAAACTCCTGTGTTTCTGAAGTTGTTTACGACTCTTTGGACAGATGAATGACTTCTGTTGGCTATTGCACCTATTTCACGATATGACGTTCCTTTTTTCCACAAATCCACGATAATTTCCCTTTCCCCAAATTCAATTTCCTCTCCTTTGTTAGACATCCCTTAACGTTTTTTTAGCAATTATTTTTAACGCAAACCTTAGATAAAACCACGTAAATCAACTTTCATACACAAACTTTATTGTGCAACTTAACTGCAACTTAGAGACTGTGACTGATTAACTGCAACTCAGAGACTGTGACTTCCCTTTATACGCTTTGAACGCAGACTTTTTATTCCTGGAATTTCAGACTATTTTTTGTTTCCAAATTTTACCGTTGTTTAAGAGTACAGTAATTCTCATTTTTGGTTTATGTTCATAATGAAGTAATGACAAATAGGGGGAAAAAAAAATTTCGGAATAAAATGTTAGAAACGATGTGTTTTTATAGATATGTTGGATGTGTTGGGTATGTACGCACACTTTTTCTGCCGAGTGTATGTACGATTGGTAACGGCAATAATTAATTCTCTGTGCAAGATAGCATCACTCAACGTACTCACATTGAGAACATGGTATCATTACTGTAATTTAATTGGGAATATCATTTTATTCATGCCGAAAAACACAATTATTTTCGATACATATTTATTTAACTTAAATAGAAAAGTGAGAATCTTGTTTCATCACAAATATATTTTTAAAAAAACGCATACAATAACTATCAGTAAATTGTCTACTCTTACACATTTCCTATATTAAATTGTCAAATAAATAACTGTCATCGCGCTTTGCACCCACCAAACAAATGCCTAATCATAATCATCATTGCATTCTGGCACATTGCAACGTTCATTATGCACCCGATTTACACACTTATGCAACTGGCTCGAATTCAAGAGCACGCGAGTCCTCTGCCGCAAAACATACGTTCCACAGGTTGCCGAACAAGGTGACCACGGTGACCAATTCGAGTATTCGCAATTATCATCAGCCTCCGATTCGTAGTTGGCAACTCGTTGTTGTTTGTTAGGCCTATGATGATGACGCGGTGCTTGAGTGTACATAGGCATATAATCAGGACAATCCATAAAACATTTTTCAATGCGTATCATTCTTTTAGGGCACAGTCTTCCGCCATTTCTGGGATACCGTAGGACTTTTCGTGTTTTTATTTGAATACCCTCGCCGCATGTTACGTTGCACGGCCGAACTATCCAGTCCGAGACTTTGCAGTCGACTTTGTAGATTGCACTTTCCAGCCGAAGGTTTTCCACCGAGAGAGCCGGTAGTGGTTCGATGTTTTCAACTGTAAAACATGATTTTAAATAATATGTTACACCAAATGAAAATAAGAACAACAGCACATACTTCTACAAGTGGCCAAGCACTTCTCTCGTGATTCGAAATTGTTTTCGTTTCCTCCACAACCACTATATGGGAATATAGCACAGTCTTGTGTGCCGGTGTCATAGAACCAACGATTATTCGTACTTCGACAGTGTCCCAGGTCTGGTCGTTGTAAACAAAAGTCTGGTGGCTCCAATAGGTCACAAGACTTATGTGTTGCACAAACGACAATCTCTTCCCTCTTGACACTAGCGCAGGGATCATCGCCCTCGGCCAGATTACTTCCTCTGTGGAGTATTCGGCGCTGCCGTTTTTGAGTGCCATTTCCGCAGGTGACACTGCATGGCGACCATGAAGACCATTTAGTCATGCGACATTCCGGATGGTCATCCTAGAATTGATGAGCTTGGTATAGAACATTTATAATATAGGGCTTTAGCGCTTACCAGTAGTGGTGTTTCGGATATATCTCCTGTGCAATCGGTTCCATAGCAGTCTTCATTCATCTCAAGTGCCGGTTTATTACCCGCTGCTCCTGCCTGAAATTATGAATTATAGCACAATGTAAAACTACCTTTCATTCCTCATTAAATCCAACTTACCTCACACTTTTTCTTAGCTTTCCTGTTGACGTATTTACGACTCCTCGTTCGAGTTCCTTTGCCGCAAGGAGCACTACAGCTGGACCATTCCGACCATTGCGTCAATGCACATTCCGGTTGATATCCTCCTTGCGGTGGACGTTCTTCGGATTCCGGTTCTTCTTGAGCTGTTGGCATTCGATCGCAATCTGTACTGACTCCTTCGCAAGATTTACGTTGCGTTAGTCGGCGCTTGCATCCCATTCTGTGTGCCAGAACAGAATCTTTGTATTCTCGCTGTCGGTGACGTTTTCCTTTGCCGCACTTAGTACTGCACTCAGACCACTCGCTCCACGGAAGTGTTTCGCAAGCATTGGGATCATCTTCGCCTGGAATTGAATGAGTTGTGATAAGAATGAGTTTTGTGTCAATTTTTTTTTAAAAAGAAATGCGTTTTAAAGGAACGTTTAGAGGCACAGAAGAAGTTGATAGTTCAATCAAAGGACCACAAATTATTTATAGAGAAATATTCCAATTGTATGTTAAATTCCATTTGTAGCTGGGCTCAAATAGTCAGATGAAACCCAAGGTTGAAGTCTGTTTTTATTGGTACATACAGGTACAAATTAAAATTAGGGTTAGTTGTGCCTAAACTCCGGTACTCCAAACGAGTTAGAGTATTGAGTATGACGAGATAGATGATAAAACCAGACATATAAACAAATTCAACAGCTGTCTGATGCGACGCCCATCAATGGAGCGACCCCGCACTTCTTAGCGTCCTTGAAGTTTTTTTGCCTTATGACGAGTTTAACTGAAGACAGCGGTTTGTGTGTGAAGTAGAGATGGGCAAAAGAGCTCATGGTTCACCACTGATTGTTCTTTTTTTTACAGTGCAGCGCCTGAAAAAAATCACAGCATAGTCTGCGAGTGAAAGCTTTCGTTCGACTAAACGTAATGAAATGTGCAGCGAAGAGTATACTGAGAGTACCGTGCTATACTGGAAAAAAGAGCGATCAGTGGTGAAGCAAGGTACCAAGACTTGCCAGCTTATTGGTTATCTATTTGCCACGAACGCTCTTATGTCCAAGTACTCAAAATAATTGCACTGCCAAATATCTTGGCATGCTCGGCATTGGTCAACCTTTCTGAAAACTGTACAAGGACTAGCAAGGGAGTTTATACCCGACTACTATCTGTGAAAATACCAATAATAAATCTCAGCCTTCGATTACACAGGAATCAGTCGATTCCCTCAAAAATAGTCAGAACCAACACTTGGAAGCCACTACAATGGTCTGGAAGACGAAGGGACAGTCTCAAATTCAGCTTATCTGAAGTTTTGGAGCAGAGCGGACAAGTTCTCTACACTTTAATTACAAGTGAGCGTTATCCAAATAATACTAAAGTATTAAGAACCCCAAAAGAATTCGCTAAACAGGGTCTGTCTATAGGAATAGACAACAATGACAAGAATTCTAGTCTTATGACGTTTTCTAAAGCTCGAAATCTTGACCATAAAAAGATGGGCTCAGATGGCTCTGATGGCTGCTACAATTTTGCCAGAAATTATGGACGAAGTAAGAAGGGCAAATAAATTTTTTAAATTTAGGTCGATGAAATTGCCAATGTGTCTAGAAACGAGCAAGTTTCTGTTTGTCTCAGAACCTTTATTGGAGATTTAACTACGGAAAAAAATACTATCGGTTTTTCTGACGCTAAAAACTCAACAAACAGACCTATAACATTTTCGTCCAACTTAAGTTACTTCTCTCGAAACATAATAGCCAGTGTTACAGTGAGACATCGAATCTTTCTGGCGGAATTTCAGGATTACAGACGCAGATACACGAAGAACCTCGAGCATTATGAGGATTTGTAATACTTATAATCTCAATCTTGATGCAGAAAATTTTTTAAAACAATCAAAAATGAAGGAAATTTTTTAAAACAATCAAAGAATTGATTAGCTTTGTACGAAGTTCGTTAAAACCCAAGGCACAGTTTAAGGGTCTGCAGAATCAAGCAAAAAAAAAAAGAGAATGATAATGAATCACCTACTCTGATAGCCTTTTCTTCGAAACGGTATGTATTATGATAAGAAATTTTATCTAACACAAGGTTACGTTCATTAACTTTGTTTTTCTGCGTCATTGAATCCTATGAAAAAGTAAGAGGCGTGCACAAGACATTGAAATAGAGGGGGCATATGCACAAATTTCGCACATACTTTCCTTAATTTTTAGTTGAGCACTGTGAATGCCGAGTAAAGGAATAGTACGAAGTGCAACAACCAAAATTCCAAGAGGAGTAATGATATAGAGGCAAATTTCTTCTCTTTGCGTCTGTCCGCGCACGCCACTGCTTGCAATACAAAATTTGAAGAAATGTGATTAATTTCGAACCCTCAGAACGCCGAATCCAATTGCATCGATTCGAAATTGTCGATTTAAAAAAGACGAGTTCAACAACGCAAGGTTAGTTATTATGTGATAGAGGCATATTTTTGCAAATTTTGAAAAGAGCTTTTTTAGTCTACTTATGGCGATTACTTGTTCAAGGGAATGAAGTTTAGCTCTTCTGCGTCGAGTGAAAACGTATTTAAGGTCAACGACGATACAAGATCGGCTAAACAACATTTCCCTCTTACACGTTTAGTCCAGCAAAACTGGCGAGCCTTATAGAGATAAACTACTTAAGTTTTTGCATTGCGACAGTAGATTTTTGTATGAAATGTACTAATTTCTTGTAAATATATAGGGTGGCGCAAAATTAATCACCCTATCGGAAGATATTATAATTTTTGTAAATGGCGTCGTACGTGCATCATATTTGATATTTGTGAACTACTTGATGACTACTCTAATTTCGGTTTTCTCCATTTTGATTTTCTCTTTTCGACTATTCGTATTCAAATGAATTGGAATTGTGGCCTATTTATGTTTTTTTTTGTGCTGACTTAGTGTAGTTAAAAAAATTTATTTTGAATTTTATGGGAACTGGAAATAGCTGATTATCACTACCTTTGGATCAAACCTCGTAAATGATAAAGATGTTCAGTGCTGGCAACACTTTTCCAACGAAGGAGTAATAAGTCTACCATGACAGGCTCATGCTACAACTAAACTTTCCTTTGAATTTCGTTTTCACCCGAGAATTTCATCGAAAGTTTCAGCAATATAACGATGTTTGAGGCCGCGATCCAGCATAACCAAATATATACCAAATCTACTTGACGTGAAGTTAAGCCCATTCTGTGAATTTCGTTTTGATTGAATGGCAGCGCTGGAAGTTATAACGGTGAAAAGAATTTTAGGCCTACCACCCGCATTTTTTTTTCAAATTTTCGAAACCTCAATATGTGATGGTAATTGTCATTGCAGGATCGTTCCTACTTGCAAATTTAATGACAAAATAGCTAAGTAAAGAAATGTAAGAAAACTATAAAAATTATCATACCTGGCATTTCTACGGGATTAGGCTTACAACAAGGTCCTTTTACTACATGAGTTAAGTTTTCATTGCATGACTGCATTGGAAGTTATAGGGGAAAAAGGTTTATTATGTTGAGGAAATTTACAAGATTGAGGTGACAAAAACTAGCATAGCTGACAACTCTATTCCAATTTTTCAACCAAATTTCTACCAAATGTGGCCTAGAGTATGTTTCAAGTACTGTGTAAATTGCGTTAAAATTTCTTGGCTGAAGTTGTAGGCTAGAAAGCAGTTTTTTTTCGTAGTAATTTTTCAAGATGGCACCACTGCCACAGGGTTATCCACATTTCAAAATCACTTCTGTCAGACCTGGTCCTAGCTAATATCAATACGCTCTGTAAATTTCATAATGATCGGAATATCCGGTCGTCAGTTCTCGTGAACAGAAGTTTCGAGTGCTGAAAATAGAGGTAATTTGGTGATGGGTTGTCGTTCCTTTGGGCTCACATCGGGTTCATAGTTCCCAAATTTTTATCATGGGAAAGCATAAAACATACTAAGTTTTTATTTCCACTAGTTTTTTTTTTAACAAAAATGTACTCTGCATCGAAATATAGGGGTACCTGAAAATTCTTTAAAATGGCCGCCGCCGTCAAAGTGTTAAAGATATCGTAACTTTAATTAGCCACTGCACTAGCCCTCATATACGTCTATGTCCTCTGAATAACGGATCGGCCACTCTAGAGATTATCTCTCTTAAACATTTTGCTGATATATATGTATATATATATATATATATATATATATATATATATATATATAGATATATATATATATATATATATATATATATATATATAGATATATATATATATATATATATATATATATATATATATCTATATATATATATATATATATATATATATATATATATATATGTATATATATATATATATATATATATATATATGTATATATATATATATATATATATATATATATATATATATATATATATATATATATATATATATATATATATATATATATATATATATATATATATATATATATATATATATATATATATATATATATATATATATATATATATATATATATATATATATAAATAAAGAAATATGGATTTTCGGCGAAACGATTTCAATTCTAATTTTCTTCGAAAAATCAATAATAAGTAACGAGCTCACAAATCTCTTCAGTTGTGGATAGCGAATTCCAATTTCCAATGGATAAACGACCAAAAAGCTTTGAATGATTAGATGTTACGGAGGTTTTAACGCTAGCAACATAAGCTCGTTGGTTGGTTGTAAGTTGGTAATTATGTCAACTTTTTTTGAATGAGAGCGAAATATTTTTTTTTATCTCCAGATGGTTTTTGTGCAAAGTATGCAAAGCAAATTTACAATGCGATATATTCTTAGATCTGTAAGTAGACGTAATTTCTAAGGTAAACTAGGAGGCATTGTTAGGTTTTCATTCGGAGTAAATCGAGGAATCATATGCGAGATGAAAACTTTAAGCTTTAAGCTAACGTCCGAATGACGAAGAAAAGAATACGAATTAATGTTGGCTTTATGGAAGTTGAAACCTAGGGAAGTGGAGGACATCGACCAAATGGAATCAGATTTGCCATTCGACCAAACAGCCATGGTAGCTACCGAAGGAAGTGTACAGAAGTAAGATTTCGTGATCGAAAATATACTCAATCAGGTTTCAGTTAAAAGATAAAAGCGGCAGGTGCAACAATAGAAGAAATCTCACATTCGTAAGTCTTGGTCCTCAAGCCACCGACGTTTTGGTGGAACAATTTTATGAAATGCTTTACGTTAGAGTGCTCTTTACTTCTGGCCAGAACTTATGTAAGCTCCTTTGCAAAAACTCTAGGTAGCCTGAAATCACACTTAAATATATCCTTAATAACAGTAGATCCGGTAATACAACAAGAAGCTAGATTTTGAATATATATTCTTGCAAATATCCTCGTTATAAATTTAATCCTTTCAATACCAAAGTTGTCCAATCATCCAGGTATCGCCACTAAAAGTCGGTTAAACCTGCTAAATTTGGAGACTAACTTCTTCAATGAATTTCGTTTCAATCCGACGGCGGCTGCATCGGAAGTTATAGGAGGAGAAAGATGTTGAGAATGAAGGTTAACCAAGGTTCTCAAAATTTAGAAAATTTTAATATATGTTGCTTATTTTCATTAAAGGGTGTTTAAGGTCAATCAACCTTGTGGATTTCATTTTTGTCCTTTCACTATATTAGAAGTTATAGATGCATGATTTTTCCAAAGAGTTGCCAGCATATTGTCCAAAGCTCTATTACACCTAGTTCTTTAAAAGACCAGCACATCTTGTAAATTTTATTTTGATCTAATGATCCAGCTGTGAGCTCTCGACTACAAAATTTTCAGGTTCTCAAAATACAGGTATTTTGGCGAAGAACTGCGCTCTTATGAAGTGAAGAATTTTGAAAATTTCAAACTGAATGGGGAGAGGAACCATTCAATTTATACATCATTTGCATTTTTTACTTAAAAAAAAAGGATTGTCCACAACATTCATTTAACATGCAATATTCATCAATCAGGCATATATCCGATAACCAACAAAGGTAAAAATCAAAGGTATCTCAACTAGAAGTTGGAAAAAATGCCTGCTTTTAGGCGCTTCGCGCCCGCATAAGGTTAACTGTTTCCAAATTTTTTTCCAAAATCTAAAAATAAAGGGACACAAATTTCACTGAATAAAACTCACTTTAGGAGGGGCTGAAGAAGAAGAAGCTGAAGAAGGAGGGGCTGAAATCTTATGTGCCTCCCAAGCAATTATGATTACAACGATAAAATTTCAAATTAAATTAAAATTTACCTGAGGAGTTTTCACAGTTCTTTTCATAAAGTCGTTGTCTCGTGATGTATAATCTTGCCAGTGGCTTCATCTCGGCACCGCTAGTGTCATAGAATGGAGACCGTGGATCGTTGGGGTCGTTCGTTCGAATTCTTTTGACGGGAATGCGTGGGTTTGTTGGTTGATCCGGTGACTGAAAACAATTGACTATTTTATAAAATGTTTCAAAAGTTTACTAATATTACACTTTTAACATTGTACATAACAGTGAATGGTATCTAATATTTCATCCTCTATTTTCAATTGCATGAATACCATTTGTAAATCTTTTATTCGAATTATTTTTTTTTTTAAAATTCAAATCCACTTACAATATAAGTTGGTCCACTATCGGTCCCAGCATCCCATGGATATAAATTGTGCACTTTATATTCAACCCACGAACAATTCGTGAGGCATAGCTCCAGTCCAGATACACCGACAATCCAATCGGGTGATGGATCAATTTGGGATATAAGCGAAATTAAATGATGTTTTGAATCGACACGAAACACAGCAAATGTCTTCCCAGTCACATTTGGATGTGCAATGCCTCGAGCTTTTATAATGGTTCGGATTTCTTCACTCTACCAAAAAGAAAAGTCGAAATCTTTATTCAACACGTTTTCATCTGCAATAGTCGACTATTAATAATAAGTTCTTTGATTTTGAAACTTCTAGGCCCTTAAATTAAGAAAAAAAATCATTTTTAACAATTTTAGTGACTAGATAGTGCAAATAAATTTCATGTAATATTGGGTGGACTAAGACTGTATTGACGAGTTTTTGCCTTTGATTTTTCCCAAGGTGATTATACAAAATGTCAGTATACACAAAAACACTTGAATATATAGAGCTTATTTTCATTTTATTTTAAATTTCCATTTAATCTTCAAATCACCTCCGCATCTTATACAACCGTTTGAACCTCATTTCACAAACTATGACGTTTCAGAACATTGAGCTGTACATTTACAACGACGTATTCATATTCCTATCAGCACTCATTTGGGTTTATTGAAAATTCAACTGATAACTGTTTTCAAATTATCTCGATCTGTCCACAACAAATATGACCTTTGTAAATTCTTCCGCCGTTGATCGCCTTCTATCATTTAATTTCCACTCACAGTTCGTGTGATCAACATCGCTCGGCAAAATGTCACTAGTTTGTGTTGAAGATTATGAAAAAGAGGCTGACCGTCGGGTAGCGCAAAACGCCTGGGACTACTACCGAAGCGGAGCAGGCAATGAGTTTTCATTAAACTTAAATCTCCAAGCTTTTAACAGGTAAAGGCAATATATTTGGTTAAAAATGTCATTTTCTGATGATTGAGTGTATTTGTGTTAAAAAGGTTCCGTATACTTCCGCGTTTTCTTCGTGATGTTTCGGTAGTGAATACGAAATGCAAAGTTCTGGGCTGTGAACTAAATACTCCCATAGGTGTTGCACCAACTGCTATGCAGAAGATGGCCCATGAAGATGGTGAAATTGGAAACGCTCGAGCAGCTGGAAAGCACGGAGCTATTTTCATTCTGAGCACCCTGTCGACAACGTCTTTAGAGGATGTCGCTAAAGCTGCACCGGATACTGTGAAATGGTTTCAGCTTTACATCTACAAGGACAGGTATGTGAATCAAGCTGTGTTCAGGACAATGTTAAAACGAGCCCGTCTAGATCACTGACTGAAACTATGGTGAGGCGTGCTGAGACGGCTGGCTACAAAGCGATTGTTTTGACAGTTGATGCACCGTATTTTGGCGCAAGACGTGCAGATGCAAGGAATAAATTCAAGTTGCCAGCACACCTTGGGTGAGTACTTTGGCAACAAATCACAATGTTGATCATTAATCAACTATGAGTCCTTCGTTGCTGTAGCTTGCGAAACTTCGAAGGCGAGCAAGCAGACAGTGTCAAAAGCATGAAAGGTTCATCGGGAATCAATGAGTACGTCAGCCGAAAATTCGATGCAACATTGACATGGAAAGATGTCGAATGGCTGGTCAAATTCTCCAAGCTACCTGTTATCGTTAAAGGAGTTCTAACAAGAGAAGATGCACTATTAGCTCGAGATTACGGTTGCAAAGGTATTATTGTTTCGAATCATGGTGCCAGGCAACTGGACAGTGTTCCTGCCACTATCGAAGTTCTTCCTGCAATTGTTGAAGCTGTTGGCGATAGCATGACAGTTATGCTGGATGGTGGAGTACGAGAAGGTACAGATGTCTTCAAAGCATTAGCACTGGGAGCGAAGGCAGTTTTTATGGGCAGGCCACTGGTTTGGGGATTAGCTATTAATGGTCAGAAAGGAGCCGAGCATATCCTGGAACTGGTTCAAAAAGATTTGGAGCTCACCATGAAACTATCTGGTTGTGTGAATTTAAATGATATTACTCAAGATTACGTTGTGCATGAATCTCGTTTAGCAAAACTTTGATGTGGGTGAACAATTGTTGTGAAAATGTATAAAAATAAATATATAAATATATGTACTTGAAAGGTTCGTGGATAGTTTTCAATTTCTGTAGATCTGAACATTTATAATGGAACGGAAGCGAAATTTTTACCATTTTTTTTATTTTTTTCTTTCTTAAAACATTAATCTTCGTGCCGACGTAAACATGTAAACCCTAACTACTCGGGAAAACTTTTTAGGCTAAAAAGTACTTCTGTCATGGGAGAAAATTTGTCGAAAGTCAGAAAATTCACAGCATGTGAATGTCGCCTAAAAACTCACAAAACAAGAAGAATTGATGTTCCCTTTTATATTTCCGTTTCACTCATTCTGACACAAACGACGCCAAAAGAATCACCTGTGGGACAATTTGACATCCGGAACCACTTTGCCAGAAATCTCATGCAGATAATATTCTGGTAAATTCTTCTAAGAGGGGAAGCGCTCACGAAAGCGAAAATGGCGTCATTTTAAGGTTGGGTGGGGGGGTTGGGTTTGGGGTAAATTAGGGAACGCATTTCGGGTAAATTTTTGCGCCTGCTGGCGCAGTTTTCACAAATAAGGAGGCCAAGCTTTCCTCATGAACTAAACTTAACTCATCACAAACTATTCGGAGTTATACTAATAGTTATCTAATTTACTAAACCTTCTAGAATTATGATGATCTATAGTATTATGATTTTCTATAGTATTATTTGATGGAAAATCTTAACCTCATCTGCATATAAAAGAGAATCAGATTTGAAATTACGAGGAAAGTAATTGCTAAATAAGGTAAATAAAAGGGGGCCTAGAATGAAACCTTCAGAAACGCGAGAAAAAAGATGCAAAAAATACTACCAATGTCTTCCGATTTTCAGATCGGAAAAACATTAGTAGCTTTCCCGCTCGAAGGAAAACAGATAACCGATAAACTCAAACAGATAAACTCAAAATAAATAAAATATACGGAAGATAAAAACAGACAAATAAAAAAGAAGTAAGAGACGTAACAAAAACATTAGGAATACATCAGGGATACTGCTCGCAGTGCGATCCAATGCTGAAATTAAAATTTCTATATCAAATAGATTAGTTAAGCGAAACAAAGTCCCATGAGGAGACATTAGAAGGGGTAAAGAAAAAATGAAAAACAGATCCCAAATATTTTGATTCAGGGAAGCAGTAGTAAAAAACATGTAAAAGAGCCAAAAAATTGCTTGGTAGTTTTGAAGGAATGAACATAGGACCAGAAAGGCTTCGAGTGATTAGAAAGATTGCTATGGGCGAAGTACATGCCTATTGCTTTTTAAATTGCTATTTGCCGGCAAGCTATAAAGTCTTATAACGTTGGACTGGAATTTTGTGGGAGAACTTGGAATTTACGGACTTTATCCTACACGTGCAGTGCGGAATATTTTGCTAATAGGGATGAAAACAATTATCTTTAGGCAGGGAGGATCTTTTAGTTGAGTGAGAAGTTAGGATAGAATTGTTCAAAAAAAGTGCTAGTCTATAAGAGTGCTAGTGTGCCAGGTTTGAAACATTTTGAATGTTTCCATGGCGGGCTGTGAGTATTTAAAATGAAACACATTTGTGAATCTAACAAAATAAATCTGGAAATTATTGCTAATTGGGTAATACATTTTTAGTGAATTGAAATGCGAAAATCATATCAGCCAAAAGACAACAATTCCTATTAATTTTTCAAAGAGGTAAAGTCTGACTGCGATGCTAAAATCAAAAAACAGCTTACAGTGATATTTTGTTGCAATTTTGGGCTGGCATTTACATGTAGTTATCATAAAATTGCCAGGGTGGACTCAGCTTCGTTTAATTTAAGGCTGAATTGTTTCAGAAAAAAGTGTTTGAGAATATTATCAAGTACTGTTAACATTTGATAACTGCGACCCTACAATTTCAGAAAATGAAAATGGCTTTTTTCCATGTGAGCTTTACTCTTAGCAATTGATTTTTTTCGTAGCTCCAGAAAATCTAATTGCCAACATATCAAACATGACAAAAAATTGTTTGCTTGCAACAAAACCTTGAAAATTATTAGCTATATTATTTTGACCTGCTGGCTTTTATTGTTTTTTTTTTCATTTTATTATTTTTATTATAACTACAATTTTGTTTTTCTTATACGCTTATGGACATACCCATACTGTACAGTGGCTAGAGTTATCTTGGACTATTTAAAGCTACCTTGTGCTACGAATCAGATGTGATCCTATTTAGTTATACTTATTCTTGCTAAATCGTAATAAATTTTTATACAAAAAGCTTACAAGCATAAATCATAGCCTACTTCAAGCACTCCATGATTTTTTCTGCTTTTTTTGTTCATGGAGCAATTTCGTTGCAGTTTTCTCTTCGTTTGTAAAACAAAGTCTCCGTAGGACTGGCATCAATGTTAAGCCCCTTCGCTGAACTATAGGTTGCGTTGCTGTTGCTGTGAAGACCCTTGACTATTTTAAAAATTTCCCATGAATGCATATCATTCATTGTGGGGCATCTACTTCTTCATTGTGGGTCATTTTTTCAATCCTCTGGAAAGTTTTTAATATTTATTTAATTTTCAAAGCTTCATTTCCAATTATCGTTCAATATCCTTCTTCCTGATTTCATTATGATACTTGAAAAAGTTGTCTACTTTAGAATTCCATGATTAACTCTAACCTTTCTGCGGAGCAGAATGGTTTCATGAGAAATAAGTCCACTTTGACTAATCTTATCCAATGTCTTAGATCGACAAGGACAAGTGAACGTATTGTACACAGGCTTTTCGAAACGCTTTAACATTGTCAATCACAGCTTGTTGCTGTAATTTGGTTGTTTTGATTCACTCCTTTCTTCTTTTTGTATATACGTGATGTTTATGGGGACGATTTAAAACTTCCTAGAATTATCAGATCCGGAAACGACTGTCATCTTCGCTAAAATGATCGTGCGGCCTTTTCAATTGTTTTAATCGCAACTTCTTGTCCTTGAATGCTACCAAATGCATACATATGACTTTTTCTCTTAAATTTTCTCTTGTCTCGTTATCTTATTCATTTTCCTATATCTATTTGTCATCCGTTAATCAATTCATAATTGAGGAAGACACAGCTTAAGCCTCTCGAATCATTGGATTTGTCCTTCGTTGTGCCACTAAGTTTGTTGATATACATGTGTTCATCTTTTGTTAATACTAGTTCGTTGTGTTCTTGTGTATGCTTCGTTTTCAATACCGTTCAGAAGCCATCTAGTGTATGCAGCGGAGTTTCACACGCTGTTTTTTCTTGAAATTTTAAATTTCGTCATCCTCCTATGCTACGACATTTCGTGTATACAAATTCCTTCCTTAGAGTCCTGTTCACTAAGAGCGAGTAACTTCCCGTAACTCGTTCTCTAGAATTCTTCGCAGTTCCGTTCGCGCGAACAAATATGTATCTCTCCTTTCTCAAAAATATGCATTTTTCCTATGCTTAGAATTTCTAGGAGTCGTAATGAGTTTGGACATGATCCTCAACCACAATCGTTCTATTCATTCGAAAGACGTTTCAAGCAATTCATATTTGACTTAAGCGCTAGAACAAAGGATTTTTTTTCAACCATGTTATTTTATTTTATCTTTGTGTAACTTATCGTTTTTTGATATTGTTATTTTATTTCATTGCCATGATTGGAATTTTATTCTGTTGCAATGATTTTTTGTAAATAACCTATAAGACCCGCGCATTCAGTGCTATTAATAAAATGAAAGCTGTCTGTCAACTGACTGAAATATAAAATAAACCTTCTTTCAGGCGAGATTATTTTTCATTTAAAACTCAGACTGCTTCATTTTATATCAACTTCAATCAATGAGACTCTAAACTATAACAATAAAAAGCATATGAGTACTTACCCTACTCTTTAGTTCACTTTCTAAAACATGAGTCGAACCGTGTTCAGCGACTTGTTGTGTACCGTTACTTGCCAGTTCACCATACTTCCAAAAACTATTGCAAGTAGAAATATTATAGAAAATACTGTATGTTACATAGGAAAAAACAAATAGTTATGTATGTTTCCTTGCCTGTATTCAACCGTATGCGAAGCACCAATAATATCACTGAACCGAGTAAGCCAACTATTAGTCGGAAAATCTTTGGGATGTGTATGGCGTGACCATAATCCTTCGAAAGTTAACTGAATTTCATAAATTGAGATTTTCATTAATATTTTTCAAATAACATTTAAAATTGCAAAAAAGTCTCAAAAATTATGCATTTTGGGATTTCCAAAGTGTCACAAAATAAACATTTTGGGATTTTTTCTCAAATCAATTTAGAAATTTCAGCAATAGATTTGGAAATAAACATATATGTCATGACACAAAGTACCTACATAGTTTCGTGACCATAAAACGAATCTTTTAAATTCAAAAACATTATGCTCACCTCATATTTCGCTTCATCGCATGCACAACATGGATCCACAATCGGTGGTTGATTGTCGACAACATCCTGTTCATCTTCGCAAAGGACCTTCGTAAGTGGTCCATCGTCCATATACCATACGTCTCGGTGTTCAATGACAGTTGCACGGAATGCAATGCAGCCGGATCCTGTCGGCGGTGCAACCCATAAAACCTGGATTTCACTCTTTGGCAGAGTACTAGTCTGAGTTACAACATTTACACATTTCTCACTGAATCGTGTCAGAGCATCTCCTAGCAACTGAAATTCACCGGTAGCCGGTGGTGGATTACCATTTATACTTGTTTCGACGTTTTCAGGTTCGACTGCTAGCATGAAACCTGAGAATTTGTGCGGTCCAAGCATGGATCGGATACCAGCAACACTAACTGGAAAAACGAGAGAGAAATTAAATTAAAGCAATTGCTTCATTTAAATGTTTAAAAAATGTCCATAATTGTTGATGACGACGAAAAACAATATTATACAATATTTGAATTCTGATAATTACCAGTGTATGTTTGGCCAGCAGTATAGAGCTCAGGATTTCCAGCTATTCTTAAACGGAATCGTCCATCTGCTGGTGATTTGCCAGCACCTGTGCCATCGGGTGCTCTATTGCATAGTGGGGTTGTTGGTGAAACCAATAGAAGAAGTAGACATAAATAGGCTGTTCCTCCTTTCCGTTGGAAAAAACTTCGAAAAATCTGAAATTGAGAAATAATATGCTTTGTGATTATTTCAATTAATTCATGTAACAAACTAATGTTACATATTTTTCGAAGACGGTAATGTAATGAAATATATTCCAATTGGCATCAAAGTTTTTTAATGGATGACACGGAATCGTTGTATCTATAATTGATTCAATAATAAAGAAACTGATAAATATTATGTTATAGCCGAATTGTCTTTGAAGGTATTCAGAACAAATACTGCTTGTGAGGAGCTGAGTCACAAAAGAGATTTTGAAATGTTACTTTCCTTATTGCTGAGGAACTCTCAGAAGAAATCGAAATTTCAAAATATAGAGCACTTGCATGAATCCAAATAAAAAAACTCTAGCGCACCTGAACCGCTAGAAAACTAATTTTCGAAGAAATTTTCTTTGAGTGATAAAAAAGTGTGGAAAGACGTAAAACACTGTTTTGTAGAATCATATCAACCATTCCTTATCCAAAGCAACAAAACTCAACTATAACACAAATTATGAAAATGTTCAGTGCTGGCAACCCGAACGAAGTAGTCCGAACGAAGCGTCCGTTCGGCAGTCTGAACGAAGCAGCAATAAGTTTGCCATAACAAACTCATACTCAAATCAACTTATCCTCTGAATTTCGTTCTCATCGTAGGATTTTATCGAAATTTTCAGCGGTTAAACGTTGTTTGAGGCTGCCATCCGAAAAATGTTCAAAACTCGGAAAATTTCGAAATGGTTTCTTATTTTTATTGCAAATTCTTTGCATATGAGAACGTAATTTGAAGCATCTGTTGGTGCAATATTTACGGAAATGGCTAATGCTGGTTACCCTGTGTAAGCAGCAAAGCAAAACACATATCAAATCTGCTTCACGTTAAGTTAAACCCAACCAGTAAATTTCGTTTCAATTGAATCACTGCGCTATACGGGTGAAAAGAATTTTAGGGTTACCACCCTCAAAACTTTTCAAGTTTTTAAAGCGTTAATATTTGTTGTTAATTTTCATTGCAGGATCATTTCCATTTGCAAATCTAATGACATAATCGCTCAGTAAAGAAATTAAACAACATTACAAAATGGTCATAGCTGGCAGCCCTTTCATGATTTTGGTACGAAATTTCTACGACATTTGGTTCATATTAAGGTTCATTTATTGCGTGAAGTTCGTTCTGATTTCTACACTGGACCGGGACTTATAGGGAAAAAAGCTTTATTTTGCTGAGCAAATTTGCAAGATTTAGGAGACGAAAATCACAATTGCTGGCAACTCTATTCTAATTGTTCAGCCAAATTTTCACCAAATGTTACATAGAGTAAGATCCAAGTATGAAGTTTGTCAAAATCTGATGGCTGAATCGGAAGTTATAGGCCAAAAACCGGTTTTTTTTCTCAGTGATTTTTCAAGATGGTACCACTGGCACAGGGTTGCCCGCATTTCAAAATCACTTCTATCAGACCTGGTCCTAGCTAATATTAACATGTTCTGTAAATTTCACTATGATCGGATAACCCGGTCGTCAGTTCTCGTGAACAGAACTTTCGAGTGGTGAAAATAGAGGTAGTTTGGTGATGGGTTGCCGTTCTTGTGCGAATCGGAATTTGGAAAATTTTAATCTGACGTGATGGACAAAGATTTAGATTTATCAATGATTTGAGTTTTTTGGCAAAAAGCAAAAATTTTTCAGGAAGGTCGATGATTAGAAGGATTTTTTTTTAAGAGCCTGCCATAGCTACAAGGTTACCCACACTGTCTTTAAAATCCATGTCTGCTAAGTTCTAGCCTGCATCAATACGCTCTATCAATTTCACGATGATCGAATGTTCCTGTCAGAAGTTATGACAAATCAAAATTTGAGAAAAATTCCTTGCCCACTTTTAGGCACTCAGCACCCACACACGGCTCAAATTTTCCAATTCTTTGTCATGGGCAAACCTAAAACATAATAAGTTTTTATTTCCAATACTTTTTGTTACAAAAATTTTACACTGCTTGGAAATATAGGAGTACCTGAAAATTCACTAAAATGCCCGCCGCCGCCAAAAGGTTAAAGATAACTGAATTCGAACAAGTCATGGACCTACCTACTATATACATCTACGACATCCGAAAATTTCAGCTCAATCGGATCGGCCACTCCAAAGATTACTTCTATTAACCGATTTGCTGATATATATATATATATATATATATATATATATATATATATATATATATATATATATATATATATATATATATATATATATATATATATATATATATATATATATATATATATATATATATATATATATATATATATATATATATAAATAAAGAAATATGAATTTTCGGCGAAACGAGTTTAATACTATTGTTCTTCGAACATTAGTAAAAAATACAAGTTATAAATTATGAAAGAAAACTACAAGCGAATAATTTATCTAGTAATATTAAATAAATCGGTTTATCAAACGCTTTAGAGAGATCAGTATCCGTTACGACCGCCTGCAGATGTGCCTCGGTAGATGAAACAATAATATTTTGAAAATTGTAGCAGGTGATTTGTTTTAAATTTTCAATTTGTGAAATTATGATCAATTTGTAATGTAAGAGCCTAGACACGCAGGCACTTAAATTACTAATTTACTAATGATCATTTATACCTAAATTAGTAATTTAAAAGTACCTGACACACAGCCCTTGCGTTAATTATGAATACTGTCACTGACTATCAGTCACTCAAAGAAACAAGTTTTTGTAAAATGGAAGAATTGAAGGTGTATGTTGCCTCTCTTATGTGCTAAAGAATAAAGTTGGAATACAAACCGGGCAAGAACTACATTAAAATTGTGTAAATATTTTGCACTTTTTGTACTACATATAAAGCTTCCTTGACAACTAGTTTGTTGGTATCCGACGGCAAAAAAGACAAGCGGTCCCCCATCGAAGTACTAACCGCGCAAAACACTGCTTAACTTTGGTCATCTGACGAGAACCGGTTGTTCCAGTGTGGTATAGCCGTATTTAATTTGACGTTTCACAAAAGTTGGCTTATTATTTTTCAATGGGAAAAGCGACTTTTTACTAGGGAAATTTGTATTGTATCGGGCAACTCAACTTCATTAGAGATTAAATTACGAAAATCTGATGATCATTAGCGATTTGCTAAATGATTGATAATTTGGTCATTTAGTGGTGATTAGTCCAAATTACCATGTGACACACGGCACCTAAATGATGATTTACGGCAAATGATCATTTAGGCTGCGCTGTCTGTCTAGGCTGTAATACTACAGTGCTGCCATTTATCACTTCAAAAAGATTGGTAGCCCTAGGAAGTTCATGTAATATCTTTTTTTTACCTTATGACTTTTTTTTGTTGTTTGTAAAAGTCGACGGGCGAAATGACTCTCTTAAGTGAGCCAAAGTCATTCGAAAGAGTTATTAGTAGCTATTGGTGTTTAATGCGCTAACAACAAATACCTGAGTTATTTCTTTTAAATAAATCTCAGGGCTGAGCTGCAAAAATTTTTTTTGCAGATTTGCGTGAATGATGGATCTTCTTCTGCGTTACTATTTCCAAGTCCATCCACATTTATTTATTAAGAAAAGCTAATCAAAAACCCTGATTATGCAGAACAAGCCAGCCTAGAGATCCCCAAGCTGTGTCATCAATCGCAAATCTATGGCAAAACTGGCGAAACTCATTTTCTTTTCTCGTGCCAAGAATATAATACATCTAAATAACGTCCTGCCTGAAGAACAAGTCGGTTTCAAGCCTTAACATTCTACAACTAACTAGAGTAGCCCAATACATAAGACAAGGGCACAATATAAGACATTCAGCACGTGTGGTTATGTTCCAAAGCCTTCGACAAAGTATGGCACGTTGGGCTAATTGTCAAACTCGATAATCTGCTTTTCAATAAATCACATTCTTAGCTTATTGGCTCCTTTCTTCCTTACCTTTCAAGGAAAAATAGAAAAGCACTTTTCTACAAAACGCCACATCCAAACAGGATTCCCCCAAGGTTCCCCCCTTTCGCAAGTTCTGTACAATTTTTACTTGGTAGATATTCCCCGGCTCAAAAGAGTGAGTATATCCCAATTTGCTGGTGACACTTGCATCTTTTATTCCTCAAAACATCAAATCTCCAACATTCCAAAAATTCCCATCTAAAATATTTCAAGAATAAAAATCAATGCTGATAAAATACAACCGCTCTTTATTATCAGGAAAAGGAAGCAGATGTCACGGTTAAACACAGAACTCATAAAATGGCAAAGGACTGCGAAATACGATATAATCATTTCTGCACTCTTAAGGGGGGAAATACATGTAAAATCGAAAAAAAATTGCTAATTTCAGATTGAATTAAAATATATATATTGTTCATTCAGAAATTGTTTAATATTAAATCCTTAAAATATATGTCTCACAGTAAATGAAAATTTTTTTTAAATAATTTTTCAACACAAAATGGCGGCGGTGCGAGCGAATGAAAAAAACACATCAAAAACTGCCTCGTACAACTTAACGCCTTTTCTGGGGAACTTGCAACATTCAGAGAGAGAAAAATATGCTAATGAAATATGTAATTCATAGGTGAACCAATAAAATTTATAAAAATATTTTAAATTTTTACATTAATTTTAGATTAAACATAAAAATCGATTATTTTTAAAAAAAATCACACTTTAAACATTAATAAACAAATTATTTTTCTGAAATTACAATAACATTTAGGTTCAACGAGGAGATAATACTTTTTTGTAGATGTGGTATAAATTTGAGCCGGATCGATTCAATATTTTTTGAGATATCTTGTACGGCAGTTGAAAAAGTACTACTTTGAGAAAAACGCGTTTAAAGTTTTAAAGCTCCACCGACCTGGGGAACGCCGCGCTGCCTTTAACTGACTATAACTCGAGAACTAATACGAATATCGCTTCAAAACTTTTTTTGGTTTATTTTAAGAGCATTTCAAACATTTTGATGTAATAAAAAAAATCGATTTATTTTTTAGCAGTTACATGTATCTCCCCCCTTAATTAGGATGCGTGGAGGTTGTAGGTCAGGTCCAGGGCTATTTTTCATGTCAAGTTCTCTTGTAGCTTTTGTAATATTTTCTCCGGTCCAGAAGATTTCATCAGCTATGGGAAAAAGGCAAATTTCGGAAATTTTTGCGTTATTGTCCTTTAAAGGGACAACTTATTGGAAATTGTCGGCAAACAAGTCCCATATTTTCAGTGGGTCAGAAGAAACTGAGTTACTTTTATATATGGGCATGGGATAACCAGAAACTTTTTGCTTTGTGTTTACGAAATCCAACAAAAATTATTGGGATCATGAAGGACTCGGTGGGTTGCTAGTACTGAAATTTTATGTTATTTTTATATCAAAGCTGCTACCATCAAATGTTCATGTGGTACACTACTTTATGACGAATATGCAACAAATGTGTAAGTTTCCTAAATGAGAAGCCTTTGCCGACATTAACTCTTTAAATCTTTCCGCATCTATAACTTCTGATGAAGTCATAGGACCAGAGCCAAATTCTCAGGACTTGTTAGTTTCGAAATGTAGCTGGGCTAATATTCCTTTGGTGGCGGTGAATTGGTCGATTTTTACTGATTTTCGAAGAATATTATTGTTAGACTGATTTCGCCGACAGCAAAATGATTAAACCAACTGTCGTAGGAATTCCGTAGAAAAATCATGAAAGAGCTGCCAGCTATGGTAATTTTTGCAATTTTTGAGCATTTCTTTATTTAGCGATGTTGTCATTAAATTTTCAAATTGGAATGATCCTGCAATGGCAATTAACATCAAATATTAACGTTTCGAATATTTGATAGCTTTGGAGGATGGTAACCCTAAAAATCTTTCCACCTCTTTAACTTCCAGCGTAGTCACCCAATCGAAATGAAATTCGTAGAGTGGATTTAACTTAACTTGAAGCAGATTTACTACATTTTTCACTGTGGTACTAACACAGGATTGACAGCAATAGACATTTTCGTAAATATTGCACCAACAGATGCTTCAATTTTGTGTTCATGTTAGTGATGGGCAAAACCAGCACACTTTGCTGTGCTAGCACACCTCGCACACCACACTCAAGTGTGCTGCACTGTGCTCCCAGCACACCCAGCACACCTAGCACACCCAGCACGCCAAGCAGACCTAGCACACCCAGCACGCCAAGCACACTAAGCACACCAAGTACCCTAAGCCCAACAGTATACACAGTACGCTTGTAGAACCGTTTGTGAAGAATAGATTTGAATGGATTGGATATACGATTTAGTAGATTTTTTTACGTGTGCATACATATGGAATGTAATGATCAGATATGCATGGGAATTTGTATGGCTAGCATTTATCATGTATAAATCGCTGGTAGTTTTGCTAAAACCATTAAGTCTGATCAAAGTGTATGATCAAATATTATATGAAGTTTAGTTTTGTCATTTGTTAAAATAAAATCTGCTTTTAGATAGTGCAGTTTGAAAGCATATCAATTATCGAGTATTTTCGTACTTGCGAGTATTTGATTCAAATATTCAAAAAGTGTTTAGGGCAAAAATAGCTGAAATCGGCCAATTTTGGGTTAGAGTGGTTTCGGACACATATCTCACAAAGACACTCTCTATGCAGTTGACTTCAGCAAACTGCAGCAGTAACAGAATTTGGCAGCTGGCTTCTTTTTGCTGCAAAATTAAATGCTTTAAATGCAAAAAAGTACGAAAACGACTTGCTGCGAATCTATTTTAATTTATTATAATAGTTGCAGGTACGGGAACAGACCTATTGCTGCTGCTTTGGGGAAATGTTGCCACTACTGAACATTTTCATTTCAACATTTGTGTTAAAGGAGATGCGGTCAGGAAATTATTTTTGATCCTTT